>KK116679.1:112877-146641 GCA_000611955.2 Stegodyphus mimosarum | reverse complement strand
ATGGCTTTCATCTCTTCTTTACCTGCTTCAATATTTTCTTGTATGGCTTTCATCTCTTCTTTAACTGATTCTCGACTAGCTTCCATCTTTTCTTGAATCGCTTTCATCTCCTCTTTAATGGAATCTTGGCCAGCTTTCATCTCTTCTTTTACCGAGTTGACGACCTCTTCCATCTTTTCTTGGAATGCAGCAAACGCAGGCAGGAGCTGTTTTAATTGTTCTTCCATCCCTCTCGTAATCGGCATTCAATCCCACACCTGACACCAAAGGTTGCTGCTTGCGTACGGGTTCTCAATGGATTGAATGCACAAGTCGATAAAAATATTAATAAAATTTACTCTTGTAACAAGAAATTAAACAAAATGCTGAAATTTCCTCACAGATATTCGTACAATTTCGCAGTATCCCACAGTAGTGATATTTTAAACTTATAAAAAATATAAACAGAACTCAAATTCAAAATACAGTAAGTTAATGCGATCTCACCGCAAATTCGCTATGAATAACAGCACTAAGTAAATAACTACAGTTCGCTTGAAACAACTGAGCTGATATGTTTTAATCCGCCTTTTATAAGCTTTTTAATCAAGCAGGATAACATTCTAGTAATTTCTCAATTTTTTAGGGTAACAACAGTGTACAATTACGAGTTACCTATTTATTAAATGTTAAATGCGCGCGCTCTTGTATTTTGTACTTTTCCCACGTAGCCTTCTTTAAAATTTCGTCACGAGTTGCATTGCACGGGAAACTAAAACAATTTTATTACAATTCTACTAAGATAGCAAATTAAATACAAAATCTATAACAATATCTTAACAATTAAAAAGATGATCTGCGGAACTTTACAAATCAAATGAAACTGGAATGGCGTATAATGACAGAATTCTATGCTAATTTTTTTTCTCAAGACTGAAATATCCACATATGATGGATAAACTGTTTTTTAATAGCTCTATAGCCGGCTTTTCAGAATTTAATGATTGTCTTTATCATTTGCTGTTCATGATATTAATGAGATCAAATCATTTTTTCTAATTTCAGTTTCAGCAAAATTTTGATTAATTTAGCTTTTTAATGTCTGCAATAAATTCTTTAAACACTCGCAGGCATCTCATATTTTGATGCACGATATTGGATATCGAAATTTTGTACTGTTAAAGTGTTCTTTATAAATTATATTTTTAAATGTTACTTTTATATCCGAAGTTTGCTCTTTTGATTATGCTAAATGTTCTCGTAAGAAAATGAGATATATTCGAATATGTTATGTTTCAAGTCTCTCAAGCTTCACAAAGTGGTTCTCAGCATTTTTTCCCCATGCACTCCTTTCACGATTGCTAGAAGATCATTTTTATTCTGCTCTTCAGATCCAAAAAAAAAGTGCACATACATTTATTTAGGTTTAGATTATGTTTAATTTATAAAACATGTTAAAACATAAATTAGTATAGAAAATATAGGTAAATATGAAAGTAGATTTTTATATTTATAAAGTAAAAATAAATACTGAACAGTTAAGTAAAAGGATGACCATAATTCCTCTTCCAAAAACTGAGAACTACTGTTTTATACTGGAAGACATACATCTGAAAAAGAATTACCCATCTCACTTCGGTATGTGAAACAGGAATTAAATGGTATGTGAAACCAAAAACTTCATTTCGGGAATGATAATTAAAACCTTTATGTTTCCATTTCTTTGCTTCGTTTTCATAAACATTTGGTAAAGTGGGGGAAAGGGGAGGATTATATTGAATTCAGACTAAATATCGCATATTTTTCGTTTCTCAGGACGCTGTTCTTAGAGCAAAAACCGATTTTTTATGCTCAGCATATGTCTAAATATATACTAATTTACCACAACTTCTGCAAACCATTAAGGAAACCGGAACAGAATACATACAAAATCATCCTTGTCATCGCTGAGACTCGAACCACGGATTTTCTAATATTAGCTGGAAATGCCAACGGTATACAGCACCAGAGCATGTATAAGAGAGCCTGGTAATTACTTGTATTCTCTTCCAACTCAAGGGGGACTTGGAATAAGCATAAAACCCAACTGAATATACCCAGGTAGTAATGGATTGCCGTCCACTTCATTTTCAGTTAGGGCGCCACTACAGAAACTGACGGATTTTTCGAAACCAGAAAACTTAGTAAAGCAATTGTGTGGAACCATGGATTTCCCAGTGCTGGCTAGAGGTGAAATTCAGAGCATAAAAGCATATGCGGAGCAATAAGATCATCTTTATTTGTTACTTTCAAGTTATCTTAACGAAAACAGATTTTGTTTTCAAATTTCACTTCAGATGCAAAAATTAAACAGGATAATCATTACCGTCGCAGCATAGGCACATACTAAATCTCATCTCACACTTTATACAGATAAAATTGTCACCTTTTTCTTATGTGCAATCCTTTTTAACCCAAAGGGCGTTAGCCCAGAAGGCCTATTATTTTCGTTTTAGCATTTTGCGTTGGTTCACTATAAATGCCGGTTCACGTTTCAAACTATTGCCACCAAATATTAGAGCCCTGTACTATATTTAAAGAAATTAAATAATGAGGAATCTGCAAACATGTATGTATGTTTCTCGCACTGTGATATAACGACGGTGCATAGAGCCATCCAATTTTGAATAACGTACGTTTCCACCTGAATATGGGCATCTAGAAGCCAAATTTTGAATTTGTTTTATTATCTATTTCCTATTTTGCAAAACGTTAACGAATTTTCGATTAAGAAACACAAATATTTCAAAGATAGCAATCAAAACACTGTAAGGAAAAAAACATTTTCATCTCCAGCGTTGCGAGATTGTGTATCGGAAATTCTAAAGTTATACTCATTTTAAAATTATTTTGAGATATTGCTGTTGAACTTGATTTTATGGTTTAAGTGCGAAACACATGACATTTAATAAGTAAAGGTAACACATAAAAAGTTAAAAAAAACGCCCCCTTGCACAGTAAGTATAATGAAATGTGAGAAAAGCATTGAAAATCATCTGGTGAGCTAAATGCAAAAATACAGCAAAATTAATCCGTACTAAATTATAGAGAAGCTGAACGCCAAGAACTTTATAATTTTATGAAATGAAAATGTCTTTAATGAATTTTCTGAAGCAACACATCGCTTTACATAAGATGCTTTTGAATAGATAATGTATGTATCTCAAAACATGCAATAGTCCAGTACCAATGCTCACGAATACTGTAGATTTATCCGAGTCTTAACAATAGAAACAACTTGTAGAAAAGCCATTGTGGAGCTAAAACATGCGGGAAGCTCTTATGTCAATATTGTAGGGCATGAATTCCTTTCATGTATTCTTACAGTCATTCAAAAAATGGTCCACCAGCGGCCGAGCTGTGAGATCGCTGAACACTGGTAGTCCCAACCGGGCTTCCAGGTGAGCAGACTGCAGGGGCGTTTTCGTAGTTTTTCCCATGTGTAAGGTGTATACGAGCCGGTTTTCCTTAGAAAAATCCTCCACGAAAGCATTTTTTCCCTTAGGCAGATAGCCCTATTGTGCTTTGCTTTAACTAACATCCCTCAAAAAACATTCCAAAAATGAGAGTAAAGTAGTGCAACACATTAATGAAAATTCGTTATAGCTTAAAGTTGAATTTATTTTTGGCGATACTTAAAGTGCTTTAAATCAACTTTTCTCTACCTTTGTTAGCCCATGGACCTGTATTCGGATGTACATTTTCATCCGTGGATTTAGGCGAAAGAACAAACGCATACTTCAAGTTTTATCGGTATTGGTAACGTTATGTCGCGATGTTGTGAATTTCGCAATGTATTGGGCTCATTAAAAACGTTGCCCTAAAGGCATTTCATGTAAAAATGCATCAAGTGAGATTCACAGAAGAGAAAATGTAACAAATGTGGAACAGAGGAGCGCGCCAGCCAGGTGGTTGAGAAACCCTGCTTTAAATTATCAAACATAAAAATGTTATTTCTGTTATCACATTTGCATACAGATTGATAATATTTTTACCCAACTCTGTAAAGGTGGCCGATTATCATATTGTTATTTCTATAGTAAACATAGTGCTTCTTTTTAAATTTCCCCAAATGCAGCGCTAAATTTCCAGCATGAATGCTGGCAAGTCACAGTTTATTCTTTTCAAGTAAAATTTCAGGAAACAACTTCTGTAAGTAAATCAGTTCCTTTTAAGTAAGGATGATTTTTTTTATTTAATACACTTAAGGTAATTTCTCTGATCATAAGTCACAAATATTTAAGTAATATTCCAGCTATTACATTTAACTTTCTAGAAACTGCAATATATATAGTAAATTACATAAAATATTATTTATCGGAAGGTCGTTGCTTACAAAACCACAAAAATAAATTAGATTTTCAAACAGGAATGAAACGTCTATTTTACCATTACTTATTAAGACTGAGCTAATAATAAATCACTCGAATAAAAGAATCTCAGGTGATTTAAAGAACAGTTATACAAGTTTTTAATTACTAGCTTCAGTAAAAGGCTAATTTTAAAGTTGTATTTTTATACACCTCCTAAACTTTCTCTCGATTCAGATGTACGTAGACGTTATAACAGTTACAAATAAGTAAATTGTAATTTAAAAAATTCACTCTTTTATCAGTACAAAGTTAATGAATTTCTTTTGCATTAATTAATAAAACACTGTCAAAACATTTTCGTGATGCCTTGATATAAATTTATATTTGAATGTTATTTCCCAGTGATCCCTAGTTAATTTTGATTTGAAGGTCGAATTTACTAAACATATTCCTGTTTTTAGCCCCAAAGGGCTATTAGTCTCGAAACAGCATTTTCGTTATTAAACGGCTGTTAGCCCCGAAAAGATTCAATATAAATATGCGTTTCACTTTTCAAATTGTTGCCACCAAATAGTATCGTTCTGTATTATATTTATTAATGAAATAATGAAGAATTTGTATGAATAGATATTTCTCGCATTATGAAAAATAAAAATCAAATTTTGAATAATCTAGTCCTCCACCCGAATGTGGGTACCTGGGAGTCCTTAAATGGAATTTGGAAATATTTATTGTGTGTTTCATATTTTTTATTAACAAATTTATTTCAAAGCGACCAATGGCAGTTCTGTATGAAAAAATTTTTTTTTTCCAGCGCACACGACTGCCTGTTGGAAGTTCTAAAGATATGCTCTTTTTAAATATCTATTTTTAGCTCAAACGGACATTAGCACAAATGCTCTCAAAATGTATATGTGCATGTAAATGAAAAAAACAAAACGCCTCTTCGGAGGTAATATAAAATCTGAAATCTTTCAGATTTTTTTCTGTTAATTTTCTTATTCGTAATTTTATTTTTTATTTCCTATAGGCTTATCAGTCATGGGTGAGAGATAAGGGAATAGAGCCAAAGTTGCCTGGATTAAAGTATACACCGAATCAGTTATTCTGGATAGGTTTGGCAAATGTAAGTATTAAATGCTTCCTATCAGCAGCTAAAAGTTACTAAATAGTGAAAACTACGTTTTTAACTAAAGTTTGTCTAAATCATAAATGTTAGGAAACCTCATAAACCATCATAAAATAAGCAAACTTTTCTTAAAAATGAAAATTGTGAGCATGTAACGAAAATTTTATATTCCATGTAAAAATGGGACACAAAACATGACATACTAAAGAGCATGATAATAAAGAGTAATGAAGAAGTATTTTTAGATGCAAAAATATGTACTTTGGCCCACGGATATATACCAGAATGGTTACCGATGATACCTACTGATAATCAAAATATTTGTAAAATTATAGACCTGTAAATTTTGTTCTTCAAAACGTAAATTGTAATTGACGGTAGATGAATTTGAAATTAAATAATCTTTTATCAAATATTTAATTTGTTTAAACTGTGTAAACACTCTGTTTTTGTTTCTTTAAGATTCATATAGATTAAAGCGTTTAGGATAAATTTGTTGCCATTCACTTTCATCAAAATTATTAATCGAGATTATGTTATCAAAATATCTGAACTTTAATTTAAACAGGTCACGTAAGACTACTAATAAAGTTAAATTTTTTAATGAAACGAAAACTGTTACACAAATTTATAGGTTCTCTGTCCATAGAAGTACCATTAACTTGCTGCAAGAAATTTAATTAAATGATGACATAGTGTGCAAATGAGATAGGTTGCACAAGTTCCTAATTTAACAATTTTATTAATTACTAAGAATAAATTATGAAGTTCCAAGAGACTAATATTAGTTTCAGTTAATGATAAAAAGGTGTATATTCAGAATGATAGGAGTTAGTATTCAAAATGGGAATTCCGATAATGGCTTATATGATATTTTTGTTATTATAAATAAATCAATAATCAACACATAGTTTTATTAATGTCATATTTAACAAGTCGACAAAAATTTTTGAGAATATTGCCAAAGCTTAAGTTAATTGGTTTTTAAAGCTCATGAACTCATTAGCAATGAATTTAAATCCAATTTAATTTTTATGATATTAATGCAGTGCATATATGTAAGCAAATTTATTGCAAAGAGGTTTGAGCAGAATTGTAAATTTTTTTATTGTAGGCTTTGAGTTTTTTGATAATGATGTTTTCTTCAGATAAAGAATTATTTTTTAACGTGATTTGGTATTTTAATACTTTTAAAATTATTTCCTGAAGTAATTTTCTTTTCAAATAATACTAAAATTGTTATTTGCTTTGTTCATACTTAATAAATTTATATCTGAGTTCCCTGATTTCTTTAACATTAGATTTTGTTTTGATAAATTAACCTATACTAAAGTTTAATTTGATGTTTTGATAAAATTTCCATTCTTCAAGAGCATTAAGAACAATGCTGTGTCTATAACTGCGTGTTATATAAATTGATTTAAGTTGAATTTAATTTTACCGAGATAATTTTTAAAACTAAAATTGTAATTATCTCTAGTTTTAGTTTGAAATTACGTGAGTTCTTGCATTTGCTTATTTTCTACAATATTGGGAATAGCTATTTAATATACGTTTGGATATATATGAATATACTTTTAGAATTAGTATTTTGACAAAAGCTGGGAGCATTAATTTCTGGTTATTACTGCGATTAGTATGACTATTAGCTATTTTTTATTATAGTTGTTAAAATTTTTAATGTCTAAATTGTTAATTGGAAAGTACTAATTTCCAGGGCCAAAGGGCGTCAACCTAAAACGGCTATTAATTTCATTTTGGCATTTTGCGTTGGTTCACTATAAATGTTGGTTCACTCTTCAAATTGTTGCCACCAAATATTAGAGCCCTGTAATAAAGAAATTATACAATGATCAATCTGCATAAATGTATGTATCTCGCACTGGGATAAAATAACGGTACCTAGACCCATCCGAGTTTGAATAACGTACATCTCCACCCAAATATGGGCATCTGTAAGCACAAATTTGGAATATGGAATTTGCTTTTTTACCTATTTCATATTTCGTAACACTTTATCGAATTTTTCAATAAGAAATCCAACGATTTCAAAGCGAGCAATGGCAACACTGTACGGGAAGAATTATCTCCAGAGCGCAAGACTATCAGAAATTCTAAAGATATGCTGTTTTAAATATTTTTTGATATTGCTATTGAATTGAATTTATTGTTTAAGTGCAAAGAGCAGGATATTTCATAAATAAAGGCAGCACACAAAACGTTAAGAAAGCGCCCCTTTGGGCGTAATGTAAAATCTGCAAAATTTCAGATTATTTTTTTTTTTGTTGTTGTTGTTTAATTATTTTGCTGAATTCGATTTAATTTGTTGAATGAAGTCAATTTTGCCATAAATAGTAGGGGCTTTACTTTACATCATAGTAATTAATCAAGTCTTTCAATACTAATATTTCACTGTGTACAGTAACCACCTAAAAATGTTTTAATATTTTATGTCTTGTTTTTTTAAGAGCGAACATTAATTTTTTGGTTTCCTTGAAAATATTTTTGTTCTTAGCATTTATTTAAATTAAGATGACATTTCAGTACGCACAAATGGTGGTTTTAGACTATTTTTTCTGCATCTGTAGTTTCGTTTAGAATTATTTATCAAAAACCTGATGTGGACACCGTACGACTTCCTTGCATGGCTTATTAAATTATACACATTACAAAACTGAAAGTTTACATTTTGGTCCCACTCGGCAAAAAGATACTGAAGGTGCAGACACTGACTTAATTCACTATTCTACTGGGTTTCAAATGCAAATAAATGGCAGTTGGTTAGGTTTAATTCCCAACAAATTGTTGATAATTCTATATATGATGCATTTTATAACAATTACAATTAAGTAAATTTTGGTATTCATTACATGTACTTAAAGATTAACTTAAAGCCATGAAACCCTTAACCAGAACATAATAACCTCATAATTCAATCACTTTTAAAGCAAAAAATGCACAATTTGTCAACATATAAGAATAAAAAACCTAAGCTCACTTGCATGGTCGCATGGTGCTGGCACCAGGGTGCCTGGGCCGAAGGCCCTACCCCTCATCGAATATCATTAGGACCTAAGCTCACCGATGACAGGTGGGAATATATGTATAGTATATGTATTTTTATACCATACATAAAATTTCAATGTTCTACGGCTAATCATTCTTGAGTTATGTTAGATATATACACGCGTACGTAAATACGTACAGACGTTAAGAAACATTCTCTTCTAAATCCATTTTACATCCATTTTACAATCCTTTACGATAGAAATAATCCTTCATGCTCTCCGTACGTACAGATCTCACGCAGAAACAGCGTTCAAATGGATTTGAAAACGGCTGAAATGGATATTTTGTTGAAATGATACCCGAATTTTTTTTTATTACAATACTGCCTTTAATTCGTATAAGGAAGTAAAAATCACACGTTTCTGTAGAGGTTTGTACTATGATGAAGTTTATTTCATATAGAATCCATATGAATGAAATATTTTAAGCGTGAGAATTCAGAAAAATTAGTAATACAGTAGAAGTCCAGAAATCCGCAATGCTTGAGACCAGAGGTTGTGAGTTTTAGGATTTTGCGGATTTCAGGACAGAAAAGCCAAATCATAATATTCAGACTAAAAGTGCAAAATAAATAAGGCATATTAGATACATTTACTTAAATTATTATGTACAATAATACACATTATTACATTATTTTATTACATGCATTAAATTATTATATATATACATATTATATTATTCATTTATATTAGTGATTACAGGAATATTTTAAAGCATTAAGGACATATACAATAGAGACGTGTAAAAATAAGGGATACTAATAAAGCATAATTTTTTTTTCTTTGCTTGTTTCAAACGTTTTTCTGATAAAGGTTTGTTTTAAAACTTTAGGTACTCCAGAGTAAGTTTTTTTCGTAAATTCTACAGGTTCATAATCTCTTGCTCTGTGACACAGCTCTGTTGTTCTAAATATTTTAGGTATTTTTCCTCATGTTTCAAACGCTCATCAAAAGATATTTTCTCACTTCTGTCAAATTCATTATCTGTGTCGGAATCGTTTTTTTGCTGTGGCGAGTTCAAAACAGAGCCAATGATTTCATCATCGGTTATCTGATATGCCATTGTTAGCTCATCAGAACACATCATCCATACTGAAAACTTCTTCTGGGCTAAGATCTTTTTTCTGCCACTAACACAGAATCATTATCATTCGGTAATTATGACGTCATTATTGGATAAATATTTTTTCTTCGGTATTTCATTCTCCATTCTGTAGTTTCTGGAACCTATAAATTCAATGTTTATATTTTGAGAGGCAGTGCGGATTTCAGGAGTTGGCGGATTTCAGGAATTTGGCTGTACTTCTATTTTAATGTCACTAAAATAATATCTATTCAAATGATCTAATTCTGCTGCGTAATAAGTATTAAGGTTGCTCTTTTTATTATTAATTTTTTGCTTCTTTGATTAATAATTTGTTTAATTAAACAGTTTTTGTTCTGTCCTCTACATTTTAAATCTCAGGTATTTCAAATGATTGATTAAACACTATAAAGAATTTTGTAGATAATGTTTTCATTTTTAGCAAAATCCTTAAGCACACTGGCTTTGAAATTTTTATATTTTATACTTTTAATTTCTTTAGAACGAGCTACTACAACATAATATTTAGGAAGCTATCTTAGATACAATACATCACTACTTTAAATGGTTGTACAGTTAGGTGGTTTATCAATTAACAAGAGTCAGAAAATGCAGTATGAATATTAAAGTTGTCGAAACAGATCATCAATTTAAAGAATGCACATATGCTTTGCCATTACAGAACTAATAATACCGATAATACTAAAATACTAATAAATAAATAAATATAGAACTAACACTAATAATAATAAAAATGAAAACGTGAATTTATCTGCTATTAAGATTAAAAACATTTACAATTTTTCAAAAGCAAATTGTAAAACGTACAGATTCGGTTGATTATTCTTACCCTATAATCACGTTAAGTTCTATGTGTCGTTGTTTTAATCAATTTTTTAAGAAAGAAAACTTATCTTCCGTTACTTTACAGCAGTTACTGATAAAATCTATAAAAGATTCAACTTTATTGTTGGCTACTTATCGGTTGATTTACTTCAAAATTATTGAAGCAATAGAATAATTTACATTACAAATTTAAATTAACTGATATAAATTGCAGTAAATTTCAGGTTAATATCTTTTACTTTAAAAATACTTTGTAATGATTTGAAAAAAAATTACATAATAATAAAACTTTATGCCTGCTTAAAAATATTTAGTATTAAATAATTATCTTATAGAAGCACCGTTCATATTTCTAACATTTTTAAGTATCATTTCATGAAGACACCTTCTAAACTTAATATTTCATGGTATAACTATGTATATTACCACAAGTATATGTAAATGTATAATATTATTTTATTAAAAATATTTCAGTCATGGTGTGACAATTTAAGACCAGAAATTCTGAAGTATTTCATTTTGTCGTTGGTACACAGTCCACAAAAATTTAGGTAAGAGAAAGCAAAATGTTTTTATTTAAATTATAAAAGTATATCTGAAATAATACTGAATGTACCTGAATATATGTATGTTAATACTGCAGACGGAAAATGTTAAAATTCTGGTGTAAATATGTTAAAAGTTTGGAAAAACAGATTCAAAGACATGAAACCATGTTCTACCAATCATATTCATGTACCATATTCATGAAACCATATTCATGTTCATATTCAATTCAAAATATTCATCAATATTCAACCATATTCATATTCAAATATATTCATATTCAACATATTCATGAAACCATATTCATTTATTTGAAATACTTATTTTTTTATAGAGTCAATGGGGCAATTTCTAATCAACCAGAGTTTGCAAAAGAATTTGGTTGTAAAGCAGATTCAGCAATGAACCGAAGAAACAAGTGCGGGGTTTGGTAGAAGAGTCTACTGAATATGCTACATAACAAACAATGGAAATTTCGAAAAACATTATATTTGTAATTTCTTTTGGCATCATTTTTATACTCGTATTATCTGTTTACGAATACTATTTTTGCACACTTTAATACATGTTAAATTTTCAAACTCTTTTGCATTCATCAGCAATTCTGTTTATTTTAATAAACTTTTAAAATCTTATTGTTGATGACTTTTGACTGAGCTTTTCTAAGTATGAGAAACTCAATCTAACCATAAGATTACCAGTCCTTTTTTCATCTAGTATGTCATCAAATGTATTTATAACGATTTTCTTACCAGAAAAACTTACTGGAAATGGAGTTACTAGAAGTAGTTGCTCTCAGTAAATGTAACAAATGAGACAACTAGTTACCATTAATTTTATATTTTTCAGATAATGAAAGCTTTCGCAGCCACACGCATCTTCAGAAATACACGACTGATGTAAAATTCTGCGTCCCAGACAATCGTATGAAACTGAAAATTCGTAGGAGGGAATAATCAACCATTTCTAGAAGAACGAAGTCGGTAATAAGTTTAAATACAGAACTAAATTTATCATCGTTGAATTCTCTAAGTACTTCTTAGAAAGGAAAATGCGAGTTTTCAGTTTAAAATGGTTTATAGTTTAATTTTGAAAGGGTTATTGGCATTCATTTTTGTAGCGAGAGATTTTCATTTTCCTGGAAATGTAAATTTCGAGAAATTCAGGGCAAAGTTGAGGACTGCATTTATGGTCACCTTTACATCTAAAACATGAGGTTTTTTTGGTATCTAGGCGGCTTCCACGTGTAAGATAAATGGGCTCTACACTTAACGGCGACGTGCTTAATTGCAAAATCCAAACTGAACAGGTCTGAATCTGAAACAGATGTCGGTTTCCTCACTTGCTCGTGCAGATACTATTTTTTCTTGAAATTTATTGTTCTGATATTGAAGATTTTGAACGATTAGTCACTTTGTTAAGTTTCCACAAAATAGATATGGTTTTGACAATAGCAGTCTAGTGAACTCCCCTCAAGGGATGAAAGGCATACCTTGTTCAGCCCGAGGATCAAACACCGGACCTGTTGTGCTGCTGCGTTAGCCACTACACCATTGGGCCAAAGAACCTTTATGTAAAGAAGGAAAGGCTCCATAGACGTAATGTAAACCACTTTGTTTGCAACGCCGCATCAAAGAAAAGGGAACATTCGCCAAAGGATTTGGCGACGGAATCTGTTGGCGAGAATTTCCCCTCTGTGATGTGCCGGTACTTTGGTACCTAGCCGACATTTTCCCCTTCCGCGACGTGTATAGGAAATTGAGGAACACGGGTTAAGATGAATCGTTCTTTAACTTGTCGCGATAATTTAAACTCGGAAATGATGAAAATTAAGATGAAGTTTCACTTTCACTGGCTGTTGAACTTCGATTGTCCATATCGCTACTTGAAACCAAAGAACCTATTCTTTGTTTAAACTCTTGCTAAACGTAACGGTCGAACCTGCCCAAACCAACTTCGACATTCAGCTTCGAGCTTTGACGCTTTTTGGCGACAGATATTTCACGCATGCGCAGTTGTTTCCCTTTTCGTTGGAAGGGAGCCACTTCTGCTTCTGCGAAGTTTTCCTTCTTAACAGTACATATTGTTTTATTGGGCCTCGAGCAACATTAGGGGACTAAATTTCAAAACAGTCCCTGATCAGGTTTTTTTTCTGACCAGGTCGGGGCACTTGCCATTTTTAGGCTTTCGCCACTCTTAAGGCCACAAGTGGTGGTCATTTTATTATGGAGGCACATAACAGGTGGCCAACGTTGCCTCGTATAAGGCGACAGACAATTTACATTCATACGTTTTCCGGGAGCCGCCCCGACGGTATAGTTGTTAGGGGAGCCAACTGCGATACCAACGGGCTCGGGTTCGAATCCCGGAGAAGGAATGGTTGTAAGTGTCCGTCCCTTCATAGGAGACAAAGATGGTCCACCTATTAGATGCCTCCATAATAAAGTGACCACCAAGTCTGGCCTTAGTAGTGGCCAAGTCGAAGTCGGCTGAGGGCCAGCCATTGAAAAAAACATTTTCCAGGATTCGAAACCAGGCACTTCGGTATTGCACTCAGCTCCCCTAACCACTATATCCACCATCGTCTATAACCACTATATTCCATAGCCACCGGACTCCGTGATAAGGTTAGCTGAATTATCCTAAAGTTGATAAGAGGAAGGGTGTCTCTGAGGGTCTTTCAGCTACTCTGAAGACGAGAATCCAAGATTGGTGGGGTTGTCCCTTGCTTGGCGCCAACTAGCCTTGCTACTGCAGGTTTTTCTCTGTTATCCTAAACAGGAATTGACAGCTGAAAAACTGTTTCATGCGTAAACAGGAACAGTAGAACAGGAATCAACTTCTTACGACTTTTCAGGGATTTTCATCCACCTTTGGTAGCGGGAAACGTTTGGTGACCATGAATAGAGTTTTGAGCATTCACATAATACAATGAAACATCTGTCAGTTTTGTGACAGTATCATTACTTGCACTGTGGTTAATTGGTTTTCGCTTGGTACGCCGATTCAATGGTGTAGCTAGAGGAAGACCGAGGAGGCTGTCTGCCACGGGCGACACATTTTCAGTGGCATTATTTGCGTGAAGCATTATTTTATAGGAATTAGTCAGGATCAGTTAGTTTTGATTTTATAGGATTAGTGGACCGTGAAGAAAGCAGAAGAGTAATAACATTCTAAATTGTCATAGGGCATAAAATTTTGTAGAAAAGATTCTTTACATACTTTTTTATATCTCTTTACTTCGTCTGCAAGTTACGGATATCGATAAATTATGATCACAGTGATAGTAAGGAAGAGTTGCTGATTAAGGAAGAGGCATTTGAAAGTTTTATTTCCATTTCTGCTTGCAAAATCGAAATAGGAATGTGAAAGGGCAGTACTTTTGAATTTCTGCAGTTTATTCTGAAATACAGTCTCCAGAACCAAGTTCCAAATATATTAGTTTAGACTTACAGTGCTAATTATAAGATGGAGAGAGGAAGCCCTCAAATTAAATGAAAAATGAAGAAGTTATAACCAATTAGAAGTTTGCTTTCATGTTTTTTATCTTATATACATATATATATGAATTCTTAAAGAAATATATGGTCAATCATGTTATGTTTGTTGTTATGCAAATTGTATTTCTGTCTCTTTACTCAGAAGCAACGCAGACGCAAATTCGTTAGGGT
Source organism: Stegodyphus mimosarum (assembly GCA_000611955.2). Classification (NCBI taxonomy): domain Eukaryota; kingdom Metazoa; phylum Arthropoda; class Arachnida; order Araneae; family Eresidae; genus Stegodyphus; species Stegodyphus mimosarum. Next base: position 131,966 of record KK116679.1, on the reverse strand, counting down.
TTTCAAGCGTCCGTTTGGCAGTTCAAGTTTGCTAGGAATTACTGGAATTTCAACGATGCAGAGTTTTTTTTCCAAGTAGCCCTTCTGAAGCTAGCGGTTTCTCGTGTTATGTCGCCGTTCCTCAGCCAACTTGATATTTGAAGGCCAATAAAGAGATTATGTCAACATTACGACTCTGAAGTTGTTGAAGTTCATCTGAGGTAATCGCGAGTCATCTTACAGTCCACGTTTAATGAACAACGGAACATACATGTTAAACAAAAGGAATTAAATGATTAATATAGCATCTTTGCATGTTTAAGAAGCTGTTACCCTAACTCTTTCGATCACGTTATTGATCTAAGATAAATAATGATACAGCGCTTAGATCCCTTTTATCCGCGAAAGAATCCTGAGCATTATTTGAGATTTTTGTCGAATTCCGAAAATGTGATTATTTTTTATGAAACGTACTGAAAACTGCAGAAACTTCCCCATGTCCTATCTAGCACTATTTCTGACACAGCCGAAAATTGGCTTTTCGAGAGAGCGAATCCGAAGGACGGATTCTCACAAAGCATGGCTTTATATTATTTTATGAACCGCAAATTCTTATGAATGTTTTTGTGGGCATTGAAGTTTTGGTTATATAAAAATTTAAATCCTGAATGTTGCCTGTAACCTTTTGAGTACAATTCACGTAAAGCTTAATGAGAAAGAACATAGGAATCTGTGTTACTACTGAAGCGGTTGCATTACAATCCACTTACCATAGCTGCGAAAATAGACATACACTGGCTTCCAATAGTTAAGCGTCCAATACAAATTAGCAATTTACGACTGGGAGCTGAATTTCAGCCCACGAAATTCTCTGCTTCTGAAGATAACAATATGCAAATATCGTGTGTGTTACACCTAAACAGGGCCGCCTAGACGGTATAGTGGTTAGGGGAGTCAACTGCAATACCAAAGGGCCTGGTTTCGAATCCCGGAAAAAACACGGTTGTAACTGTCTGTCTCTTCAGGAGGCAAAGATGGATTGGGTGCTTCCATAATAAAGTGACCACCACTTCTGGCCTTCGTAGTGGCCAAGCCGGTTGAGGGCTCGCCATTGGTTAAAAAAAACCTAAACATGAACGATTGTCCGAACTCTGTTAATTATGCAAAGTTTGAAGAATCCAGCGTTCTAAAGTTTTTCTGCAGGTCCATTTAATTTCTGATACGAAATGTTTAAAACTTTCGTAGATAATTTTTTATGATATTCTTATTTTCATAGCTATAAGAAGAAGAATTGCAGATAATGAACGCCAACGTACTTCCGGATGCCTTGAAGTAGGAAGTCATAGACATCCCCATTTTCCTTACCCTTGACCATTCTATAATATCTGAAATGAGAAAACACATCCAAAGATGCCAAATAGAGACCTGGAGACCTGGATATTAAAGCTCGTATATTAGTACCTGGATATTAGTTCCCTAGATATCAGTGCGCTTGCGCACTAATTATTTGATGTATAAGTCTCATAGTCCATACGCGCGTCCTCAAATGTGTCTAGCACAGTCTTTGTAAGTTGTAGTAACATTACCTACACTATCAACATAAAATGTGTAAATATTCTACTACGATAATAAAAGAACTATGAACTTCAACTGCATATGTAGCTTAACTATATAAAACTAATAATTTTAAATGCGCCTTCTTTGTAAAAGTATTATTTTAAATTTGAATTTCCATAAATGTCGTCTGAACTACTGGCCCAACTCCAGGGAGTGATTCTCTTTTACAGCGGCTGCCATGAGACAGAGGGAAATTACAGTGATAGATTTTTCTTGGAAATTTCAGGTCAATGATCTCCCATGGTGGCGTTTGTATTGCTAATTGCAATGCCGGTTGTTTCCGAACGAAGTCGCAGAATGCTTCCCCAAATTTCTCACGAGAATATGTCCTTTTGTATTCTTAAAAGCGATTACTACTGAGAAACTAATGTAACTGGGAAAAAATTACTTATTTTGGGAATAATACCACTATCTGAAAGAAAATATGCACGAGACTTTCGAATTTCAAAATATACAAAAAATATGAAACTGAAAAAATTGTATTTGTAGGCTGATTAAGTTTCTTTAGCAAGTCGTCTGTATTTGGATTAGGTCTTAAAGATGCCAAAAAAATTATGTGTTTTATGTACATTTTAGGTAATTCTAAACGATATTTTTATTTCATTATGTTCATATTACACAAATATTTTTTCCGACAAAGAGTCAGATATAAACACACTTTTTTTCACAAAAATATGTTCATCCATTCCTACAACAATGCTGACTGATAAATCGTGTAAATTTAGCACTTCAAAAATTAAAAACAAATTGGTTTATTGCAGTTGAAAAAAGTTCCCCAAATTTCCTTTTTAGTACATAAGATGCTTTAGGTGTATAATTTCGATTTCATATGGATAACAATTAACGTGTTGCAAAGAAATCGCAAAAGGATCTGAGCAAAAATAAATACTTTTCTTTATCATCTTGAATGTTACGAAAGAATAACGAATCCTGCGAAATAGACATTAAATTTATAAATCTATCAAATTTCGGAGCAATATTTGAGAAGATATATGACCAATTGGAGTAGGAAAAATACAATTTTTTACCTTGTAATCTTAAATTTAAATTATTTGCATTCATCGCAAAATCGATGATAAAAGCTAAATTTGTTGCCAATATTCATTCTTGAGTAGCAGGCTGACTGGCATTCACCGGGAAGTTTATTGTTTTGTTCCAGAAGTTTTAAAACATATTCCCTCAAATTCTAAAATATCGTAAGTGCAGGGGCACACTACAATGAAAGCGTTTCTCGCTAGCCTCTTCCGTTTCTTCTGCAAAAAGCTCACGAAATCGTCGCCGATTAAGAGAAGTGGCTGTATATAATTGTGGTTTAATAAAAGAGGATTTTAAATCCTTCTTACGTACAGTTCTTCTACCACTTAACCACAGTTTTCTACCACAGAACATAGCTGCATTCAGCTCCCAGTTCAAGATCAGGACTCAGTTACTTCACAAATATGTTCGCCAAGAATGTGCACCGAACACTCAGTCCTGACAACGTGTCCATTTTCTGTAATGTCACAGCTTTCACCCAAAGTTAACGAAAGGTATTCGGAATATTGCAGTCCACAAAGAATTTGTGTGCCATCATCCTGGTATACGTCATTTTTATAACACATGACGATATTTCTAGACAAACTATCAAGCATACTTTTGAGTTTATATCTCCGACATTTTGAGCAAATACCAGAAGGCTATTTTTTTATTACCTCCTCTCCGTCTGAATAGTATTTTATCTTGCGGGCTAACAACAGAGAAAGTTCTTAAGAAGCCTTCACCATTGTTTTCACTTCATCATTTTTGGCGGGCTATAGATTTCGTTTTTTTTTTTATTGATAATTTCCGTTCGGAAATTCCACGCAACCGGATATTTGCTGTAGAAAACATTATGCAGTTGTTTGAAATATCTGTCCACGTTTAATTGTTTTGGCACTGCTTCACAAATTCCACATATGAAGCAAACAGGCTTGGAACTATTTTGATGAGTAAACAAAAATGTTCCTTTCCAATCAGTTTTAAAATCATGAGTCGATATATTTCCTTCATAATTTTTTTCGATGTCTAAGATTTACTAATGGACATACCGAAAACAAAATTTTTAAAACGACAACACTTGATGACAAAATCTAAAAACAGTTTAAAAATTCTAACGTCTTGCTCGGCAGTTTAAAATCAACTCGCTGTCACTCGACAACGAAAAACCATAGCAAGACACAACGGCACTAAAGCAAGGTAACTAACAATCCGCCTCGTCGCATGTAATTAATGATCTAGGCTTTCAATATTGGAGTTTTTATAATCCTTTTATTCTTTATTTTATGGAGCTATGTACAATATACAACACATAAACGATACTTTAAAAATAAACTGTCTCATAAATATTATCATATGCCAAAATAATATGCTTACGGCATCCAAACTGTATTCGTAGCTTTCCTCTCTGCCATCAAAAGGCATTCTGAGCAATTGCCATAGTATTTGGCTCCCTTGAAATGTGATGGGTGTCCAGCAAGAAACATCCGGTCGTTAATAGGGGATATGATCTCCCCTGACCGCTAGGCAGGTTTTACATCATTTGTGCATCTTGGATATGTGGTTTTTAATGAGCTGTTGAGACACTGCTACTCGTTCCTCTTGTAGCACCAATCGCAGTTTCGGAATCGTTACTGGCGATAAGTTACGTGCTGCCACGGGTCTCCCTAGTAAGCTCCGTACATGCTTGACGGTATTTAGATCCAGAGACCTTGCCGACCAATCCATGTGTTCAATATCTTCACTCTCCAACAGCTCTTCGACAGTAACTGTGCGATGAGGTGGAGCGTTGTCGTCCATGAAGAGGAACTGAGGACCCATAGCCCTTGTGAAAAGACGCATGTAAGGAAGAAGAACCTCGTTACAATAGCAGTCCCAGGTGACGAACCTCCTTGGGAGATATGAAGGTCGGTCCGGCTACCAAGCATTATGTCTGCTCGAACGAGAACTCCGCGACCTCCAAAACAGTCCCTTTTGATGATGTTGAAGGGGTTATTGCGTGTTCCCCGCTCTGTCCAGATTTGTATGTGTCTAGACTGGCAACTCAGACTAAATCTGCTCTCATCTGTAAAGAGTACTCGTCCCCATTCATTGTCTCTCCAATTCCGGTGTTCTCGGCACCACAGAGAACGCCTTCTCCGATGGGCAGGCGTTAGAGGTACACACCGTACAGGGCGTCGTGCAAACAGACCACCACCGTGCAGTTTTCTGGCCACGGTAAAACGCGATTTCGGTCGTCCAGGCGCCTGTGTCGTGTGTCTAGCGATTTCTCCTGCTGTCTGCCGCCTGTTTCTTCTGGTCTCTAAGGCAATATACCGGTCATCTGCGGGTGTGGTTCCTCGTGGACGACCACTACTAAACCCCCGGATAGCTGTTCCTGTAGTTTGAAATTGTCTCCAAAGTCGTGAAACGACGCTGTTAGCAATTCCGAACTCTGCAGACGCACTTGTCACACTGCGGCCTTCCTCCAACTTCCCAATGATTCGACCTCGGGTAAAATCATCCAGATGTCGTCTAACAGATTGATTATTCGCTATTTCTCGCTAAGGCAGCAACTCGGTGTGATTTTAACTGCTATACGGCGTGCAATCGTTTTGCCAGAAATACTGATCTCACACCGATAAAATTCTTTATACTACTCGGACACTCCCCCATTATGTCTAACTGCATATCTGCGCATGTGCTACCGTACATCACCTTACTTAATCTCCTGATTGGTCTTTCTGTCCGCTCTGCCTCTTCGTTCAGCTGATATGCTAATATTTCGACTTAGTTCTTAATTTTTGCACACCAGTGTATATTCATTGGGACAGACGCCTGAAGAACTAAAGTAAACGAAACAAGAATGCATAGTTTACGATATGTATGCCAAGTAAAGACAACTGACATTACAGTTCTACTTTATTTCTATTGTTAATTTTTTTTTGCAAATGGTGTGGCGGCCAGACTGAAGAAAGTGGACTGTAGAAAAATGCTTTATTGCGAATAATTGGAGAGCGACTTTCATCGCTTCTCGCATACTCTCTGTCGACACGGTTTACAAAAAACGCACAAGTGGGCACACTGACAGTTTGTAATTTGTAGCTATCTTGCTTTTAAGCAAGAAGAAAGGAGATGAGGGCTCTGGCAAACGCCGTTTCCTCCAGTCCGTGAGGTACTGCCAGTTAATATTCATCAGTTCATCTCTTGGTTACAGTTAAGTAGATGGCGCGGCAGTAGTTCTAACAGGCGCTAACATACCGGCCCCCACTGACATGTTGAAAGCATTCAATCACAATAAATGTATAATTAATCACAATAAGAAAATTTAATATATTAAACACTAAAGCAGAAATAAATTGATAAATATCACATTTTTAAGACACACACATATATATTACACAATGATTAATTTTCAATAGGCAACACACAAATTTTAGTTATAGGTCTCTTAAATATTCCTCTTTGAGTCTTGACATTAACAACTCTTATTTTCCCATCTTTATCTGGGAACAATTTCACAATTCTCCCCAGCGGCCAATTACGAACTGCAGTAACAATACAATAATGCAGTAACAGTCTTTTACAATAACTAAATCATTTAGTTTTGCATTGTTCTTTTCAAATACCCATTTTGATCTCTGTTGTAAACAATTTAAATAATCATTGGACCATTTCTTCCAAATTAACTGGATTAACTTGGTGTGTCTTTGCCAAGATTTTAATTTACTCTCGTGAATATTTGTTACATCAGGTTCAACAATATAATTGATTGATCTTCCAATTAAAAAGTGGCCAGGAGTCAAAGCGTTCAGATCCTCTGCTTCCGATGAGAAAGGCACAAGGGGATGCGAATTTAGAACACCTTCAATTTGAGTGATTACTGTCAAAAAACCCTCGTATGTTAATCTCGCATTACCCATCACTCGCTTAAGATGATACTTGAAGGACTTGACCCCTGCCTCCCAAAGGCCTCCAAAATTTGGTGCCCTGGGAGGAATGAATTTCCAGCTGATACCTTCACTGCTTAAATATCCAGACAGATCATGATCAGGAGTTTGAACTAAATTATGTAATCTTTTAAGCTCTTGATTTGTTCCTATGAAATTCTTAGCATTATCAGAAAATATACAAGCACTTTTACCCCTCCTTGCAAAGAACCTCTTTAGAGTTTCTATAAATGCATGTGAAGTTAATTCTGTGACCATCTCTAGATGAATAGCTCGAGTAACTAAGCAAATAAAGATAGCAACATACACCTTATGAAATATTCCTTTTCTTTGATACCTATATTTTATTAAAAAAGGACCTGAAAAATCAACACCTGAACAATTAAAGGGATAATTCACAGTAACTCTTTCTTTTGGCAAATTGCCCATCTGTTGTTGACAAGCTATAGGTTTTGCTTTACAGCAAACTAAACAATTATGAACTATTTTCCTGCAAATAGATCGACCATTTAACGGCCAAAATTTTGATCTTAATTGAAAAAGTAATGCTTGAGGACCCAAATGCAAATTCTTTTGATGAACATAATTTACAATCAAATGAGTTAGTTTACTTTTACCATGCAATAAAATTGGAAATTTCTGATTATCATTTAAATTGCTATTTACTAACCTGCCTCCTACCCTCAAAAGTCCATCTCGGTCAATGAATGGATTAAGATTCTTAACTTTACTTCTGTGTTTCACCTTACCTGACCTTTGTAAATCTAATATTTCTTCTTGAAAATCCTGAAACTGAACTTGCTTTAAAAGAAATATCTCAGCCCTTTTTATTTCTTCAGTATCTAAGGGACCTGAAATATACTCCTTTCTGCAGTTACAGATGAATCTGAAAATAAATGCTAAAATGCGTATTATTTTACTATACTTATTACTAATATTAATAACATTAAAATTAAATGAATCTCTGGAAGTAGTACTCGAAAAACATGAGACAAAATTTTTTAGTTCCTTTGAAAAACCATCAGATATAAAAGTCATCGGAATGTCCTTGTTAGGATATTCTCTTTCCTTTAGGAATGATAGACCATACCACCACAGCTCACTGAACTTTAACTTTTCAGGGCTAACACCTCTGGACAGGATATCGGCAGGGTTGTCTTGTGATGAAACATGTCTCCACTCCATACCTTCTGACAGTTCTTGAATTCTGGAGATTCTGTTAGCAACAAAGGTTTTAAGTTGACATGGTTCCTTCTGAATCCAACACAGCACAATCATGGAGTCACACCACAATGTTACATTTTCCACATTAATTTTTAAAGCTGAAATAACTCGACTCATTAATTTAGCAAGTAGAACTGCTCCACACAGCTCTAATCTGGGTATGGACTCTTGTTTCAAAGGTGAAACTCTTGACTTACTAGTAACTAAATTTACGGACACTTCACCAGATTTTGACACTGATTTGCAATAAATTGCAGCTCCATAGGCAGCTTAACAGGCAGCGATAACAGTTGCATCAGGCAATAAAATATACCTGTTTATTGAGATGTCATTAATAGATTTCAAGGTAGCCGAAAATTGCTTCCATTCATTGCTTTCTTTTTCAGGCAGAATACTGTTCCAGTCGATCTTTAATAGCCAAAGTTTTTGTATATATACTTTAGCTTGCACAATTATAGGATTTATCAAACCGAGTGAGTCTTATATTCTCGCAATGGTTGATAGTACCTTACGTTTCGTGTAATTTTCGGATTGTTCCACAGCTACCTTAAATCGAAATTCGTCGTTTCTATTCATCCACAATATACCTAGAGTTTTATTTCATTGAATTCAGTAAAGGAGTAACTCTCTTCATTTGCCGAAATACCTTCCAAAAGTTCTATCTTATTTGATGATCACTTATGTAATTCCATACAACCACTTTTGAGTAACAGTATCAACTCCCTTTGCTTCACTTAGAGTTGGGCAATCGGTGACAATGTCATCTATATATACATTTCTTTTCAATATTTCGGCTGCTAACGGAAAGTTTCTTTCTTCATCAACTGCGAGTTGTTTTAATGTTCGTGTAGCTAAATATGGCGCACTAGTCGTCCCATAGGTAACAGTACACAGTCTAAATGTTTTAATTGGTTCATTTATACCTTGCTTCCAAACAATCCGTTGAAGATCTCTCTGTGACGTATCAATATTAATCATTCTGTACATCTGCTTAATATCCGTGATAAAAACTACATAGTGTTTACAAAACCTTAACATAATGAAAAATATGTCACCTTGTACAACACCTTCATTGTATTGCAAATTATTTAAAGATGTCCCTGTAGACGATAATTGTGATCCATTAAATACCACTCTCAATTTGGTACTAGGACTGTTTGGACGGTACACCGAATGATGAGGAAAATAAAAATTAATCTTTGGTTCCGCAGTTTCATAAACTAGTTCCATATGATTGGATTGTTCATACTCGTGCATAAAGTCTCGATAAAGTTCTAAATGAGTAGGGTCCTTAGCTAAACGCTTCCACAGGGAATTCAATCTATTCACAGCAATTTGCTTTGATTCTCCTAGGCAACTGGGATCCTTCTTTAAAGGCATTTGAACAGTGTATCTTCCACTTTTATCTCTACTGTGTGTTTTAAGAAAATGTTCCTCACAAATATTTTCCTCCTTTCCCTTACTACCTTTATTAACTTCACAACAAGAATTTTCTATTTCCCAAAAGCGTTTAATTAACCCATCTAAATTTTCTTCCATATTACAAGTTAACCCACAGTGTGTTGTACTAAAAGAATTGAACTCATCAATAGAACCTCCGATTATGAATCCGAAACAGGAATTTTGGAGTATTAGGTTAGTATCATGAATACGAAACTGATTTGGTTTAAGAACCTCATAAAAACACTCCGCACCTAATAAAACGTCTATTCGTTTTGGTTGATTAAATTGGGGATCTGCTAATTTAATATCTTTTGGGAGTTTTTGAAAGGGAAAATTAAAGGCATTTCCTGGCACAAGATCACTAATTTTAGAAACAAAAAAATCTATCACTCTTTCATAATCTACTCTATTTGTCTTTCATTATCTATTCTATTTGAAATTATAGTTGTCACCTTTGATTTTATTAAAAATCTAATCCCATTTAAACATGAAACAGATTCATTTAATTTCTCCTTTTTTTACCTCTAATAAATTAACAAGGTGATTTGAAATATAATTTGACTGCGAGCCTACATCCAGCAACGGAAAACACGGAATATCTTTACCATATTTATCTCTAATGCAAATTAAAGCAGTAGACAAAATAGTCCTTTTTTGTTTTAATACTGATTCACTGCTCGTTAAAGTTCCAACAAACTCACTTTTACTTCCGAGTTCAAAACACTTTACGTTTCCATTCAAGGTTACGCGGTCCACGTTAATGGCTGGAGAAGGAGAGTCTTCTACCACTAGCTTGCGTTCCTCTTTGGCGACAGAGGCCGGCGCCAAAACCTCACTTGTATTTCTGTCTTTCGATTTCGAAATATGCAAGAGTTTATGGTGATTTTTTTTACATATATCACACGGGTTAGAAATACAATTTAAACAGGAATGATTCGAAGTAGAAATACATTTAAAACATAACTTGTGTTTTTTCACTAATTCAATTCGATCATAAACAGACATTTTCTTAAAAGGATCACATTTTTGTAAACCATGAAAGTAATTAGATTTACAACCGACACATTTAAACTCAGTATTTCTCACACTTGAAGTCATAGTTGTTGTTTGGCTATTTTGCCTTTTCATGACAGCAGAATTATTAGGCGTTCTTGAAGCCTGTAAAGTGCGCGCATAATTCTTTAAAAATAAAATAAGGTCAGACAATTTAGGAAGTTCATCGTTTTTAGCTTCTCTTTCCCACCACAATTTAGTATTAGAATCTAACTTTTGAAGCAACTGATACGCTACTATAGTTTCCGAAAAGCCTTCTATTTTTTGTTCCAGTGTTTCTAATGGCCTTATACATTCATTTACCGTATCTACTAATTTTAAAATTGTAGAGGGATTTTCACCTTGAATAGGGGTTAGTGACATAAATCTTTTTAACTGAGCAAATACTTGATCCTTTTTATTAGGAAAACGTTCCTCCAATAAATCCCAAGCCAACTTATAATTTGAATCACATAATGGAATTGACAGGACGATCCTAGATGCCTCCCCATGAAGTGATAATTTTAAATAAGAAAGTTTCTGGGACTCTGATAATTTATTATTATTATGTATGCTAGCAACAAATAAATCTTTAAAAGAAAGCCAATCATGAATATACCCACTAAAAGTTGGAAGATTTAATTTTGGTAACCGAACTCCTTCGTGACTATTTGGTTCGTGTTTGTGCCCAAGAGAATCAGTAGCAACGCTAACGTTAACACTTGTATCTAATTTAGATAATTCTTGTTTAATAGAAATCCACAGTTTGTCAATCATCTCTTGAACAGCTTGCTGTTCTTCAATAAATTTATCAATATCCTTTTCGTCACAGATATTAAATATTTTGTCAAAAATATCAGAACAATCATTTTCGAATTTTGACCATTTTTTTCATACAGTTTACTTAATGAACCCTTTTCTAGTTCACCAGAAGCTTTAGTGATACTCGCTTTCAGAACTCGTTTCTGAACCAATATCTCATCCATCACCAAATTAGTAAAAACTTTACAAATAATACACATTTACAACTTGAAATGAATAATAAACCGCGCTTACCTGTCCAGGTATGAAGCTGGGACGACTAGCCGCATTAACAACTACTTTTCACACATAAAATCTTCTTTGGCCAGCAAATACTTGAAATTTCAGTTTCGACTGATGACGTGGCTTCATTCACAACTGAGCCTCTCTCCGGCTCGCTGAGACTGGAAAAATGTGGCGGCCAGCTAAACACACTGAAGAAAGTGGACTGTAGAAAAAATGCTTTATTGCGAGTAATTGGACAGCGACTTTCATCGCCTCCCACACACTCTCACTGCCGACACGGTTTACAAAAAACGCACAAGTACGCACACTGCCAGTTAATATTCATCAGCTCATCTCTTGGTTACAGTTAAGTAGAATGCGCGGCAGTAGTTCTAACAGACGCTAACAAATATTATTCAATAAATGTTTTTCTGCATTATATAACAGCATTATATGGGACAGCATTATATGTCCCTTGAGCATTATATGGGAAACGAGCCATAAGATTACACTTGGAAGTGATTACACTTGGAAGTGATGCCACTCAGAAACAGTTATGAAAAGCAAGCTACTATATAGTTTGACAGACATAAATAAAAATAAGCAAATGAAAGCCTGCTGCAAATTTAAATTAAATTTTACACGGATAGACACATAAACACCCACACTCACATATATATATATAGAGAGAGAGAGAATGTGTGTGTGTGTTTGTCCCATAAGGCTGTAATTATTTTTTAATTCATAAAAATTGAAAGAATTGGTAGAATGGAATTTTTGCGGTTTGCGAAAAATTTATTTTTGTAGAGCGGGATATTTTTTCAGAAAGAAAAAAGTTAAAATTTTCGTCGACAGAGGACGATGCACAGACCTATTAACAAGAATATGCGAATCAGAATCCTATAAAATGCAGGTTTTTATGATTAACCGTTCTTTTCTGATTTTTCGTCCTACTTGCTTCTACATAAAAGTTTAATTATGGTGCTGACATTCGTAGATTAAAGCATTAGTTTTGAAATGTTTTACCTGAACAAAGACTCACCGACTGAAACTTTGAGAAGATCTCATGCACAGAATGGAGGGAAAGAAATATTCAGGTCTGATCGCTCTTTGCTGGACTGACTTCTGTGGTAAGACATTTAGAAGAAACGGGGAGGTTGGGTCTTTGACTTCGCAGTAGTGCCCAAATTTATCAGAGGTCGGTACTTCGGATGTGGTTTCGCAGATTGACACTCTAAGGGTACAATCAACGGGTGCGGTAATTATCGCACGAGAAATGGCACGGAATACTGGTATACCGAAGACTACGGCATTCCCCATACTTCACGGTGTTTCAAATTTGTACCTCTACAAATTGCAATCAGTCCATGAACTCTTATCAAATGACAAAGCCAAGCGATATGACGTAGTAAACAGGGCTGTGTCTAAAATGGACGACCATCTGCTTGGCTTCCCAATAATTTTCGACAGATGAGGCTTATTTTTCATTGCATGGAACAGTCAACACATATAACTGCAGAATATGGGCAAAGGAGAACCTACGTGCCTATACTGAGGAGACCCTACATTCACCTCGTTTAACTGTTTGGTGTGGTTTCACTGCATCCATTATAGTGGACATTTTTATCTTTGATGACAGCTTTGTAAACTGTGACGTTCATACAAAACGGGGCACTTCCTTATACCTCAACAGAATGAGGGTGTTCCTAAGTAGAATTTTCACCAAAGAGCGATTAATTAGCTACCATTTTAGAAATGAGTGGCTCCCTCGCACGGCTGGACTTAATCCCCTTCATTTTTGCCTTTCGGTCAAGTCCAGAGTACGCCGCAGTAACCCGTCTTCTTTGGTACAGTTAAAGACGCAGTTCGTCACGAAATCTCGTGCATGCATTTGAATGGACTACAAACTGCAGTTAATGGTGCTGAAACTCCTACAGCGTCCTCTATCGACGAAAATATTACCCTTTTTTTACCCAAAAAAATCACGTTTACAAGAAAAAATTTAAATAAGCGGGGTTTAATTTAAGAATTCCTTCAAATTTTATGAATTTTTGAAATATTTACAAACATACGGGATACCCTGTATATATGTATAATGCACAAATATAGATATATATAGAGAGAGAAAGATAGAGATAAAAACCAGCATATGTATTGCTATATAACTTGCAAATATGAGTATGTACATGATGTCAAACTACATCGAAACCTGGTTCAATTCTTGAAACATTTTGTGGTAGATATGGTCCAGTAAGATTCTGTTCTGTAAAACTGAATAGTCAATAATTAAAAGATGAATGCAAAGTGTGCGTAACGTGGACGTCCAAAATTAATATATATATAGTTTGATTCGACTCGGTAATTCAAATTTGTTACATTCTGTGTTTTCGTTTTAGAGGAGGCATTTGAGAAGTTCTCAATATATACATCGAAACGTGCTTAATTTGTTGGCATAAAATTATCATTAACTGAGTGTTAATTTCCTAGCAACTGATATATTTTTCGATTTAGTGTTTGTTTAGTAATCTTTAATTTCACTATTGCATAATATTTCTTTTTGTTGTTTTACATTTTAACATTAAATAATTTAATGGGTTTAATGATGTGTAATACATCTGAGAATTAATCGACTTCATTTTAGACTATCGTTTAAGTATTGTTTATGTTGTACATAGCTACTTAAAATAAAGATTAAAAGGATTACAAAGACTCCATATTTGAAAGCGTAAATTATTAATTCATTACATGTGACAAGACGAATGGTTTGTTACCTTGCTTTTGCACCGTTGTATCTTGCTATAGTTGTTCGTTCTGCGGAGACAGCGAGTTGATTTTAAACTGCGGAGTAAGGCCTTAAAATTTTTAAGCTGTTTTTGGATTTTGGCATCAAGTGTTGTCGTTTAAAAATTTTGTTTTCAGTGCTCCATGAGCAAACCTTCGACATAAAAGAAATATGAAGAAAGTATATCAATTCATTATTTTAAAATGATTAGGAAGAAAACATTTGTTTACTCACCAAAATAGTTCCACGCTTGTTTGCTTGTTTTATGGACTTTGTGAAGCAGCGAAAGAATAATTAAATCTGGACCGATATTTCAAACAACAGCATACTGTTTTCAACAGCACTATCCTGTTGCACCAAATTTGCGAACGGAAATTATCAATAAAAAAGGAAATCTTTAGCCGGCAAAAAAAAACTTGTTCGAGAAGAAAAGACGAAATGAAAACTATGGTGAAGGCTTCATATGAACATTCTCTGTTGGCGGCCCGCAAGACAGAATCCTATTCTGGCGGAGAGGAGCTAATAAAAATAGCCTTTTAATATTTACTCAAAATATCGGTGATATAAATGTTAAAATTACGGTTCATAAAATAGCTTTAGTAGTATAATTTTACGGGTTCTGGAAGAGTTGAGTTGTTTGCTCCTGCTGCTTCGGAGTTTCGGAACAGTTGAGTTGTTTGTTCCTGCTTCTTGCCGGGAGTGATGTCAGAGACACGCCCTTTTTTAGAGTTGAGTTGTTTTCTGCTGGTTATTTTAGCGGAAATGACGTCATAAACCATACCTATTTCCGAATTTCGTTGTTTTACGATAGCTTCTATACCGGAAATGACATCACATCGGTATCGTATGTTTTTCATTAATTATAATTCTGGTGTATGGCAACAATACGAATTGATGACATTTTGCTTTGCAACAATGCTGTTGCGCTATAATTATTAAATAGCTATAACGACACATTAAATAAAATGTGTCGTTATAGCTATTTAAAGGTCATTGAAGCAAATACATTTTAATTATTATTAATATTATTTATATAAATTATATGAATATGTATTATAATCGTATTCGAACATAAAAGAATTCAGGGTCGTCATTATTCTAGCAATGGAGCATGACGTCATTGCTTTTGCGGTGGAACATGCGGCGGAGAACGACGTTATTACTTTAGCGGTGGAGCATGACGCCATTAATTTTGCGGCGGAGAATGACGTTATTACTTTAGCGGTGGAGGATTATGTTCATTGTTTTAGCGGCGGAGATTGATGCCATTGTTTTAGTGATGCAGAATGAAATCATTGTTTTAGCGGCGGAGATTGACGTTATTATATTTTGCAGTGCAGCATGCGGCGGAGAACGACATTATTACTTTAGCGGTGGAACACGACATCATTGTTTTGCGGTGGAGCAATCAATGGAGAATGACGTCATTATTTTTGCGGTGGAGCAAGTGGTAGAGAATGTTCCGGTGGAGCAATGGAGCATGACGTCATTGTTTTGAGGTGAAGCACGCGGCGGAGAACGACGTTATTACTTTAGCGGTGGAGCATGACGCCATTAATTTTGCGGCGGAGAATGACGTTATTAGTTTAGCGGTGGAGGATTACGTTCATTGTTTTAGCGGCGGAGATTGATGTTATTATTTTTGAGGTGGAGCAAGTGGTAGAGAATGATGCCATTGTTTTAGTGATGGAGAATGAAATCATTGTTTTAGCGGCGGAGATTGACGTTATTTTATTTTGCGGTGGAGCAGTCAATGGAGAATGACGTCATTACTTTTGCGGTGGAGCAAGTGGTAAAGAATGTTGCGGTGGAGCAATGGAGCATGACGTCATTGTTTTGAGGTGGAGCAGTCAATGGAGAATGACGTCATTACTTTTGCGGTGGAGCAAGTAGTAGAGAATGTTGCGGTGGAACAATGGAGAATGACGTCATTGTTTGCGGGGGGAGCAGTCAATGGAGAATGACATCATTACTTTTGTGGTGGAGCAAGTGGTAGAGAATGTTGCGGTGGAGCAAGTGGTACAGAATGATGCCATTTAGCGATGGAGAATGAAATCATAGTTATTAGCGGCGGAGATTGACGTTATTATTTTTTGCGGTGGAGAACGACGTCATTGTTTTGCGGTGGAGCAGTCAATGGAGAATGAGATCATTGTTTTAGCGGCGGAGCATGACGTCATTGTTTTGCGGTGGAGCAAGTGGTAGAGAATGATATGACTTATTCTGCGGTGGAGCAAATTTATCAGCGGACGGATGCTCTGAGAAATGACGTCATGGATTTAGTGTTGGAGCAAAGTCTGCCAGTAAGAAACTCATCGCGACGTCATGAGGGTTTGTCTGAACGTGTTATGCTTTCTAAATGATGTCATTGCTTTTGCGGCGGAGAACCTTTTGTAGCTGAGAGGGTTCCTGAAGCTCGATAACATAATCAATTTAGCGGTGGAGCATACCTTTGGTGCAGATTGGGAAAGAAACTCTTCCCCCGCCCCAGGGAAAATAGAAACTGTTGAAATTGTGCACGTAGCCCTTTGTGACGTCATGAAGGCTATCAGTGGTAAAAAATGTTTAAAAGGTGCGGTTCATGGTGATGTAGGACTTGAATAACAAAGGTGTTCACATTCCGACCCCAGTGAAAACGTCTTTTTTCTTGTACCATATGGGGGCCTTGGAGATGAAATTAGAATAATTAACAATGGGGACCTTATTGCAACAGGATTTGTCCTATCGCTTGAAAGAGACAGGATTGCATTCGGAATTCGGCCTGCCTGGGTGAAACCATTTAAAGGATGTTTGTACAACATCGTCACAGTACAGTGCTTTGTTCTCTCCTCCTTCAAACAGGTGTGTAAAAATATAGAACAAAGGAAGGTTGTCATTGCCTGGAAGTGATAAACCAATACCTTTGAATGTAGCCTGCTAAAGACACTATTTATGGCTTCCCTAGCAGTTCACTCATCATGAGAAGCATCTTGAAAGTGTGGTCTACGTAGTAAAAGTGAGTTGAAAGTGTTGGTATTAGGCTTTTTTCTTTCCTGGGGATATTCTAGTAATTATATTATTTTTGTTATATTCTAAACCATCAACTGAAAGATTATGAATACTTATCATTGTGAAGGGTGTAAAAAATGTTTTTCTACTCATTTCAATTATAAAAGACATTATACATCCATTCACAAGCCTTATGCTTTTGTGTGTATATATTGTGAGAAGAAATTTAATAGAAAAAGTACCCTTGATCGACATACAAATGGCGTTCACTTAGGTAATGTTTATAAGTGGGAATTTTGTCAGAAACGTTACACACGATTAGACTCCCTTACTCGCCACAAGCGAAAGCATGATGAAGATAAATGTGTTATTGTTGAAACAGTAAAAAGACGGAAAGTCAGCCCAGACAGTGAAAAGCCTGTTTACGAAACTGAAATGAAAAATAATAAAATGAATTTAACTGAAGATGCGGCTGTCGCATTAGTTGCCGTAAGCTCTCAGGTACAGCAAAATCCGCAAGGAGGAGGAGGTACTAGTGAAGCTCATACTCAATTAGTTCGAACAACGAATACCAATGGACCTTCTGAAAATACTATAAAGAGCGAAGAAAGAATAACAAATGTAAATGAGGTAGAAAAAAGTAAGGAAAATTTCTTAAAAGAGCATGCTTTTAATAAGAGACTTCTCACTTACGCTTTGAAGAATATGGAAAATATCCTAGAACTGAAGGAATTTCTAAATTCCAAACGAAATGAAATTTATTATCTCATTGAAGAAAAGCTTAAAGAAAACAGCGCCAAAGTAAATTTTCAAGTTAATTGTGTATATGAAAGAAAAGTTAATGAAGAAATAGTTGAAAAACATTTTGCATTCAAGACGAAAAATAAAATTATTTTGCTCCCGACAGATATCAGCGTAGTTTTAATGAAGCCATTGATAAGTTAATTAAAGAAAGTGAAGACTTGGAAGCAAAGGATTCAGGGTGGTCCCTGAAAGAAATTATTCACTTAGAGATAAGACTAAACAAATATATACCATTACGTGGTTCTACTTATTTAGAGCTTCCGCGAAAAGGCCATTATCAATGTTAGAAATTTTGATAAAGAGTGCTTTCGCTGGGCTGTGATTTCAAGTTTGCATCCCGTGGCAAGCAATGCCCATAGAGTATGCCATTACATACCTTTTAAAAACTATTATAATTTTTCAGGTATCAGTTTTCCTACTAAGCCAGAAGATGTTAAAATATTTGAAAAGCAAAACGTTGTAAGTATCAACGCATATTCATTTAATAAAGATTTAATTGTTTATCCTTTAGTTATTACGAACAATCCGAAAGAAAAACATATCGATTTACTTTTTTTTAAATCTGGAGATAGAGCTCACTATTGTTTAATCAGAAACCTTTCTAGATTAGTATCAGGCCAATTTTCAAAAAATAAAGGACGTAAATTTATTTGTAGACGCTGTTTGCTCTTCTTTCGCAATGAGAATGCGCTTGCAAGACATGAGGAATTGTGTAGTCTTAAAAAACCATGTAAAGTCGTCATGCCAAGTAAAAATGAAAAGTGGTTAACCTTTAAAAATATTAAGCATTCCTTGCACATTCCTTTTGTTATTTATGCAGATTTTGAATGCATCGTTCAAAAGGTTGATACATGTCAACCGAATCAAAGCACTTCGTTTACGAATGTTATACAAAAACATATTGCAGTAAGTTTTTCCTATTATGTTGCATGCAACGATAATCGATTCCAGAAACCGCCAGTAATTTACAGAGGTTTGGACGCTCCTAAAAAATTTCTAGATTGCTTGAGAAGAGAAGCGAAACTTATAGAAAATATATATAACAACCCAAAGCCGATGACTCCTTTGGATTCTATGACGCAAGAACTACATAAAAGAGCAGACAAATGTTATTTATGCAAAAAACGTTTTACTATAGCTTCTGATCCTAAAGTCTGTGATCATGATCATATAACCGGTAAATATAGAGGACCAGCTCACCAATCATGCAATTTAAAACTTCAGCTACCAACTTTTATACCTGTTTTTTTT
>KK116679.1:79100-96999 GCA_000611955.2 Stegodyphus mimosarum | reverse complement strand
CAACCTTATTATTGAAGTGCAGCGGTCGGTTACTGGTGTACGTAGTTTTTAAATTTTTGATAAAATTCCAAAATGTACCATTTTTGGCATCTAAATTCAGCATTTTTTCTTGCCATAACTCCTCCTTATGTTGTTTTATAAGTTTCTGTATTTCTTTACTGAGCTTATTAATTTCTCTCTTGATTGGTGGAGACCAGGTCACGTGATATCGTTTTCTTAGCCTATTTCGCTGCTGCATTAGCAAACAAATATTTGAGGGTAATTTATAAAGTTTTTCTCCATCAGTAATTATTTCACATGCCTCTACAGTGGCAGTTTTAATTTTACTGGTTAATGAAGTGATTTTATTTTCAATATCAGTAACAGTTCTTAGGCTTTTTTGAGGGAAAGTCCAGTCTTTCAACAAATTTTCAAAAAGCTTCCAGTCTGTATATGTTCTGGTCGTATTAGTGGAGGGTTTAGGAATTCCTAACGTAGCAATTACAGGTAGATGGTCAGAATCAAGTTCGTGGATTACATCTAATGCCATTGGAACCGTTGTAGTCGTTAGAGCGATATCTAGAATGTCCGATTTTTCTAGCCGGCCCGGTCGATATGTATATTCACTTGGGGAGTGCAATACTACAGGGTGATTTGTGGCATATTCATGTAAAATTTTTCCATTGGTATTGCCTTTTCTACAATTCCATGCTGTATACTTGGAATTAAAGTCCCCAGCAGCAATCGTAGGGAAATCCTCAGGCAATATAGAGTCTAAGAAAGTTTCAGAGAGTCGATTTCGTGGTGGGTTATACACTGCACAGAAATTTATGTCACCATACACTGGTAAAGTAATTTGAACAGTTACACTTTCACAATTAAAATCCGTGCATGATTTAATGAGACACGACGGGTATTTTCTCTTCACATAAATCATAACACCCCCTCCTCTATGGGTGGTACGGTCACATTTGTATGAAACATAGTTCGGAATTTTTAGACGATGGCATGGTTTGGCATGAGTCTCAGTTATCATGCCAATGTCAATATCGTGATCAATACAAAATTGTTGGAATTCACTAATTCGATTTTGGAGGCCATTGGCGTTCCAGAAAACGAAACGGATAGTTGTCAGCCGTCTAGTGTAATTATCCATGAATTTGGGAGTCCGGATTTCGTTCCTGATGTGTAGTTGAGCTTTCATCAATTAATTTCTTGCAGAGAAAAGGAATTCCAGATTCCTTAACGAAGGAGACCAACATACTTAGCTGTTGGAACATTTGCTTGGCCTCTGTCATCATTCTCATAGATTCCGGAGCGAGTCCAGTAGTTAATGCCTGAGCATATGTTTTATTCGTCACTATACGTTCATTGAAGGTTTTGGCTTTGGGAGTCACTTTTTTCTGTGGAAATTTCTCACAACCTCTATAGTTGGCTGTGTGACCAACTTGTAAACAGTTGGCACATTTCGGTGGTTCAGATTTATCTCTTAAACATTTGAAAGTTTCGTGCGCCTCCGCACATCGAACACAACGCGGCTCATGATTGCAGTTAGCTTGCGAGTGGTAGAACCCTTGGCAGCGATAACACTGTAAGGGTCCCGCTCTGCCATTGTAATCCTCAACTTTGATCTTCATTCCCATAAGAAAAGATTCATGATGGATTCTCTTATTTTTGTCATTTCTCACAAGAGTAATGAGAAAGAGGGGGAGGTTGATTACATCACCATTTCTTCGTCTTTTCAATTGGTTAACACGGATGACGTCATAATTTTTGGCAACTAATTCTTCAGCAATTTCATTAATGTCCATGTAGGCCGGTAAATGCCGAATCACCACTTTTAAATGTTTGGATTCGGGTAGCTCAAAACAGTGAAAACTCACATTTTCATCTTTCAGAATTTTTTGGACTTGTCTAAAAATAGTCGGTAGTTTTACCAATATCTTAAATCCGTCCTGGATTTGCTGACCGAAGTAGTCACTTTCAGAGTGCAGTCCGTGCTTTTTTAAGAGCGCTCTAGCTTTATTCCAGTTGAAGTTGGTATCTTTTACGATGAAGGGCGGAAGACGTCCTCCCTTCTTGTTAGGATTTACTAATTCCGGTAAAATTCCGTCAATTTTTCCATCCTCACTGGGTGCCGTTTCCATGGATTCTGGTTCAGCAGTGCTGGGATCATCTCTGGGCGAATCAGGATTCGTTGCGCCTGCTTGGGGTAGTGCCGGCTTCCTGATAGGTTTCTTTCGGGGTCTCCGGGTGACATCTCCTCGGGGAGCGCCGTCGTCAGAGTCTGAACTGGCATCTAGGGCTTTATATTTCGTACAGTCTTCTTCAGATTTTGCTGGGCTCTCCGCTCTTCTGACATTAGCTTTAATATTCGGAAGGGGAGGAAAAGCATCATTTTTCATTCTATGTTCTGGTGGGTGAACTGTAGCGAGAGTAGAAGAATCATTAGAGTCTTCCTCTGGTTTGCCATCTTTTAGTGGTCTGCATTCCTCGTTGGCAAGCACCCTAAATTTGCAGAACAGGGCCAGGTCACGAGCTTCTCTTTCAGTCAGATATCCTCTATCTTCCTGAATCATCTGTAGGTTCGTTATTTCCAAACCTATGAAGTCGAAAAATCGATCCATAGTTGGGAAAACAAAATAAAATAAAACAGTATATCGCAAGGGCTTTTTACAGCAAACTGATGAACATAGTTCAACGAATGCCAACCTTTTCTTTTTTTATATAGTACTAGTAAAATCAGATAGTAAAACGCTTTGCAATCAAAGTACAATAGCCTTCCACACACAACACAAATGCGGCTTTTTGAAATCTGTTCAGCAAAATACTGTTACGGATTTTTCAAAAACCATTATAACTCAAAAGCAAAATACTCGCCATAAACTCATACAAATTGATTCATTCATTCATTCATGTTGTTTATGGACGGACTATCACGAATTTGGGTGATGTCGCCGGCTCCTTGACAAGTTTGCCAATTAGGCACATGACGATATAAAAACTTGACGCTGTTGTAAGAGGTCTGGTGTTAGTAGAAGAAGGCGAAGGCTTCAATCATAGCAATAAAACGGGACACCGGTGGCGCCATCTGTTGAGAGTCCTGTGAACTAAATTAAAGAATAAAATAGTTAATCATCATACGTGCACAGACAGTATTTTACATATCAGGCAGATCGGAAACTAATTCCAGGGCAAGAATAATTCTTTCTTTCTTCGAAAGCGTTTTGCATTTCTCAACAAACTCAATAAGTTTGTCTATAAACTTCTGCATAGGATCTTCCATAGTAAGTCCACTAGTAGCGTTTTTAACTACATCTGAAAATGATCTCTTGGAAGGCATCAGTTCGTCTTTATCTTGTGCAGGCAAAGTCTCAATTATTTCTTTATCCAATTTTTTCGGCTTTGGCACGTGCTTTTTCTTCTCCGCGGCAATACGAGGTTTCGGACGAAACTCGCAAGTCTTAGACGACGCAATATGATCCAGATTGCAATTTGCGCAAGTTGGTTTTTCTTCTTTCGGGAGTTTGCAGGTGTAAGTCAGGTGTTCCTGGCCACATTTAAGGCATCTTGGCAGATTATTGCAGAACAATTGACCGTGACCATAGCGCTGACATCTGAAGCACATCAAAGTGCGCTTATTCGTCCTAAATTTGCGTACAGTAATACGCAAGTTCAGCAGCTTTTTTCTTTTGTAAATCAGTCTGCCGGTATCAGTCCTTTTGAGTGATACGAAGAAAACTGGCAGCTTGATTTCCTCATCGTTCGTTTTCCTAGTGAACTGCGAGACGCGGAGCACAGGAAATCCATCTTTTTTGAGCTCAGCTTCGATATCCTTCACGAGTGAGTCATCAGATAGGCCACGTATTACAACTTTCAGTGGTGTATCCTTCTTCGAGCAGAACGTGCTGAACTGTACTTCGTCTTTCATCAGTACAGCTAAGGCTTTATCTCGATGCTTGGAAGAGGCAAAGTAAACAATTATTTTGTCTCTTGTCAGTACTCCATCGAAGTCTTCAATGTCATGTTTGACAAATAATCCTCTTATGAAACCCCATTTGGTTTCCGGACGGGGGAAAATAATGGGTGGCAGCTTTTCTTTCCTATTTGCTGAATCCGAAATTTTGTCAGTATCATCAGCTTTCGGTTCGGGAGCTTTCGTAGTATCCATGCGCCCTCCGGAGCTTGGTACATCATCTAATGCTGTAAAAGCATTGTTAGTAGCTATTTCTGTCGCAGGGGGGACAGAAGGGATCTTCTTTTTACTAGGCGAATTTCTAACTTCGGTATCAGAATTTGCAGGTCTTTTCACAGTCTTCTGCGGCTTTATCCAGCCATCCGTATCACCTTTTTCGGCTTCAGGAGTTGTTTTCTTGAACATTCTCTGCCTTCGAAGCTTTCGTCTCCTTTCAAGCTCAATCGAAAAGTCATCATCTTTTAGGAACTGTTTGGCATGATTAACGTCATAAAATTGTACACGATCATACCCCACTTTATCCATAAGCTCATAAAATCTCCTTTCTGCGCGTAAAAGCTCATCACTAACTGGATTACCACGGCTTGCAGCAGTCTGGAGTTCGTCTACTAACTTCAGTGTTTTAAACATTTCTTTATCTTCGGGATCATCCTCACGATGCCCAAAATCGGCAATGAGGCAAGCATAAGCTTGATCTACTAGGACAGGCCTTCGACACTGTTTTGGCATGATAGCGAACATGGACGTACGAATACGCACAGAGCAGCGGAATAAGCAACCTTCACTGGTGAAAGCAACCCTCCGAAAAAAAGATACAAATTGAATATGTATTTAAATCTCTAATACCAATTTTATGCAAGAAAACCCTGGTGGGCAAGAATTAGATAATAATGTTTTTCAAAATAAACACAGGATTGAATCATGTTTTTTAAGATACATTAGTCTTCGAATGAATGTCTCTTCCCCCAAATCCCACAGTAAACTTCACCAAAACCACAATACTTGACGTAAAGCTGAAAATATAAATTTCTTAGTTGTTGCGGTACGCAACCCCTGAAATTTCATGCATTAAAAGGTTACCAAAGGTTTTCAGAGACATATTCCAGAGTTATAAGAGTTAAATGATTATTTTGATAAATGGTAATTATCTTAATATTATATATTTCTTTAGATAGAGAATCGAAACATTTTTATGATTTCCTATCCGTTTTTAAAATATATTAATGTTTTAATATTTATTATAAATCTTCAAGGGCCTGACATAATTTATACGTGCCACATGGAACGGATTCTTCATTTTGATGCGATAAATTGTTATGTTCTTTTTCCATTCATTGATGCGAAGCAATGAAGATCAAGATAGTACTTTCGGTTCAAGGTGTCAACTACTAATGAGTTTTAACCTATATATCAAGTAAGGCCGGAGGCCGCTCACTTTTGTTTAGATAAATCAGAGGTGCTTAGCACCGCGCCCTTAGGCGAAAGAATGGTCTATGTGGCAAAGTCATACAGGAAGGCAGTCATGAAATTATAAATTGATATACTTTTGTAGATGTAGAAACATTCGAAAAATTTTTGAGCAGGTGCTGGGTGCGTGCTATTTGCAGTGACGAATTAAGTGACTGAAATGAACATGTGATACCGAGAGTAAGTCAAAATCAAATCACGTAACCTGAGGTCGCGTTCTGGTTCGTTGATAAATACTGCTGTATACTCAAAGTTTTATTAATTTAAGAGTAAATAACACTTGCAGGCCTATAGTATTGCAATCTACTACATAATAATGATCTAATAACTATGGAGAGGTGAGTTTTATGCTACGTAATTCTTGTTTAATTAGATAGAATTAGATTATTCCTTTTTTGGGCTTGGGGGTCACATGGACCAATCATGTTGCAGGATAATCTGTTAAGCGATTTCAAGACGAAAAATAATAGTCCATAAGGCTATTTCAAATTACTCTTCACAAAGTCCGTAATTTGGCTTTGCCAGATAATAAAAATACACTTAAAACTCAACACAAAAATAGTTAATCATATCACGAATTCTTGAGTATATGAAACGCAATTAAATACTGGGTACTATTTACAATATGTACACTTTCACCACTTTGAGTTGTGATGAATAGAACGTGGTCGCTTAACCAGATTTTCTTCTGTTGGATCATAGTTTGCGAGATTTTTAATAGCATTATATGGTGAATTCTGAACTTGGATAAAGAATTTGTGCGAAATTATTAAGATCTGTTCTTGTATTTCAGGAATCTTCAGGTCTTGATACAGCTGGATATTTCTAATAAACCAGGGTGCTGAGGTTATTGAGCGTAGAATTTTATTCTGTAGATAGCTAAGTTTCTTTCTATGGGTTTTGCAAGCCGTGGCCCAAGTGGGGACTGCGTATAAGAGAATTGGTCGAATAAGCATCAGGTAAAGATTGCGTTTAGTATTCAGATTTAATTTAGAATTTTTCCCTAGAAGCGGGTAAAGAGCCATAAAAGCTGCATTAGCTTTGTTGGTGATATAACTGATGTGTTCTTTGAAAGTGAGCTGTGCATCAATATACACTCCAAGATATTTGTACGAATTGGCCGAAGGGATAAGAGTATCATGAATTTTTATATTGATATCCAGAGGGTAGTTTTTCTTATATCTTCTGTACATAACTATACAGCATTTGGTGGGATTAAGATTGATTTTCCATCTGGTGCACCATTTTTCTATTATTTTAATTTGGCTATTCAGTTTGTCTATTGCATGTTGCGGGTTTAAGGAATTAGTAAGTATTACCGTATCATCGGCATATTTAAGGATTTTTGCATTTTGCGGCTTGGGCATGTCACTTGCATATAGATTAAAGTTTGCTGGAGAGATGACGGAACCTTGAGGTAGTCCTCTATGAATATTTTTATGTGTGGACAAAGCATCACCACAGCGGACTTGGAAGGTACGATCTTCTAAATAGGAAATCATGAGATTTAAGAAACTTGAAGGAGGGTTTAATTTCGATAACTTGCATATTAAACCAGCATGCCACACTCGATCGAAGGCCTTTTCGAAGTCGAGGTAGCATGCGGCAACTCCGTTTTTCTTCTGAAATTCTACGGCAATGAATTCTATGAGATTAAGAATTTGATGCGATGTTGAATGAGCTTTTTTAAACCCGAACTGCTGATCGTCTGTATCAATTAATTTGTCAGTGAAAATTTGGAGTCTTGAGGCAATTACGCGTTCAAACACTTTGCTGATAGCGGGTAGAAGGCTGATAGGTCGATAGCTGGATACTTCTTTTGGATTTTTGCCTGGTTTCGGGATCATTATTACAATTGAATGTTTCCATTTTTTCGGAAAATAAGAGAGCCTAATACATGAATTAATTAAATTGCACAGTAGAATTATACAGTTTTTCGGTAGAACTTTAAGGGCTTCATTACTTATGTTGTCAAAGCCTCTGGCTTTTTTATTCTTTAGCTTCCTGAGGATTTCTTGGATTTCTTTGGGGGAGGTAAATTTTACATAATCTCTGTTACTTTTAAGTTTAATTTCTTCGACTTCGTTATTGATAGTATAGTCAAAAGGACTGATTTCTTCATGTTTCTCGAAAACTTTTTCAAGGCTCTCCGCCATGACTTCAGCGATTTCCGTTTCTGAGTTGTGTGTCATACCTCTGTGCGTAATAGGGTGATGAAGATTTGCTTGGTTATTGCGAAGGGATCTTGCAATTTTCCAAACCATGTTGGGTTGCATTTCTAAATTTTCAAGAAAAGAGTCCCATTTATTGGAGCGATAGCTAATTATTTCCTGTGAAATTTGACGAGTGAGGTAATTCACGTGAGTCTTGTCGTTTGGATCTCTTGTGAGTTGCCAATTTTTCCTGCATCTATTTCTTTCTTTTATAAGGTTTAAAATATAATTCGGGAGTTCTTGCGGAGAGTAATTTTTCTGCGTATAAGTTGCTGTGGCCAGTGCCTTTTGAATATGTCCGTTAAATTTGTTAATTTCATTTTCAACTTCTTCGGGATGGTTAATTACTATGCTACTGGGGATATTAATAAGTTCATTTTTATAGATAGTCCAGTTAACTTTAATCTTCGGTTTAATGAGAGGTGGGTAGAAACCATAAAAATCGAATTTTACAGGGAAATGATCAGAGGATAATTCTTCCGTCACTTCTAAGTATGGAGTAGAGTGAATATTTTTCAGTATCAGGATGTCAAGGATATCCCCTCTTCCATTAAAGTGATATCTCGTTGGAACATCTGGAGCGATGATTCTGATGTTGCTATTGAGTGCATAGTTATTAAGAATATTTCCGTTGTTGTTATTGATGCTGCAATTCCAGTTTGTATTCTTGGCGTTCATATCGCCGGCGATCAGGGTTGGGTAATCAAAATTGGTCAGGTTATCTAAGTCAGAATTAGTTAAAGTATTCTTGGGTGGGTTATATACTGAAATAAACAAGAAAGGAACGTTGAATCCAGTATAAATTAGAGCTGCAGTGGTTTCTACTCGGCCTGTATTCGGGATATTGAAGGTAGTGAACTTGATATGATTTTTAATTAGTATGGCGGTGCCGCCTCCGCTATTATGAGTGCGATCTTGTCGGATGACATTATAGCCTTGAATTTTGAATTTAAGATTTGGGTAAAGATGGGTTTCATTTAACATCATTACTTCGATATTGTGTTTGTTCAGATAATTCGCCAATTCATATTTCTGTTTATTTACTCCGTTGGCATTAAAGAAGGAGACTTTAAGGAAACTAGTAGTAGTTGCAATAAGGCTTGGGTTAAACTGTGGGCCTCTAGAAGTCATAATTTTGGTTCATATAATATTCGATCGCTGCCATGCCGATCTCGAATTTCTCTATTAAAGTCTTGGCAGACTTGAATTTCATGAAAAATGCTTTGGCTTGCATAAGTTGCGTTTTAATCCATTCGAGGAAATTCGGTGTTTCCTGATTGGATGGTTTTTCTCTGCTCCACGCTGAAGGTGGGTCAGGGATATTCTGTAGATTGCGCGACGGCAATTTGGGGAAGTCATCTTCTTTTAAAGTAAATCCAGGTTTAGTATTTTTACTATTTGAATTTATGCTCGGCTTTTCGCTCTGCAATTCGCTGCTTGATGTTTTCTGGGTTTTTGCTGCATCCGCGGTAGGATGAAACATGATTTTGTCCGCAAAGTACACAGACAGGCTGGTCTATATCTTTTTTAGACTTACATAAGTAAGTTTCGTGCATTTGTGCGCATTTTAAACACCGTGGGGTGTAATGGCACAGGTCCCGTGTATGCCCATATCTTTGGCATTTATGACATTGAACGGGACCTGGCCGTGATTTATATTTCACAATCTGGACATTAAGGCCTCTCAGCTTCTTAATTCCGAATATCTGCTTTCCTTCTTCGCTTCGTTGGACGTCAGCCACGAAAACTGGCAAATTGACGATATCTCCGTTCTTGATGGCAGTGATTTGCCTTATTTTTTGGACTGGTATGCCCAGATCTTGTATTTCCTTCTGTAGGATTTCGATTTTTGCGGTGGCCGGAAGTTTCTTAATAACTGCCTTAATAGGCTTCTTGGAATTCATTTGAAAAGTATGAAAGGGAATTTCCTTATTTTGCAAATATTTGGTGATTTCGCGGTAGTGGTCGGGTTCGAAAACTCTGATTGTGAGTCTTCCTCCTTTTAGGTCTCCTGTATAATTTTTGATGCCGAGTACATCTTCAAAATCGTCTTTCATCTTATCCCAGTTTCCGTTAAAATCGGCGAGAACTATTGGTGGGATATGACCCGCGGTTTTCTTTGGGGTTTCAAAAGGAGTACCATTTTGAGTCCCGTCATCCATGTTAACCTCATTTTCTAATGGTTCAAAAGTATTTTTCTGGCTTGGGTAATCCTTTTCCGTATTCGAATGATTTCTTTTATGTGTTTTGCGAGGAGAGGTAAAAACCTTCGCTATCAACTGTTTTCTTTTTGCACGTTCTTCCGCTAGAAGTTCTTTTTAGGTTAGCTGAATTCGATCCCTTTTTTGGGGTAGCTGGTGTTTTTAAGAATTTAGCGTTACTATCAGGTGTGGGGTTAGCACTAACTATTTCTATTTCAGGTATTTTACCATTTTCCTTTTCCTCTAAGTTATCATGTATGATACAAAGATTTTTAAGTTGTTCTTCCATAATTGTAAGCCTAGGATCAGCTTTTGGTAAATTAGAATTTTTTAAACTCTCAATTTCTGTTTGCAAGTGGTTAATTTGCATAGATAGGCGATTGTAATCGATATGACCTTTATTACTCTCACGTATCTGCTCAATTAAACTACGTACATTTTTATCCTTTAAACTGCTCATTTCCTTGCTGCTTAACCTAAACCATTGGCCCGGTAATGCATGCTCAGAAATAAACAAGTCAAAAAGAACTTACCAGACGCTTCAAACGCCGATGAGACAGGTAATCCACTGAGAAAGCACGAGTGCTGTACACTAAGTGCGAATATAACTCACCAGAATTCTCAAAAATTCTCCCGATTTTAAGAGTATGAATGCAAAGAACAAGAAATTAAAAACTTATCCTTCAATCCACAGCTTGCTTGATTCCGACACCGTTGATGCGAAGCCCTCACTTGATGTCTTATAATTCCCATTTTATGTTATGACGCAAGTGGTAATTGAATTAAATGTAATCTACTAAATTCTCTAAATTCATGCAGGGTTTTCTGTTCACATCTTATTGCTGTATTGTTTCACTTATATCTTAACTCATATGACTTTATTTTCTTTCATTTAGTATGCATGTTATGTTTCTTCTTCCTTGAATTAATGTGGATTTTCTCAGAGTCATGTTTCTCCATTATTTTCTCAGTTGCTTAGTTATTTTCATCGCTCAACTTTTATGGCTTAAACGTATAGAAACAATTTAATCAGAGTTTCTTTTTAATTAGAAGGTTCGTAATACATTTCATTCTCTCATCCCATTTATGAGAAACTCCTATCCTTAGTCTTTTGAAAATAAGTAGTGCTTTAACTCTTCAGTTATAAGAATTCTTATGGAAGAAATTAGACCCCATTTTTATTCTGCGCAAAATCTTCTTCAAAAATTTACTAATTGTGTGGAAAATACCCCATCGGGTCGATGTTGCAATTGTTCATTAATAAGATCTTTTATATTTCTCTGGTATTATTAAAAGGAAAATAACAGAGGTTTTAACACTTGCTTTTTCCTTGTACTAAATAAAGGAAGTATTATAATCGCGAAAAATTTTGAGTATGATATTTCAATGAAAATATTCAGTTTGACGATTCCCGAATCCATTGGAACGATGTTTTTGCCTGGGAGTTGTACGTACGGATAGAAAAAAGAACTCTTTTTTTCTAAAAAGGATTGTAAATGGATGGATTAAAATGAATTTAGAAGAGTTTTTTCCCGTGAAATCTGTACATGGGTACGTATGTATCTCGCATAACTCAAGAAAGAGCAGCTGTAGAACGTTTAAATTTTGTATATGGGACGGCTATGACATCTAGTTGTGCATCTCCCTTTTTCGTTGCAATGTGCCATACTAAACATATATTTCCACTTTGCTACCCGGCTCGGTGAGCTAAGTTTTTGTTTATTGGTAGATGTTCCGAAATGGCGCATTTTTTGCTTAAAATGTGATTCAGCTATGTTGTTTTTATATCACGGTTAAAGTTTTTATGCCTTTCGTTAATCTGCATGCTATAGTTATAGAATTATCAACAGTTTAAAAGTTTTACGTAGCGCTAGACCTAACGAGGGCACCATTTATTTACATTTCAAACTCTTAGTAGAATAGTGAATTAAGTCATTTGTGCACCAACTTCAGTGCCTTTTTGCCGAGTGGGAAAAAAGTTAACTTTAAGTTGCGTGCGCGAAAAAGTTTTTCTTCACTCCCGTTGGCCGATTTACTACTTTTAGCGTAGGCACTCAAATTTTAATTGCGAAAATTGTTTTTTCTTAACTGTTTTTAACGGCATTTGGAATTTTAGGTTTTTCTGTATTATACAATTTTTAATCAAGACGTTCTGAGTTTTTACGTATTTTTGTCAGGCCGCGAATTGAGAACTGAATTGACAGTATGAGAAATAGATCTCTAATGAAATTCGAAGAAATAAATATAAATATAGTTCAGAAAAAGTGTGTAAATAAAGTAAGATATTTCTTAAACGCTTGCATCTTAAACGCCACCTTAAAGGAACTATTATAAAATGCAAAAATATATAATTAATTTTCATGACTTAATTTGAGGGTCCAGCTAGTAACCAATAATAACACAGTTAAAAACTAAGTTTTTTATTTTTAAATAGCTTAGTTTGTCAGTCATTAACAAACTAATTAAACTCGAAAGAAAATTTCAAAATAGCAACAAACTGAAGCATTGAATATAAAAATATTCTGTTTTCAGAAAGCAACAACACATTTGTTTTAATTTGCCAAATTTGACGATTAAATCTGAAATACAAATATCTGAACTCTGGCCAAAATCAACACAGTTGTTTTAAAGCGACGAATTTTTCAATTAAATTTGAAGCTGTATCTTATGGTTTGCAGAGTAGCAACACATTGTTTTTAATCACTCAGTTTGTTAATCAAGAATTCACCAAATTCACACAGATTATGAAATAAATAAATAAAAGGAAAAATGGGAAATGATTCTGGATTTCACATGCCTTGACCAGAAAGTTTGTTACATTCTTCTTAAGCTCACAGTTTATCAATCTGCTCTTTGGCTCACTCCTGGTTATGCAACGTTTATTGTTCTTTTTTTTTTTTACTTAAACATTAAACACCATTTTCTTCGCACTTGCGCTACATAAAATTTAACAGCAAAGTCACAAAATTTTAAAACAGCATATTCTTAGAATTCTTGACAGAATGTTATGTGTTGCCATAAGATTTTTTCAGTCTTTTCTCATTTTATCGTATCAGTGTTCAATTTTCTTAATACGATGTCCTTCACAACTTTTTTTTGTCTTTTTAATTCCCTTATTAAACAGCACTTTCTTCACATTTACACCAAATAAAATTCAATAGCAAATTCACAAAATTTTAAAAATAAATTTTCTTTAGAATAGCGATAAGTGTTAAGAGTTGCCAAATATTTTGTTAGCCCAGAAACGCTATCCAAATCATACTTTTTTTATTTGTTTCATCTTTTTCATTGATTGCAAGTTTCATTTTTTTCCTTTCATTTTGGATTTATTTCAATTGATCACTGCCTCTTTTCAAATAAATAGCCTCTCGCGCGTCAGAAGCCTGAAATAGTTACTACAAAAAAAAGTATATGCATATATAGCTATAATGCTTTTAATATAT
This sequence comes from Stegodyphus mimosarum, assembly GCA_000611955.2. Classification (NCBI taxonomy): domain Eukaryota; kingdom Metazoa; phylum Arthropoda; class Arachnida; order Araneae; family Eresidae; genus Stegodyphus; species Stegodyphus mimosarum. The sequence goes on along the minus strand of KK116679.1, from coordinate 83,720 downwards.
CCAGTTACTAATTAATGAAAGAGTTAAAAAAACTGCGCTTATTACTTTTAAAATGCTTTGTTTGTTAATTAGTAACAGGCAGATTAGCGAGAGTTAAAAATATTTTATATCGGGCAGTGGCAACTTATTTCTTTTAAACTGAAGATTTCTTTTATTAAATTTAAAACAGAAATATCTTACGTTTCCCAAAAATCAGTAAATAAGTAAAGTGAACTCCGTATTTCATATTAATGGATGAAAATCATCTGAGTTTGTAATCTACAATCTACACTCATTATCACGATTTCTTCCAAGACTAACATTTAAGAGTTTCATCTGAGTTTCATTTTTTCCAGAATTCGGTCAAAAAAATGCCACATTTTTTTATTGAATTTTTTTGTTCATTTTACATTTTCAAGTAAAGATATATTATTAAAATTAACATTTCTAATATTTTTAAGCATTTATTACAACTGGCTGTCATTATTAGGCTGTCAACAGACTTGTACGTACATCCTTTCAAAAGAAAGAAGTCCAGCACCGAGGCTGATCGATCGTCATAACGTGTTGGGGTTTGTGGAGCTGCGATTGTAATTCCGGCTGTTTGAGCAAAACGGTGAATTACGTTACCAAGGAAAGTGTTATTCGTGCAGTTCCACTCGCGGTGGTGTGCATTAAAATCTCCGCCTATTATGATCTTGCTGTTAAGACGAGCTAATGCTTCAAAGTCTTGTACAGTGTTTAGATTGGATCTGTTGTTGGATGGGACATAGGCAGAGACAAATGTGACTGGGTGTGATGTGAGTGGTGTGATAGTGATAGCTATAGCTTCAAGGGCTGAAAGCTGTGGTACTGTTGTGTGAAAATGGGAGATGGAGCGCTTGACCAGGATAATCAGCCCCCCTCCAGGGCGGCTCGAAGTTCTGAGGCGATCCAACCGATAGAGCTCATAGTTTGCAATACTGACTGTGGTACCTGGACCAAGCTTGTGTTCCTGTAGGAGTAATACATCAGGACAATACTCATTTACAAAAAGTCTAAGTTCATGAATTTTGTGGGTCAAACCATTTGCGTTCCATGTTATAACTCTAAAATCCATAGATTAGTTGTTTACACCTAACCCGTGGATTTCCTCGAAAATTAAGTGCAACACTTGCATCTTGTCGAGGAGATTATTACATTTTCTTAATTCAGGTAATTTACTTTTATATATTTTAATAACTTTTGCAAGACTGTAACCAAAGATGCTCTGCACCTCCTTCATTATCATAAAAAGTTCAGAGATTTCAGAATTGCTGCCAGACTTCTGGCTGGGTGTGGTATAATTATTTTTGGAGGTGTAGAGGTTGGCTTGCATTGTTTGATTAGTAACATGCACAGCAGCAGCTGGGGTATCTTCATTTGGTGAATTTATGACCTGTGTTGGGCTAGGGGCCTGGGCTTGCATGTTACTCATGCTTGCGGGCTTAACTGCCTGGGCAAAACTTACACCAGGTTTGATGGAACTACTTCTGAATGCTTTTTTTGCAGCTGGGAATTTAGGGCAACCCCTGTATGAGGCTACATGAGGCCCTTGATAGTTGGCACACTTAGGCGTATCTATTCGCCCCTGGTGATCACAATTGCCAGTACGATGATATCCAGCACATTTTACACACCTCGGTGCAACGTGGCAATTCTCAGAGGAATGGTGCCATTTCTGGCAATTGTGACACTGGGGCACCTGATTTTTAGCAATATATTTTTCGACCTTTACCCCAAAAAACATTAAATAACGCAGGTCGTATATTCTGTCAATTTCCTTATCTGGAATTAGCTGTATCTGAAAAAGTGGCATGGGGGCTTTCGTTTTGTATTTCGTGAGCTGCACAACTTTGTGCACGTTGTAGCCCTTATCACTTAATGCTTCTTTAATAATGTCTATATCAGCATCAATAAGCAACCCTCTTATCAGAACTTTAATAGGTTTTTTGTGCTGGGGGTTAACCACATAGTGTTCAACACAGGTATCCATAAAGTGCTTACTGAGGATCCTGTGATCAGACTCAGTAGCAGGTTCAATTTTAAGAAATTCGCCGTTAACACGGCCGAAAATTTTGCAGTCAGGGAAAGCAATATTTAAGTTCTTCAAAAAATCATAGTAATTGAGTCCCTCACGAGGCCTGACCATGATGGGGGGTACTCGTGGAGGAGTAACAGGCTGCTGCTGAACACTACCAGTCTGGGATACATTCACATCAACATTTACATTACTATTAACAACATTATTATCCACATACATAGCACTATTTACATTTTTCACATTATTGGTATTAACAGAATTATCATTGTTTATCATACCGTCAGCAACATTCAGTTGCGCAAAACGGTTTTGTAAATTTATATTTACATCATTTTTGGGCTTGGTGAGCCGAGTATTTTTTGCAGTTTCATTTGGCTTCTTAAAGCCATCATTTAAAGAATTATCATTTTCATTAACCATATTTTTCCTCTTATTACTGGAGGCTGGCATATTATTTTTGTGGGAAGTTAAAAATCCGCACTTACCTTGTAAGTCCGCAATGCAATTTTTGTACACTTCGATCATTTTGACCGCTTCTTGTCTGGCATGATTTTCAATTTCCGGTGGAAGTTGGTCACAAATTAACAGAGCACCATTACGCACATGGTCGATAACACAAGTAAGCTTATTTGCACATTTTTGCAGGCACCGTAATCCACGGTCGATGCCTGCTACATCATCCGTTATTAATTTTTTGATATCCAGTTGAAACAAAATTTTCACATTTTCCACTTTGTCAACATCCAGGTTATCCAAATACTCAATAATATTGGGCACTTCTGGAAATGAAACGCACGATGCAACCAGATTAACATTATGGGTATCCATGTTCGATTCCTGACACGAGGCAGCATTATCCAAGCACGAGGTAGGGTTAGCACTTTCCACGCGGTCGGAACTTGTTTATCCGTAGAAACAGAAGAAATCGGCGATTTATCCTTATTAGCACTCATATCCACATTATCAGTCGACAAATTACTCATATTCACAAATCATTAAAGCAGCTTCAAAGAAGACACACTCCAAAGAAAAGTAAATCATAAGAGAGCAAAGCAGTCTCTTCAGTTAAGTTCAGTTCAGTTGTCTTGGTGCTGACAGCATATAGCAGTTTCACTGCTTTAACTGCCGCTGTTGAGAATAATGCCCTTAGGCGTTGGTAATTTAAAGATTAAGGTGAATACACCGCGCCATAATGGCGAATCTAATCTTGCACTCAGAGTGCGAAATTTGGTAGTAGAAAAGAAGTTTGCATCTGGTGAAGCATGTAGTCGACTGTTCTTACTGGTGACCAATCAGAATCATCCGGGTGGATAGCATAGGATTCGTCGAGGCGCGTCACGTGAGAGGTCACCCTCTCGCGGACTAACCCCGAAGAATGCCGGTTGGAAACAGGAGAGCCTGTAAAAGTGAAAAATCATTAAATAACATAATGGGTAATTAAGATACCTTTTCTGGAATATCTAATATCTAATCTTGCGTTTCGGCAAACTTCATAAGTGAAAGTGCTGCGCTGAATCCTGCGGCGAGCTTCTCAGCAGTTGATTTAGCAGAGCGTATCTTTTGTACATGAGCAATGACATCTGTTAAGAATTCTTGAATTTTTTTATCTTGCAACCAGTTGATTGCCTCATGTAATTCTTCCGGTGGGGGTTGCAGCGATTTTTTGGCTTTATCACTATAAAGCACTGTTCTAGTGTTTCCTTCGTTTGATTTATGTTGGGCTTCTGTAAGTTTTGGAAAATCTTTTAGACTTTGTGTGTTTATTGCTGCTTTCGAAATCTTCTTCTTCTCGAATCTTCTTTTATACTCCGGACATCCTCGATAAGAACTAACATGTTCCTCGGAGCAGGATGATTCTTTTCTTTGGCGTGAATTTCTCAATTTTTACGTTCACGCTGAACATATTGTTCAGTTGAAAAATTGCTTGGCCTTCTTTGTTTCTACTTAACTCCAATAGAAATACTGGTATTTTTTCATAGTTGTTCTTTCGATTCCGCGTGAACTGTTTAACCTTTAGGATAGGGTATTTTCTTCTTTCCAGGTCTTCTCTGATAGCTTCTTCCGGCGTATTATTCGGCAAGTTCTTCAGTACTACTTTAATGGGTTTGTCGCTTGACATCTGGAAGGAATGAAATGGGATACCTCGTTCTTGTAGTATTTTTGTTGCCTGCCTAAAGTCTCTAATACTTTTCAAGTTCACGTAGAGTAACTTAGCTTTCATGTCCGCGTCGAATTCCTCTTTGCAGACGCTTATTAAGGTTTCATGCACCTGTATCCAATTAATTGCATTTTGTTGAAAAACAATGGGTGGGATAGTTTCTTCATGGTTAAACGTTTCATTTACTTCTGATTTTTCCAAGGCTTCATATCTATTGCTCTGCGATATTTCCATTCTTTCTTCTGCATCTTTTATAGGTGCAGTTTTCTTTGGAAATTGAAATTGAGATTCCTTTGCTATTCTGTCTGCATTTGCTTGAAATCTTGCTGTGGATTCTTTTTCAACTCGTAAATCTTCCTTAATTTCTTCTTCTGTTTTTGGGGCATATAAATGATCAATCTCCTTTGCATCCATGCCATGG
>KK116679.1:53264-79086 GCA_000611955.2 Stegodyphus mimosarum | reverse complement strand
GGTTGTATCCGTGCTGTTTTATAAGTTGTCTTATTGATGCTTCAGATATAGTTGACTTAACGTTATATCTGCTTGCAATGCTTTTTTCACTTCCTGCGTCACTTGCTTCTGATGGGGTTGCTATACGTTTCTTTTTGACTTTTTTCTTCTCCGGTGTTGCTAGAAAATCTTTCAACTGTAGTGGAAATTTGCCTCCTCTGGTTATCCTGTTTTCTGTTTTGTCCTCGTCCGAATCCATATCCGAATTGTCACCTGGTGTCCTGTAAAAGGTCATTTTGTTCCCTTAGGGAAACTGAAATTTAGAAAATCCTTGACCGCCTACGAGACTGGGTCAGATATCTGTAGTATTAGCTGTTCTCAGAAGTACGTGTGTCACGTTCGAAGTCACAGCTCGCTATGATAATGAGCAGTCTCTTCTGACATGTTAGCGATATAGCAACACAAGCTGATACAAAACAAGCGAAACAACCCGCGCTTTTGAACCAATCAGAGTAGAAAATACAATACACTGCAAACTATCATTTATTGGACAACTATCGCCATCTATACGAATAAATTGTTACTAAAATTGGAAAAAATGCCGCCGAAACAGTGCAAGAGAAATAGAAATCAGATTGCCCGTTAAAGGCCCGCAAAACAGGGAAGGGGCTAGTGAAATTTATTGGATTTCCCGCAAGCAATAAGATAGAGATTTAAAGCTCCATGACTATAGTGTTTCTTACCAGATTATATTCAAACATATTCAATCTCATTAATGTGAATACCAACGTTTATTTAATTTTTTGTAAATAAGATAAATATTAATAATCTTAAGTTATTAAAAACAAATACTCCCTCCGTCCCAAATTAGTTGCTACATTTAAGTCAAAAATTTTGTCCCAGATTAGATGCTACATTTCAAGTAGGTCGAGTCATAAATAACTTCTGATGCAGTTTAGTAAATAGCTACCAGTAAATCGCTATATTATGTTCAAGAAATTCCTTAAATATCAATTAAAATTGTTTAATTTGCAATTAAAATTATCACAACTTAGTATTTTGAATCTCATTTTTTACTTTCCACAAATGTAGCAGTTATTTTGAGACAAATTTTTCGAAGCAAATTTACAGAGTTTGCACTTTCTTAAGGCACGCCCCATTTTGTGAGGACTCTACCACCGTTATGCAAGAAAGATAATTTTCTTCCTAATGAATTCACGATTCATTAGCTATTATAGAACGAACGCTAGGTGGTTCATTAGAAACTCACAAATTAATCAAGAATTAAAAATTCCAGAAATTCAGGAACAGATACTTATTTACTCACATAAATTCTTCACGAATGTACAAAACTCTCAATTTACAGCAATAAATAGTCTTGCAAATTACGATCCAACTGAAGAAAATGTTGTGAAAAGACCACGAACTATTCACCATAACGTAAAATGGTAACAAACTCATCATTAATGTTTTTCATATAATGTTTTTCATATTTATTCAAGTTATAAATTGTGCTTAAGTGTTTTTCTACTTCGCCTTGACAAAGCTATGGACATTGTGTGATATTACCGATACATGGACTTTGTGCGTAAATTAGAATTTAAATATTGTGTTTATTATTAGGTGTTCTATTTGACAAAGCCAAGGACTGTGTTTCACGCCGCAATGGACTTTGTATTTAACTAATATCATTTCATACTTATGTTTGTTACCGCTCATATGCTACAGACTTAACTCTACAGTTTAGTTGTATTTTCACGAACTAGTGCTGCGGTCACATAACCCAACGCCTACTTCAGATTGGTCGCTTCAAAACCACGCCTACTTCCACTTTTTACTGAATTCAAATTTTATTCCAAGGCATTTGAAGATAATTATTATTAATTATCACTTCCTATTACCTTAATTAAGCTGTCTTTATAGCTTGTTCAACTACTAATAGAAGATTATGAACTTTGAATTGTAATTACTATGAACTGACTGCTTCCGCATGGCAACCAATCAGAATGCGTCTTAGAATGATTGACTCTCACGTACAATGCTAGACGACGAGTTCCTCGCAGTTTCAGGACTACCCAGCACCTACTAAATGCATTTAAATATTTCATTAACTGATTTAAATTACAATTGTTCAACCTCATGCTTTGCCACCTCGACATTTTCGCCTACGGGCGCGGTGCTATAGCACCCCTACTAATGTTTACTAAAAAGCGAGCGGCCTTCGGCCACACAAGAGCTATAGGTTTAAACTCTGAGTAGTTGGTACCTAATCAAGAGATTTGATTTTCATTTCATTAGCTATTATAGAATATACATAGTTAGCTAATATAGAATATATATATAATAGTGTTATGCGATTGTGGGAAGAGTCCTTACAAAATGGGCGTTTCTTAAGAGTGCTCAAAACTTGGATTTTTTTAACTAACTTGGTACTGATTTAAGCAACGAATGCTTGGTAACAGAGGCGTAGCTAGGGTAATCAGCGCCCGGGGACAAGTGAAGATTTCGCGCCCCACCCCGTCTGCCAAAATGCAGTGAGGAATGGAAAAAAATTTAAAAAGTAATAGCATTTTAATTGTTTAAAACAATAATAATTTGCTAATATGAAATGTTTTAAATTTTAAATAGTTTAAATTATTAAATATTTTAATTTTTAAAGCACTTTTAAGCGTATATTTTTGAGGTTTCGCTAAATTCACTAACTTAGAACGTAGTAAAATAATTAAGACAATAATGGTAGAACGAAAATATGATTATTCTAAAATATTTTTCAAATATAAATTTCGAAAACTTAAACATCATATTTGATATTATAATGTAATAACTTGAAAATGTATAATGACAGTTTAATGTGTAATACTTCAAATGTAATTACTAATTTCAAAGAGAAATTTTCCTAGCTTTAGCTGCTGCAAATTTATCGATTAGTTCATCAAAATTTATACTCTGGGCTACCTGCTGTTCCACACTGAGCAAAGCTAAGGCAGACAGTCTTTCTTGTGCCATGGATAATCTCAGGTAGGACAAGATATGTTTTAGTTTACTAAAAGATCTTTCACAGCTGGCGATGGAGGTTCCAATAGTCAGTAAAATCTGAAGACCAACTCTCAGATTGGGAAATACATCTTCTCCGTACTGCACAATAAAGCGAAGCAGGTCCTCTGGGGTCGAAAGCTTAACATCAGCTCTTGTTTTGAATAGCATTCGGCAGTCCATTATTTCAGTATACATTTCCAAGCCATCCAAGTCTGTATCGTAAAAGTTTTCCATGGAAATGCAGCACTGTTTCAAGCTACTTTCGTTGCCTGTAGCCATTAGTCCGTTTACATCTAAAAGAAAGCCAAAATTAGAGTCTACTTTCTTTAAGCTGATGAATCTGTCTACCATTTCTATGTGTATTTTGTCCAGCATACTTTTCATCAATCGCAGCATTTCATTTTCTGCTGTGAGTCCTACATCATCTGCAATTTCTCCGGGCATTTTCTTCTTTTTTCTCTGTCGTCTTTCAGCTTGGATATCACAAGCATTACACAGTTCCTTGGCGTCTTCAAGAGATTTCATGCATATCTCATCTCTGTTTTGTAGGAGATACTCTTGTAAAGCCTGAATATCTCGAGCAGCATTGTGGAAATTCATAGAGGGGTCTTGAAGTCTTTTCTGGACCCTGTCAATCTTGGCAAGTACTGTATTCCAGAATCGAAGAAGAACAAAAAACTCAAAAGTTAAGATTCGATGCAACAATTGAATTGCATCACTTCTTGTATCTGCATTTTCATCATGATCCTCTGCAATATTTTCAAATAATTCTACTAAAGTTTCGAGTTGATCATGTACCGGTTTAACAGCTTCTACTCTGGCACTCCAACGAGTTTCTGACTCCGACTTCAACGATACACCTAGAGCAGTTTTCAGTCTTTTCCATCGAAGAATTGATCTTGAAAAATAAACATAGATAGCTTGTATCGTACTAAAAAACGTCACAGAAGCTACCTCATGACTAGCAGCATGAACCCCAACTAAATTAAGTGTATGATTATCACAGTTAACAAATATAGCTTTTGGGTTAATTGCTGTGAGTCTTTGTTGCACTCCTGACTTATAGCCGGACATCACAGGCGCATTGTCGTAACACTGTGATCGACAGTCTTTGAAAGCTAATTTGTCTTTTTCTAGTTGTTGTAATATTATACCTGCTATACTTGCTGCATCTTTTTTATGAGTTTGAATAAGTCCTAGGAAACACTCTTTTATTACCACAGTTTTTTCCTGAAAGTCAATATCTACATATCTAATAGTTTCCGACATTTGCTCTTGATTAGCAGCGTCAGGAGTTGAATCAAACAGTATACCATAGTATTTGGCACGTTGAATATTACACACAAGTTTTTCTCTAACTGCAGCTGCTAGAATCTGGATAAATTCATTTTGTATTTCTGGCGAAAGGTATGTAGTTGACCCTGGATTTTGCTGCACATACGAAACGTGGCCCTTCATAATTGGATCAAATTCTGCGATGAGCTTCAGAAGTTCTATTAAATTTCCAGCGTTTCTTTCACTCTCAGTGATACTTTCTCTGTGGCCTCTTAGGGCCAAATTTTGTTTGGCTAAATGCAGTATGCAACACAACATCCTCTTAAGTATTTGTCGCCATTTTTCTTTCTCTGTAGCAATTTGATTTTGAAGCTGGGCATCTATTAAACTTTCTTTTTTCATCAGCCCCCTTTCCATTTCTGTCCAGGTTGTAAAAGAATTTCGGTGTCATTGAGAATTCTCATGTGCAGTAACCTTTTCTGGTTTCTTCCAACTACTTAAACACTTTCAGTTTCTAAAGAAGAACAGCTACTGACTGCATCTTTTGATGGAAAAAGTAGACACGAAAAACAGAATGCTGCTCTTTTTAAAGGAGAGTACACCAACCAAGATCTATTCACCATACCTCCTTTTCCTTTTCCTAACTGTTTGATAAACCATGCTGAGGTCATGGATCTGTTATTTTTTTGTGCAAAAGGCCCAACATTTTTCTGAAAATAAATCGACCCTTTCTCTACTATTTCTATACGAAGTGCATCTGGTACGATTGCTTTTCTGTTGCCTGGTCAAAATTCAGATATCCGAAGTCACGATGGTAAATCACATCAGCTATCGTTTCAATACCTTTTGGCTTGTCTTGTTGAGTTGGATCAGGTGCATCCTCGTCCGAATTTTCATCAGAATTTGACGAATATTTGCATTCCGTTTTATTCAAGTCTACTTCACTGCTGTCCCTCTCTTCTAAGTTTTCTTTCTAAGTTTTCCCACATCACTAACTCAGTGGTTCTCACATTTCTTAGAATTTTTAGTACAACATAAGAGTTTTAAGCACTTCAATTCCTGTATATAGGATAAATGAAAATGTTTCGTCATATAGATAAGTATAAGACATTATCCCTCTACAGCTCTATAAAATCAGTAAAGTTGAGGTATTATTAGCAAATTTTAGTTCAATCAGTCATTTGTGATCAGCTGCTCTTCAAAGAAAAATGTTTACATAAGAATTAAAATAACTATCCTCTCATTAATATCATACATTAAAGGAATAATTTTGTTAAGACAATAATTTTGTCTAACTGCACAACTAGGAATCAGTAACTCCCTGTGTAATAACATCTCTGAATAGCATATTTAATAAAATTGAGATTATTGCAAAAGAAAAAAAAAGTTTTATGTACAATTCTTAATTAGATAATTAATAATTGAACAAATTACCTTTAATTGAAATTTTCAGCTTAGATAAATAAATTTAAATACACAACTGCACATAGTGCATGAATTTTCAATGACATAAAAAGTTATTTTTCTCATTATAAATTATATAATATCCATAACTTTCAAAAAAGGGGGAAATTGCTTACCTATTCCAAACAAAAGTACACCGAGTAGAATTCAGTTAGAAAATGTAGAATTTCTTAGAACACTATCATAAAACAGTTTTTTTTTTGGCTCTTTTTTTTTTCCTAATTCCTTTTATTCAGGACATCCCATATTAAATTGTTTATAGGAACTCAATACAAATTAAAACATTATTTTTGTAACACACAACTAAATTTTTATGAAAACTTTCAAAGTAACTTTCGAAGATGTTAGATCATTACTGTTCAGTTTCTCATTCTCGGGTCAAGTTGGCTGCACCCCTCCTGGTTTATCCCTAAGGCTGATTGCGCCTCCTATGGTCATTCTAGCAACTGCGTCCCTTCTATTCGTTCACAAGGACAAAAGCTTTACGACTTAAAAGTATCATATAACCTTCGAAGTATTTTCTCGCCGTTTGCTTAGTGGGGAAGGATGACTTTCATTGACCTTACGTTTAAATAGAAAACCTAGCTTTTCTATTCCATCTTTGCTAATCACACGACAAAAAATGTAATAAAAAGATATCCTTATTACGATGGGGTGGTGGACTAAGTATGCGAATTTTTTAAATTTATTTTTTATTGTATTTAAAAATGAAAATAATTTATTCTAAAATTTCGTAACATCCATTTGGCGCCCCCTAGATGCTGCGCCCGGGGACAGATGTCCCCCCTTGCCCCCCTAGCTACGCCACTGCTTGGTAAGTAAATGTTGTTGACTGATAGCACAGCACCCTGAAATCTCTGAAAATGTTCAAACAAAATCATAAAATCATCAGAATCAATAATCAGTACAAAAGTATTCAAATGTAGCACTTAATTTGGGACAGAGTGAGTATATATGAAAGGAAAGATTTGTAATACAATATGACTTTTAAATAAATTCTTTTCTTTTCCATGGGCAGCTAGCCCCTCCCCCTCTCCTTGTTTACTTACCGTTTTGCTGTCACATCTAAGTTTATCGAGTATCCCATTTATTATTATTATGAAAAAGAAAAATCTGAGAACTATATATGTTTCTTCATGAACTTTACACAAAGAAAATACTCAAACTCCTTCTTGAAGGCCTTTCAAACATAGATTTCGATTATTCTACTTTTTTATGCATGTTCAAAAACATTCTTTTAAATGGAAATACAATCGGAAATGTAGACATTGTTTCGTTGTAACAATTCAAAACTTTAGGTCTCTCACATCTTCCCTCAGAAAACAAGAAAACACACTGAGAACTTTGCACCATCTGACGTTTAACCTCACTTCGCTTAGTAAGGATAGCGTTTTCATGTCTTCACGTGGCGTATCTTATTTTCTTCCCCCGACTTCACTCTCTTTGTACTGGAACATCCGAGACGCCATCTCCATGCATTCCAACCTTCTTAATTAATACCAAAGAGAGTAACATAAAGGCGTGTCCGATTCCAATGCTTCTGAATCCGTCCAAAGAAAAACGATTACACTATGACTCTTACAAATCTTTTTTTAATTAACGTAATATATTTAATCGGTTTTATTCCTTATAAATAAAATTTCAGTAAAAAAGCCCATTCAAATCTCGAAAGTGCGATTTGATTTTTTTTTTTCCGAGTGTTTGTTTAACTTTTATTACATGCTCCACTATTTAAGCATTGCACTGAAAAAGAGGAAATCTCGTGGAGGGAAACTGGCTCATATTTACGTCACATATGAGAAAAACAATCTATACAGCCAGACTATTTGCGGGACTCGAACGCAGGGATGCACTATGAATATTGAGCAGCTTTTACGGTTCGACCGCTGTGTGCCTTTTATATTTACCTTTAGCAATAGAAATGAAATATTTTCTGATTGCTCAACTAGATATTTAAAATGGAGGAATGTATCGGCCTCCTCTTTTGGGCACAAGACTTAGCATCTGTTGCAGCTATTATGACTCGCAATTATGATTATTATTATTATCTGTATGATTGCTGCACAAGTAGATATGGGTACTTTTTAAGCCTCGAGCATTCTTTCCGGCTCATTTTGGTCTCACTTTTGACAGCGGTGAGGATATCAGTATGTATTCTAACCTCCTTGGCAAAATATACCAAGCAAAATATACAAGTGTGCAATTATTATGTTAAGAAATGGTATTAGAAAAATTAATAGCTTCAAGACACTTTTGTCAAAACTTAAATTTCCTCTAGTTTTGTTAATTAATTAGTTTCAGTTAATTAAGAACTAAATAGTGTCAATTTACGTTTTTTATATGTGCGCTCCTTTCAGAGTTTCTGCACATGGAAAAACGCATTTTGGGATTTCATGTATTCTGAACCATCAAACAGTCACATTTGTTTAATAAAATGTACCTTTCTGTTGTAAATTAGCAACCTAAGAAAGGTTGAATTTATAGCTAGAGTATCGCAGGCCACGATCGAGAAATTTCGCTAAACCTATTGATAACTGAGTTTCAGGAATTTACGCAGTCTGACTGGCCTTTGGCTTTAGGCTTTCTATACTTTTAAATTGGCAAAATGCATCGGCTATGTTTTCAAGTGTCCTAGTCAGGTATTTACAGCGATTTTGCATCGCCTTTAGAAGATAACACATGTGTATAAATCTTTCTGTAGCCGCAAAAAAAGGACACGCCCTTCCGATCTCTCACACCTCCTGTTTCCCACTGACAGCAAGGAGGGCATATACAAGTGTTAAAAAATAATAATAGATCACTGAAAAATGAGATTGTTTCTTGTCGTGCTAGAAATGAAGGAATTCAAAAGTTAACATGGTGGTAAACATACAAATTTTCTCCCCAATATCCACCACTTAAATAAACCTATACTGTTCTGCTATATTTAAAAAACTAGCGTTTAAAGTTCCAAAGATATAATTTTTAGTACAAACATATCACGTAAGGCTGCGCGCTACACTGCGTGCCCACTGTAGGTGAATTGGCAGCTGTACCGACGAGGGGAGCAAAAAGTCCTTTCAAGTTTTCTTTTTAAGTTGCTTCACCGTGGTTCCGTTTCAGCGGAAAAAAGCCGCGTTGCCAGTTCACACTGTGCCGGAAATTTTCGCTTTAAAAGTTGTTATATTGGCTCACTAGATGGCTCTGCATATCTAAAAGTTGGGAAAATACGATAAAGGAAGTTAAATTTACGGAGTACGCTAGGGCAAGCCTTTAACTCCACATCATCAATTATAAGTTAAATCATCAAATACGTGTAAAAATTTTGAAAGCCAAAAATAATTTATTTAGCTCAAGATAATGCCTTCTGCAAGAGACAAAAAAGGTAAAAAACTCAATGAAGGACTTTTAATTTTGCGTCGAAAAAGAACCTGAATCAATTTTGAAGGGGTCAGTCAAAGCATAAAAAAATTTTGAATAAGAAATATATAGGTGACATGAGCTTTCCTTGATTCTTGATATCATAAAAAATAAAATAAAAACCCTTAGTTACAAGCAACGCAATAAAAGGAAAGTTCGCGAGGCCATTGACACTCGTTCCCCCTCGGAGTCTGGGAGAGAGGGAGGGAGGGACCCGTTAGCAAATCGAATCGTTTTCTCTTGCAGTAGGCATTGACTACTTAGAGTCCTTTCCTCTAAATTCTTTTTGCCGAAGGCATAAAATAAATGGCACTAAGAAGTACCATCACCCTAAGGCGTTAACAGTGAAACATGGCATGATAAGCATGGCAGTTCTAAGCATAATTCAATTTAATTAAGATAAGCTGATGGCAGTGAATTCTCATGATTAGTGCTAGTCAGAAAGCATGCAATTTATGAACATTAGCAGCATTAAATGGCAGTCCAAATTAAGCAAAAAGGGATGTCATTTTGATGATTTGTCTGCTCACTTGACGAGCGTCATTCTTCTTCGGTGGCAGCTCACTAACTGAATCTGAGACTGACTGACTGTTTAAATATAGACGAACGCGATAATGGATACGGATACAATGGATTCTACCAATTTTCCCGAGTTACCTGTGATAAGTAATTCTCCCTCTACTGACTCACCGACAGCGTGGTCGGAGCGAGTGGAAACTGATAAGCCTACCTCGTGCGCGGATAACGAAGATACAATGTGTGAAGGAAATCTGTTTACATCGATCGAAAAACTGCCGAACATGCCGGAATTAATTAATTTTCTTGATGCTCAGCAATTCGATGATGAAAATATTGTGAAATTATTGTGTTCCATGGATACTGAAAAAATTACGCTTAGTGATATTTTTAGTGTTGACCGTTTGATTAAGTGCATGAATGAATGCCACCAAAGGATTAAACAGCAAACAAATGCTATGTGCAGTGCGGTTAATATAATTTGTGCTAAATTTACGGATGAAATTAAGGCTCGCCAAGAAGTCTTTAAAACCGCCCAGTTGTATAAGCAAGCTGCCGATAACATCAAAGGTAAGTGCGGAGTTTTATCTAATCTTAGAAATAAGTTTGTTAGTATAAATACCCCTAGTAATAAGAGTAAGACTGATGGTTCAGAAATTGAATGCATAGATAGTGATACGTTCAGAAAACCATCTAAAACTGCCAAATCAAAATATGTAAAACCTGTTAATGATGTACAAATTAATTTGCAAAATAGATTTACAGGATTAAATGTTGATGATAATGTGATAAATACGCCTGCTACCAGTAATATTTCTGTAAATGTCAATGATAATGTTGATGCTCATACTAATGCTAATAATGTTCATGATATAAATAATGTAACTGATGGTTCGCAGCAGAGCCCCCCCGGCCACCCCCAATTATGGTACGGCCGCCAGAGAATATTAATTATTATGAATTTATGAAAAATCTTGATATTAGTCTACCTGACTGTAAATTTTGTGGAAGGGTATGTGGTGAGTTTCTGAAAGTAGAACCCACCACCGATAATGATCACCGCATATTAAGTCAATTTTTTCTGGAAAAAAGCATTGAACACTATGTTGTAAACCCAACCCACAAAAAACCTGTAAAAGTACTGATCCGTGGGTTGCCCATAGATGCGGATGTCGACATAATTAAGGACTCACTAAGAAAATATGACTTCAATGTGCATAAAGTTGTACAATTGACAAAATACCGAACCAAGAAGCCAATGCCACTATACCAGGCCCAAATTATACCGGGGGAAAATTTAGATGAAATCTACAATTTAAACTATTTAATGTATATTTTGCTATCAAAGTAGAAAAATATGTGGCAAAAAATCAAGTACCCCAATGTCACAATTGCCAGAAATGGCATCATTCCTCAGAGAACTGCCACGTGGCACTTCGTTGTGTCAAGTGTGCAGGATTCCACCGTACTGGCAATTGTGACCATCAGGGGCGCATTGATCAGCCAAAGTGTGCCAACTGCCTAGGCCCTCACGTGGCCTCATATCGTGGGTGCCCAAAGTTTCCTTCAATAAGGAAAAATATTGTTAAAAATACAACTGTCAAACCTGGCCTCAGCTATGCTCAGGCGTTAAAGCCTAGCGCCCCTATTCCCAGTAATAAAGTCATACCTACTACTGTCAATGTTGATGATAGCAACTTAAATCATATAAATAATAATATGAATAATGTAAATGTTGATAATAATAACCAACCGCCTACTGCTGCACAGGTTGTCGCATTGGGCCCCAATAAACATAGTATTGGGCAAAATACTAATAATATGCAAAACGCCAAATCACAGAAAACTAAGCCTGGACCAAACAGTAATGCTTCTGATATATCAGAGCTCTTCACTATCATGAAGGAAATCCAAGGGATCTTTGGATATAATTTGGGCAAAATTATTGCCATCTATAAAAGAAAACTACCCGCGTTACGCCAATGCGACAACCTGCTAGATAAAATGCAGGTATTACACATGATTTTTGAAGAAATTCACGGGCTATCTAACTAACTGTTTTATGGCCTGTGGATTTCGAGTAATTACTTGGAACGCAAATGGTTTAAATCATAAAATTCATGAATTACGCATATTTGTAAATGAGTATAATCCTGATGTACTACTCCTACAAGAACACAAGCTTGGTTCTGGAGTTTCCTTTGAAATTGCAAATTATGTGCTCTATCGACTTGACCGCAGACGAACCACTGCTCGAAACCCTGGAGGGGGTTTAATCATTCTTGTCAAGCGCTCCATTCCCCATTACCACACGACACTGCCACAGCTTTTAGCCTTAGAGGCTCTAGCTATCACCATCACTCCACTCACTACACGACCAGTCACTTTTGTCTCTGCCTATGTACCATCCAACAGCAGATCACATGCTAATATTGTGCACGATTTTGAAGCACTAGCAAACCTAAACAACAAAGTCATTCTAGGCGGAGACTTTAATGCACACCACCGCGCGTGGAACTGCAATAACAACACATTCCTAGGAAACGTAATACATCGTTATGCCACCAAGGCAGGTATTACAATTGCAGCTCCACAAACCCCAACACGTTACGACGAAAGTTCCTCTGCAGTCCTTGACTTATTTCTAATCAAGGGCTGTGCATTTAACTCTGTTGACAGCCTAAACGAGCTGTCATCAGATCATAACCCGGTCCTGATGGATCTGGATCTTTCGGTTCGTAATACACCACACAAGAAGGCCTTTATCACTAACTGGTGTGGATACACCAAAGCCCTAAACAACACATCAATACACATTCCCACAGCACACTCGGGGGATGAGTTAGACGCTATAGTTAATGACTTCACTGCTGACTTGATAAATTCACTCAATAGCAACAGTAAAGCTGTACCCATCTCCAGCAAAAAGAAATGCAATAACCAACTCAAAAAACTCATCAAGCAGCGAAACGCAGCAAGAAGAGAGTGGCAGCGGTCAAGATACCCCCCAGATAGAGCACTACTCAACCATCTCAACCGCCAAGTCAGGGCCCTCACACGTAAACAAGCAGACCACGACTGGGCCATATATCTTTCATCACTCTCCCCAGAGGATGGAAATATCTGGAATGCTACAAATAAGCTTCTAAGATGCCACACATACATTCCGCCCTTAACTGGCCCTCAAGGAATTGCCTACACCGATACTGAGAAAGCTGAGTCACTAGCTGATCACTACGCTACTCAGTTCCACATAAACAACATGCCTAACTCACAAACAGAACTCCTAGTCAATCAGTCACTTACAAAGTTCCTATCAAAACCACACACAGACAACATTCCTCCTGTCAAACCGTCAGAGGTCTATGAGTACATAAATAAACTGAAAACCAAGAAATCACCAGGACTGGATAAGATCAACAATAAAATGCTCAAGAATATGGGAACACTGATGATCCTGAAACAAACCAGAATAGTAAATGACATGTTCTACCTTGGGCATTATCCAACACCCTGGAAAACTGCATCTATAACACCCATCTTGAAACCAAAGAAGCCTGCAAATGATCCGGTTTCCTATCGGCCAATTTCACTACTCTCATCTACTAGCAAGATTGCAGAATATGTTATGCAACGAAGGCTACTTCAATATCTCCAAGACCACCAAATTCTAATCAACGAGCAACATGGTTTCAAGAGAAAACACTCAACGAACCATCAACTGTACCGAGTAACCGAATTGATCTCAGCTGGCCTTCAAAATAAAGCTACCACTGGAGCATTATTCCTAGATGTTGCCAAGGCCTTTGACAGAGTCTGGCTGGAGGGTCTTATTCACAAAATCATAAACCTGGGTTTCCCAGACTACATCACACACATCACCTATTCTTACCTTATGGGTCGACACTTTGTCGTTCGTGTAAATGACAAAATCTCCACCCCCAGGCCAATTTTGGCCGGGGTCCCACAAGGGTCTATTTTAGGCCCGCTCTACTTTAATTTATACACGAACGACATCCCACACACACAACACACCACCCTAGCAATGTATGCTGATGACACGGCAATTCTATCCCAAAACGCATCTCATGGCTCAGTCATCCAACAACTACAGAATCACATACACACACTGGAGTCCTGGCTTCAAGCATGGAAAATTAAGATCAATGTAGAAAAGTCGGACGCTATTCTTTTCACAAGGAAAAGAAATATTGATTATAATGTCCAACTTATGATGTATGGAACTCCTATTCCCTGGACCAAGCAAGCCCAATACTTAGGCGTTATCCTTGATCAGTGTCTCACATGGGCCCCACATATTACACAGCTTATTACCAAGTTCCGAGTACGTAAACGTACACTTGCCCCTTTAATTGCTCGGAACAGCGTTCTCTCTATTGATAATAAATTACTCATTTACAAAACCATGTTGCGTTCTATAATTACTTATGCCTGTCCTGTATGGGGATATGCCAGTGCCACCCAGATTAAAAAATTACAAGTTCTTCAGAATGTCATATTAAGGCAAGCAGCGAACTGCCCATGGTTCATCAGAAACCTGGCAATTCACCGGGAATTCAATGTACCCTTCCTCCATAAATATATGGCCACCCTGGCACACAGATTCTTTAAAAATATTCCTAATGTATCCAATCCCACAATTCCTGTATTAAACTATGATTACTTGGCACTAGAAAATAGAAAAAGACCTATGGCTATCCTCAGGAATCTTTGATATGTATGCATAATTACTCGAATTCATTTAAAAAAAAAGATATTTATACAGTATATTTCATATATACCATGTTATGCAAGTGTATATGCTTGTTTGTCACCCAATGCTATGAAACTAATATGTTATGTAACTATTGCATATGAATTATGAGTTTGTACTGCCAACCTGGCAGATCTCCTGCCTATTACATTTATTTGATCTTGATATGCTATTCATTCGCACAGTATTCATGTATTATATTGTATTTCCTGCACTCTGTATTATGTATGTCATGCCTTTATTGCTGTTTTTTGATTAGTCTTTAAATTGCTGCATACTCGTACTAAACTTAAGTCACAAGATAGGACTCTCTTATTCTGACTGGGGTATTTAACTAACTTACTAACTCCGCACCAACCACTCATCTTCGCCTCTTCGCACAGCAGCTACATGTGTAGTTTAGTGTCGTCAGGACTCGTTTCCTGTTCGCTGTCTCACCACATGAATATGCCATATATTGCTTATACGTCATCAGCAACAATCATGCCATTCTCATGAATTCGAAAATCGGCTACATATTCGATCAGGGTAGCGCTCACGCGCGGGAACCTACACGCAAGCACATGTGCAATTGCCTGAGCCGACTGTTTAAATATTGCCACAATGCAGCACGAGGCCGCTTGTCCGGCTCCATAAATTTGCCATGAAAGCGCATCACGATGAGTCAATTGGCACTTTACTTCCGTAGCTATGGAGGTGTCAAAAAGGGGGGGCCGACATCACAGCCAAGCAGGGACGATCATGGACAGAGACGTGGGGTGTAATTGTCATCAGTGAGTTAGCTTGAGAAGCAATATAAGTGTGCGGAACATAAAATATAAGTATACAAAGAATGCGTAATTAATTGAAATAAAGTAAAAATATATACACTATATACAAGTCATAACTAGGTGGGAAAA
Organism: Stegodyphus mimosarum; assembly: GCA_000611955.2. Taxonomy (NCBI): domain Eukaryota; kingdom Metazoa; phylum Arthropoda; class Arachnida; order Araneae; family Eresidae; genus Stegodyphus; species Stegodyphus mimosarum. The sequence continues at coordinate 63,744 of KK116679.1, read as the reverse complement.
TTTGAGTCACGGGTGAGGTGAGCCGCAAGTGGGAAATGTTCGTATATCTAACTACACAGCTGTCTGGCATGTTTTTAATTGCATTATTACTTATTGCGTCGTAGCCCGGTGCTTTCTTGGCTTTGAGTCTTTTAATTACTTCTTTTACCTCTGCTGGGGATGTAAATTTAGGCAGGTTTCTTGCAGTCGGTGCGTTTAACCAATCCTTAACAAAATAACAGACTTCATAAGTGAAGTTGATATTTCTAGGCTCATGATTCGGCATAAATTGCTGCTCGAAGTGACTGGCGAAAATTTGCGATTTATCAGTATTAGTGGTAGCTATTTGGTTATCCGCATAAATGGGTCTAGTGTTGCATGGTTTACGTTTTAAATTTTTTGCGAACTTCCATATGGATCCATCCGTAGGGTTCAGACTCAGCAATTTCTCTTCCCATACCTCGTTACGGTATTCTGTAATTTTTTGTTTAATTTCACGATTTAATTTATTCCATTCTCTCTTCACTAGGGGACTCCAAGTCAGGTGCCATCTTTTACGGAGTCTGTTTCGTTCAGTAATTAAATCTTTGATATGTCTGGGAAGAAAACTGACAAATTGTTTATTACTAATTTCTTTTGAGGAATTATTTATGGGCGTTTTGACGCTGGGAGTCAGATTATCAATAGCAACATCAATGTCGTTTCTAGATTTAAGATTACCGATATACGGAGGATTGATCTGTAGAATATCTTTAAAGAGATTCCAATCTGTCAATTTAACGGTGTCTTTAGTCTTATCTCTGGCCACTCCAAGTGTGACCATTACTAGTAGGTGGTCTGATGTGAGTTCATGCAGAACTTCTATTGTCATGGGGAATGAGGTATTAGTAAGTAGTAGATCCAATATTTCCGCCTTGCGTTGGTCGTGCGAACGGTAAGTAAATTCAGCTGGGGCTTCAAGTGCAATTGGGTGATTATTAATAAAATCATAGGATTTTGCCGTTTTTATTGGTATGCCTGCAACCCCATTCTTTATTTTTTGAATTAAAATCACCAGCTACTATGAACTATTGATTTTCTGGGCAGATACTCTTTAGTACGTCTTCAGTAAGCTGAACACTTGGGGGATTGTAGAACGCACTAAAATAAATTGTCCCTAAATATGGCAGTAAAACTGAAACAGTGACCATTTCATTAGCGTTACTCAAACTACTTTTGACTCAAACGATCGCACCTGTATGTGCGATAATTATTAATATTGATGTTCTTACACGGTTTTGCGTGAGTTTCAGTGACTAGACCGATGTCTATTTCATGAGTTATGAGAAAATTATGAAATTCCGTGGTTTTTTGTAGAATGCTGTGAGCATTCCAGAATACTGCTCTAATGGGGGCTTTGTTAATGGTGTGTCTGTCCATTATATGCTGCTGATTGTTGGGATTCTTTAATTATTCCTGCGGTCTGTTGAAGTTGCTGGAAGAGTGAAAAGCCTGAGCTTTTAAGCACATTTACTAGTTCAGCCAAATCGGCGAACACCTTCTTTGCCTCATTTATCGTATCGGAATATAATCCTGTGGAAAGAGCTTGCGCGAAACTTTTACTTTCCACTACCCTGCTGGAATATGTTTTAACTTTCTCCTGTTTTTTCTTTGGGAATTTAACACACCCACGAAAGTTCGATGTGTGTTCTTGGAGGCTATTGGCACATTTTGGGGGTTTTTCTTTATTTTTATTGGGGCACTGATATGATAGATGCTCCTCAGCGCATCTGACGCATTTGGGCGCAAAATAACATCCTGCTTGGGTGTGGTGGAAACCCTGGCAACGGTAATATTGCAGGGGTCCCGCCCTACCTTTATAGTCTTCAATTTTTACTCCCAACCCACAGAGGTTAGTAATAGCATGTATTTCTTTAGATTTTTCGTTTCTAGGTAATGATACAAGAAATAGAGGCAGTTTAATTTGCTCTCCGTTTCTCCTACTTGTCATTTGTTTAACTGAGCTGACGGTTAAATTTTTGGCGTTTAATTCCTCATGAATTTCTTTTATTTCAGAGTCGTGTAAAAGCCCTCTTATAACGACTTTAATATCCTTATCCTGTGGCAGGATAAAAGAGTAATGTTCCACTTTAGCGGCTTGAAGCAGCCGAACAACTACTCTGTAATCATCATCATTTTTTGTCATTATTCTAATTCCCTTAGGAGTTTTGCGACTATCTACATCAATATTTCGTTCCTGAAATGTTTTCCTAATATTATTCCAAACCAGATTTGTGGCCTTAATGGTGATTGGTGGAATTTTATATTTTCTGACAAAATCAGTATCAGTGATTTCTATATCATCTGGGTTTTTTGTTTTAATTTCTGTTTGAGATTGTTCTTTTCCACGAGAGTGGTATCCATTTTCCTGAGTATAATTCGATCCCTGTTTGTGTGTGTTATTCTGTAATAACTCACCTTGTTTATCCTGACAATTTTTAAAATCATTAGAATTCTTAGGATTACTATCAATACTAATGTGCATAGAGGCACATGAAAATTTATTTTGCATGAGTGAGAGAGAAATTCTATCAGTTGAAGTACTTATCGTATCATGTTTTTGTTTCTTAGCCGGTGGTTTAGCCGACCGACTGCGTACAGTCTGATCACCCCTACGTTTGGCATAAAATTCTTCATCAGAACTGGTCTCCGGATCGAGCGCAGTCTCCTTTTCAGAACTCGTTTGTTCACTATTAATTATGAGGGGGCTACGAGATCGTTCGTTATCACTATTTTTGTCCGCAACTTTTGTTTTTGTTGTGTGCGTTTCATCATTTATTCTGCTATCTCTATCAGCTATATAACCATTTATGCATGTGAGCATTTGTACAAAAATTTGTAGTCGCGTTCCTGTTCGTACGTGAGCGCGCCTGCATCGCAACGCTTGAGTTCAAGTTCCTCAATGAGCTGCTCAAACACTAGGGTAACTCTGTCCATGATCAGTCAATAATCCGAAAAATCCAAAACGCAACGCCCAATAACGCAGAAAAAACCGCGCCGTGGAACCGGGCCCGCACGACGGCGTCCCGGCAGACAGATGAGCGGGTGGAAACTTGCAAGGCTCCTGTCAATCACTTGACAGTGAGAGCTTGGGAGTAACTATGCAAGTACAAAAATCCATCTAAAAAAACACTAGAAAATAATTAAATAGTTAGTTAATTAAAAACTAATTAAATACCAACCAATAATGTAAAGCAATCAGGCATATGGCAATAATAGGCGTGATTAGCAATGGCACAGTCGTAGTCCAAGAGACCGTCTCTGCATTAGTTTGTGACCGTGCTCGTCGAAGCGTATGAACGTTGAACCGGATATGGCGGAGCTCCTCACAATTACGTCCTTTTCAAGCGAAGGCAACCCCCGGAATGAATCCAGTCCAGTCAAGTATTGCCGGAATATCGTAGCAATTGCACGATGTGTCCGGCTCCTGATAATTTGCCCAAAAGGCATATGATATGGGTAGGTCCAGGTAGGTCCATACACGAAAACGGAGGGGGGTGACCATGCATCATCAGGTTTAGAAAAACAAAAAATGATTACAATCGGCGCAGCGACAAGGAGAGAGAAAACGCAAAACCAGACAAATGGCCAGCAAATAGCTAGCAAAAGTAAGTGTCAAGTGCTTTACGTGGGAAAGTTTAAATCACATATATGTGCGGCATAAGGTCTGATATATCTGTCCTCTATGAGAATTTCATAGTCAAGGGTGTTGAAGATCTCGAGGTGTGGGCAAGTGAGAGCCTTGTTGAAGAACTTGTCATTAATTCGAAGAAGATAATCTTTGACAGTTTCAATCTTTAAATCTCTGTGTAACATATCTTTGTACACAAAGTAATGGGCATTCGTAATCAGCCGTAAAAACTTGTTTTGCATAACTTGTATTCTGTAGAGGTCACGTGATGCAAAAGCTGCCCAGGCCGGGGAGGCACAAGAGAAAATAGGGCGCATTATTGCGGTGTAAAGGTGCTTCTTACATAACAAATCCAGTTGCGAATACTTTCCTAAAAGCGGCATAAAGCTTTTCATAACAATTATGGTCTTGTTTCGGATGTGATTGAAGTGATCAGTCCACGTAAATTTGTGATTAAAAACCACACCTAGGTAATTGGCCCTTTTACAATTGGGCCGGAATGAATCCAGTCCAGTCCAGTCCATATAGATATGGCCGAAGTGCTGCTAGTCAATGCAGCGTTATCGGCTCCTGAAAATATGCCAAAGGCACATGACAGTGAAAAGTCCTGATAGGTGAATGATAGGATGGAAATGGAAAGGAGGGGGGGTGACCCAGCGTCAATGGAGAAAAAGTCCAGACAAAGTAGAAGAGAATGCAAGACTGATCGAAAGATCACTGGTTGTTCTTGACATGTGGAAAAAACATAAGAAGTTACATAACAGTGCGAAACAGAAAGGATACATTTTCAAAACAGAATATATACATTATATACAGGTATAATACAAAACATAAAAGTGCAGTGCAAAATGAAATATAATACAAATAAATACAATGTCAATTAGAAAGCAGTACAAGTGCTATTTAGGAAAGTTTGAACCACAAATGTGGGCTACAAGCACACGGATATTTTTATCTTCTCCGAAGATGATATAGTTGAAGACTTCAAAATGATGCAAGAAGGGCAAGTCAGCGCTTTTTTGAAGAAATTTTCATTCATTCTATGAATGAAGTCCTTGATGTATTCAATTTTTAAGTCCCTGTTTTAAGTTTCATTTGAAAAGAAGTAGTGGGCGTCGGTAATAAGTCGCAAGAATTTGTTTTGTAAGACTTGAATTTTATGAAGGTCTCTGTTGCTAACAGTTGTCCAGACAGGAGAGGCATATCACATAATCGGGCGGACTATAGCAGTGTAAATATGTCTTTTTCGCTTTAAATCTAGTTGAGAGTATCTTCCCAGCATAGGCATGAGACTTTTCATAGTGCCATAGGCTTTACTTCGAACATTCTTGATATGTTCACTCCATGTAAATTTTTGACTGATAGTCACTCCTAAGTATTTAGTTTTAGAAACAAGTGGAATTTCTGTATCAAATAATTTCAATTTTACATCAGGTGGATTCCGGGAAAGCTTCTTGCTAATAATCATTAGCTGTGATTTGTCGACATTAATTGCAATCCTCCATTTTGTACACCAGTGTTTAATATGCGGCATAATTTCCTGTAATTTATTTATTGCAATGGTGGGGCTAAGTGACTTAACGGCAAGCGCCGTATCATCAGCATAGCAACCGAGGAAGTTATTTAAATCTTTAAATACATTTGGAAAGTCGGCTACATAGAGTAGGTAGAGAACAGGGCCCAAACTAGAGCCCTGTGCTATACATGCCCTGATGTAACGGAGATCAGATTTATCATTTCCAAAGAAGACAAAGAAGTTTCTGTTCTTGATAAAAGAATAAATCAGCTGAATCATTTCACGTTGAAAGTTAAGCGAGATGAGCTTGAAAATAAGCCCCTCATGCCAGACGCGGTCGAAAGCTTTCGCCACGTCCAGCATGAGGAGGGCAACTTTCTGGTTATTATATAGGGCAGAGCCAATAAATTCTGTTAATCTGACAAGTTGTTTAGTGGTAGATAGTCCTTTTCTGAATCCGAATTGCTCCGGAGGAAGTCTAGCAATGTATTGTTCCATTCTGTGAAGAATTACTCTTTCATAGATCTTGCCAAGTCCGGGCAGTAGGCTAATAGGTCCATAACCTTCAGGAGTTATACAATCTTTGCCTGGTTTAGGTATAAGAATGATTTTAGCAGTTTTCCAATTCTTAGGGAAGTAGGATTTGTCCAGGCAGGCATTTAATATACTGGTGAGTTTAGTAATGATGTTAAGAGGCAAATTTTTAATAGTGATATTATTTATATTATCATATCCTGGTGCTTTACGATTTTTGAGTTTTTTAATAATTTCAATAATTTCCTTGGGAGTCGTAAAATCAGTCTTGAAGCGGGCCGAGGGGCCGTTAAGATAGTCTTGGATACAGTATCTCAGATCATAAGTAACTAAAGAGTCACTGGGGAAATCATTCGGTTTAAATTGATTTTGTAAGTGATCAGCCATAATTAAAGCCTTGTCTTGATTTGTAAGAGCAATAGTAGAGTCATTAGTAATAGGTTTGTTGCAGGCAGGAGTGCTTTTGAGTTTTTTAGCGAAGGACCAGAAGTCATTTCCAGGTTCATTAAATCTTTCAATTTTTTCATTCCATCTTTCAATTCTATGATTAATGATATTTTTCTTGATGATTCTGTTTAATTTATTTAATTCCTTTTTAGTATTAGGGTCCCACGTGAGGTTCCATCTTTTACGCAGCTTATTTCTGTCTTTGATTTGTTGTCTAAAGTATTGGGGGATTAAGTCATATTTTTGTTGCATGAGTATTTTGCGTAATTTACTGTAAGTAAATTTATTTTCTTTAAGCATAATGGGTGGAAGACGGTTAGATTTTGGAGTAGTAGCCTTATTATTATCAGAATTGTCTTTGGTATTATCAGAAGTATCATCCTCAGCATTGGTGGTGTCCATATTTTAAGGATTGAATAAGTGGCGGGTTGTTGACAAGAAATTCATTAAAGATCTTCCAATCAGTCCTTTTAGTAAATTTAGTGTCAGAAACTTTGTTCGTGCCTAGAGTGGCGACAACAGGTACATGATCTGAAGTAAATTCCATTTTTGTCTCAAGGTAGGTGGGGATAGAGGCAGTAGAAATCAGAACATCAAGAATGTCCCCTCTATTAACTTGACTAAATAGGTAGGTAAACTCTGAGGGAGCGTAGAAGTAAACTGGATGGTTATTGATAAAATTAAGTAGCGTATTGCCATTTCTATTAGTCCGTCTGCAGTTCCATTCGACATTTTTGGCGTTTAAATCGCCTGCAAGAATAATTGGTTTGTCAGTAGGAAGTAGGTCAGCAAGAATATTCTCATCCAGTGAGCATTTAGGAGGATTGTACATAGCACTAAAGTAAACAATGCCAAAAGCTGGGAGTAAAACTGAAACAGTGATTAAATCGTGGCCATTTCTACGGTCTTCGCTAATATAGCAAGATTGAAGAGAGTTCTTGACAAAAATAGCTGCGCCTCCACCTTTGTGGCTGAGTCTATCACAGCGGTAACATCTGTAGTTCGCTAAATTTGTGCGATTACAGGGATTGACGTGCGTCTCAGTGATCATTGCAACGTCAATGTCATGAGTAATAAGAAAGTTCTGGAGCTCCTGTAGCTTGGGGAGAATGCTTTGTGCATTCCAGATCATAACTTGTATTGGAGCTTTAGTGAGATTGTGATGACCCATTATCGGAATGCGTATTAGAAGAATTTTCCTGATTATTGTTGTTGGCCTGCTTAATTTGTTGAGTGATTTGTATGAAACCTGCATTTTTAATGATAGAGACTAACTCTGCCAGGTCCGAGAATATCTTTTTAGCCTCACTGATAGTTTCATTGTAGGTGCCCGTCGATAACGCCTGGGCGTAGGTTTTTCCTTCGATAACTCTGCTGGTATATGTTTTTTGTTTGTCTTCCTTACGTTTGGGAAACTTCACGCATCCTTTGAAGCTCGATGTATGATTTTCACCGCAGTTCGCGCAGCATAATGGTTTATCTTGCTTGTTTTTATCCGGACAGTCTCGGGATTCGTGATTTTGTGCACAACGCACGCAGCGGGGTTGGTAATTACAGCCAGCCTGTGTATGATTGAAACCTTGACATTTAAAACATTGAATCGGGCCTTGACGACCCTTATATTCGACAAAGGTGGCTCTTAATCCACATAAAAATTTTTCAGAGTAGATTTTTCCTGATTCTGGTGTTTTTGGAAGTGTCAACAGAAATAATGGGAGTTGAGTGACTTCTCCATTCCTGCGCCTGGTCATTTGTTTTATATCGATAATAGTGTAGCTTAGAGCTTCTAGATTTTCTTTAATTTCTTCAATTTCGGTGGTACGTAAGAGTCCTTTAATCACAACTTTGAGATTTTTATCTTGGGAGAGAATGTACGAATGATGTTCCACCCCAAGCTCTTTGAGTGTTCTAACAATACCTCTATAGCTGTCCGGATCAGATGTGGTGACTTTAATCCCGTCTGGGATGGTTTGTCCTATAAAGTCATATTTTTGTTGCATGAGTATTTTACGTAATTTACTGTAAGTAAATTTATTTTCTTTAAGTATAATGGGTGGTAGACGGTTAGATTTTGGAGTAGTAGCCTTATTATTGTCAGAATTGTCTTTGGTATTATCAGAAGTATCATCCTCAGCATTGGTGGTGTCCATGGGCGGATTATCCGCTTGTTCGCTGGTAGTTTCCCTGTTAGCTAGCTTATCCGCATAGCTCGTGCCCGTATTTGGGGTATTGCAATTAGTCCTGATATTTTGTAAGTCATTTTTACTAGCAAATGAATTAAATTGCGTTAATTTAATTTTCTTAGTAGCCTGACGTGGGTTCCTGTGCCTGATAGTTTGGTCGCCTCTACGTTTCGTAGGAGCCTCTTCATCAGAGCTAAGAGCTTTATCAAGGGTCAGTTCTTCATCAGTGCAAGTTGAAGAATCTTCATGCAATTTAATGGGGCTAAGGAATGAATCTGAGTGAGATTTCAGCGCAGTATATGGTTGAAGTCACGTGAGTGCTGAGGTCCAATGGGAAGACGTTTAGTAAGTAAAGTCCTTTTCGCGTTAAAAATATGCTTTTAAATCTAAGTTAAGACATAATCCATATTTTTAGGAGGTTAACTGCTATCTTGAGTACACAATAGTAGTATTTTCTTAGTATTTACATATCATTTATAGGTTAAGGAGACCTTTTTATGAGACCAAGTCCGATTTTGTGCTGTCCATGTCACGTGGGTGACGGCGGCCAATCGTTGTCTTGAGGATTATAAGCAAGTGATTTGAGCAGAGCGATCATGTGACCGTTGTCGAAGTTGTACATAAAATAATCAAAACTTATTTAGATATAAATTGCAAACTATATACATGAAACAGGAAAATAAATTGATAATCTTGGTTAATATACGATATTTTTCTGATTACAATGATACTATATACACCTCTGTACAAAATAAAATTACCACTTTGAACTGTGGTGAATAGTTTTCGGTCTCTTAACCTTATGGTTGATAGTAGGGTCATAGTCGATAATTTTCTGTATTGTGTCATATGGACTAATTCTCATTTTCTCGAAGAAGTTATGCGAGGAAATTAGAATTTGGCTAGATAAAGGTGGGATATCAAGATCATGCTGAATTTGAGAATTTCTCACAAACCAGGGAGCGCTTGTAATAGATCTTAAAATTTTGTTTTGAAGTATGTCTAATTTCTTCCTTTCTGTTCTAAGTCCTATGGACCAGGCAGGTGCTCCATATAATGATATTGGCCTGATAAGAGAGGTATATAGAATCTTCTTGATTTTAATACTCAGTTTGGAGTTTCTTCCTATTATTGGATACAGGGCCATAAAGGCGGCATTTCCTTTATTCTGAATATATTCAATGTGCTCCTTGAACGTTAGTTTTTTGTCAATATAAATTCCGAGATATTTATAAGAATCCGCAACAGGTATGGTGATATTGTTAATTTTTATGTCCGTGTTTACGCGCATATATCTCTTATATCTGCTGTAGAGTACAGTGCAGCATTTGATTTCATTGAGATTTATTTTCCAATTGTTACACCAATGCGTAATGTTATTTACATAGAGTTGAAGATTGTTCAGGGCGTGCTGTGGGTTTCTTGATTCTGCTATTATAACGGTGTCATCTGCGTATTTTAAGACTATTGAGTTTAATGGTTGAGGTAGATCGTTTATGAAAAGGTTAAAAAGTTTTGGAGAGATTACGCTTCCCTGTGCGACACCACAGAAGCTTCGTTTACGCATAGAAAGGGTGTCACCAATTCTGACTTGAAAAGTCCTATTTTTTAGGAACGAAATTATAGTATGTATGAAACCATCTGGTAACATGAATTTTTGAAGTTTATAGATAAGACCAACGTGCCAGACCCGATCAAAAGCTTTCTCAAAGTCTAGAAAGCAGGCGGCGATAGAATTTTTCTTTTGAAAGGTTAGAGAAATAATTTCGACTAAATTAAGAATTTGATGGGTGGTGCTGTGACCACTTCTGAAACCAAATTGTAGTTTGTCAATTAAATTGTAGTTTTCGAGGTGTGCAGTTAATCTGGAGCAAAGGATTTTTTCATAAATTTTTCCCATGGCTGGAAGGAGGCTTATCGGGCGGTAATTTTTAACTTCTCTTGGATTTTTCCCAGGCTTGAGGATTGAGATAACAATAGAATGCTTCCATGGTTGGGGAAGTAGCATTTTCTGATGCAAGCGTTTATAATATTTGTGACTTTAATAATGCCTTTGATGGGGTAATGCCTTGAGGGCTTCGTTGTTGATGTTGTCATAACCTTTAACTTTCTTCTTTTTAAGGTTTTTGATAATATTTTTGATTTCCGTAG
>KK116679.1:18246-53223 GCA_000611955.2 Stegodyphus mimosarum | reverse complement strand
GAGCAATGAAATTTCTTGGTGGATTCTTGATAATATTTTCGTATTCTTCAATTATTTCTATTTCATGAGGTGAATTATTTATTTGAAGAGGTTTGAATATTTTTTCGAGTTCGTCGGCCATTAAATTTGCTATTTCTTTCTCGGATTGGTAGATTGATCCCATGTGATCAATAGCGTGAATCTAATTGGATTTTTTCTTATTGAGAGATTTAGCAGTTTTCCAAATAGTATTGTGCTGGATATTAATATTTTCGAGGAGAAGTTCCCATTTCTGTGATTTGTATTCTTGAATTTCGGTTTTGATTTTTCTATTGAGGTAGTTTAAGTTAGATTTATCGTTTGGGTGTTGAGAGAGTTGTCAACGTTTCCGAGCTCTGTTTCTTTGGCGGATAGTATGTATGATATGTGAAGGAAGTGCCAGATAGTTTTCAGATTTGCATGTATACGTAGATTCGTTAATTGCTTTTTGCATTTTCACATTTAGGTCGTTTATTTCGTCTTCAATATCATAAATGTGTGGAAAGTGGGTCCTTCCCGAAATATTGGCCATTTTCTTCGTGAAGAGATTCCAGTTAATTTTGGTGTTTCTTCTTTCTAAGGGAGGGTAGAAACCATAAAAGTCGAAATTAATCGGCAGGTGGTCAGACGATAGATCTTTTTGAACTTCTAAAGTTGAAGAGTACGGTATGTTTTTTAATAAAAGCACGTCTAGAATGTCTCCGACTCCGTTGTGGTGATACCTTGTAGGCGCTGTAGGTGCAACTATTTTTAAGTCATTTGCTATTAGATAGTTATAGAGGTTTAGCCCATTTGGATTATTAATTCTTGAATTCCAAGAAGTACGTTTTGCATTTAAGTCCCCTGTTATGAGCGGGGGGTAAGAAGTTGATGTTAGGATATTTAGATCATTTGCGTTTAGGATATTTGCAGGAGGGTTATATACTGATATGAAAAGGAATTCTTCATTTAGTCCACTGTAAACTATTGCAGAGGTATGTTCTAGGTTGCCAGTAGTTGGAAAATTATAATTGGAATATTTAATATAATTTTTTATGAGAATGGCTGTGCCACCTCGTGTGCTATGGGCTCTGTCTGCTCTGAGAACATTGTAGCCAGGGATGTTGAATTCGTTACTTTTCCTGAGATGAGTTTCATTCAGGAGCATTATATCAATTGAATATTTATCAAGGTAATTTTTTATTTCCTCCTTTTGCTTTATTACGCTGTTGACGTTAAAGAATGAGATTTTGAAGTAGCTTTTACTTGCCGAGATTATGGTATTATAATCCGTGAGATTAATTAAACTCATAATCTAGGGAAGTAAAGTAATCTATGGCAGCCATTGCTGCCTCAATTTTGCTCATAAGGTTTTTCGCTTGTTTAAATTCTTTTAGGAATTCTTTTGCTTTGTTAAGTTGGAGTCTAATCCACTCCATGAAAGAGGGAGTCTCTTGGCTTGGAGGGGATGCGTTTTTTGCTTTAGCGGTGCGGATGCAGCCGGTTGTTTGCAGGTAGTTTCTTCTGATTTGTTGAATTTTTCCAGATTTCCTTTGGGGGGGGTCCTGTATTGATGGGAAGTGCAGGGAATTCTTTTTCGTTTAAATTAAATGGTTTTTCTGCCGGTTTTGATTGCGGGATATGTTCTTTTCTTGAGTTTTCATTTATTTTTCTTCTATTTTCATTTCCAGAGATTTTCCTTCTATTATCATTCTTGGCCAGATTATCAGGGTGCATTTTGCAACCCTTATAAGAGCTGACATGATTTTCTCCGCATAATGCACAACATGCAGGAGCTTCTAGTTTATTTTGTGTACAGGTATACCCTTCATGGGGGCCTGCGCATTTTTGGCAACGTGGATTGTAATTACAATGCTCCCTGGTGTGACCATAACATTGACACTTGTGACATTGCACAGGTCTAGGTTTGCTTTTGTACGTGCATATCAGTACATCTAGTCCTCTTAGTGTTTTTATATCAAAGATCTTCTTCCCTTCAGGGCATCTTTTTGTCTCAGCTAGAAAGACTGGAAGATTTATGATTTTTCCGTCCATAAACTTTTGAATTTGTCGAATTTTAATGATTGGTATATTTAAACTTTCGATTTCTTTCTTGATAAGATCCATGTCTGATGTTCTAGGGAGTTTTTTGATTATTGCCTTAAAAGACTTTTCACTTTTTATTTTAAATGTGTGGAAGGGAACACCTTTTTCTGCAAATAATTTTGTAATGACTCTTAAATCATCTATTTCAAAGACTCTGATGGTTAATTGATCGCCCGATAGGTTCCCTTTTACTTTCTTTACACCGAGTGCTTCTATCTCTTCTTTAAGCTTGTCCCAATTTGAGTTGAAATCGGATAATATGATAGGTGGGATATGCCGTGCTGTCGTTTTTGGTTCAATGAAACCATCTATGTTATTTTCATTTTCTGAATCCATGTTTTCTTCATAGTTTAGCTCTTGAAACTTATTTTTTAATGTGGGGGATGCTGGTTCAGTACTGGAATGGGAGTGTTTGTGTGTTTTCCTGGGAGATTGGAAACCTTCAGGATCTATTTGAGTTTTTTTCTTGAGATTTTTGTCACTGTTACTTCTATTTATTTTAGGGTTTACGTTTGGTTGTTTTTTGGGGGAGTCAGCGTTTATTTTTTGCGATTTGGCGATAATATCGCATGCTTTTATTTTTGTTTCTAGGCTTTTTAATTCATTTATAATGATTTCTGATTGTGGTACCGATTTAAGTGCCTGGAATTCTTTGAGGAATTGATTTTTAAGTGCAGTAATATTTTGAAAATTTATTTCTTTTAGATTGCTGCCTAGGTATGTAACCAATTGATTACATGCTTTTATCTGCTCCTCGGAGCATGGTTTGATAAGGTCTTCGTTTAATTTCTCGATATTAACTTTATCATCCATGCTGCCAATTACTAACTGACTAGCAGAAATCAAAAGAGAATATCACTTACCATTGTATCCTGATCCTGGATATCCCAAGTCAGAAACAGCGGTCAGTGTAATCCAAAGATCGTAAAAAGTCAAAGGCAAACTCCAAAGCAAGCAAAAAGCAAGGAACAGCGGAGCGCGAAAAATTCCTGACTTGTCTCTAGGAGCTCAGCGCCAGGAATGAGTGGTCTAGGGACCCGTTAGGCAGGTCGAAAAAGTAACAAGTACATGTAGTCAGCTGACTCGGAGGAGAGAATTTTGGTCGCTATTCAATACGGCATTTAAAAAGCCAGATAGCAATCACTTCTTAAGGAGGTGTGAAGAACAATACAAAGCAACCCTTTTAAGGGAAGAAAAGAAACAGTTTAAGATTTAAGTGCAGGCTCGTGCGTCTGCTATAAAAAAAGACTCTTTTTAAAGAGCCGCTAAGAAACTCTTGTTAAAGAGTTGTAGTTTGGGTTCCGCTGGTCAATGCCCTTTGCATTGTTAACGCAGCGGCGGGGAGGGGGAAGGAACATGAAGTAAGCTTCCACTCGGTTCAGGCAATTGCACTTGTAGTACTTGCGTGTAGGTTCCCGCGCGTGAGCGCTACCCTGATCGAATACGTAGCCGATTTTCGATTTACTGGAAGTTTCAAATTAATAAGAATGGCATTATCGTACATGAGGTGGATAAGCAATAGGTGGCATACGCATACAGTGGATTCAAACGAACGGGTAACGAGACCAGACGGAACCAACCTACACATGTAGCTGCTGTGCGTAGAGGCGAAGATGAGTAAATAGTGCGGAGTTGGAGAGTTAGTGTAATACTCCATCATAATAAGAGAGTCCTAACGTGTGACTTAATACAGGAATAACAGGCAGCATGTGATAACAAACATACAAAGATAGCAAAAATAATTAACTGACATACATAAAACATTGTGCAGGAAATATGATATGAGTTACAATACGAGCTATGTACAGTACAGATGCAGGTTACAGATTAATAAGCGTAGGATACAGGTGATCCGCCAGGGCTGGCAACAAGATGCAATAACATTGTTATAATATTCATAATTCATATTTCAGTAGTCTAAAATATATCAATATGTACATATATATATGCTATTATGCTTTATACTTTCTCTTTTTTTTAAATTTTAAATTATTACATATGCATTTTTTCATGCATATCAAAGATTTCTGAGAACAGCCATGGGCCTTTTTCTATTTGCTACGGACAGATAGTCATAGTTCAACGCAGGGATGCTTGGATTAGATACTTTTGGAATATTTTTAAAGAACTTATATGCCAAGGAGGCCATATATTCATCAATGAAGGGTACGTTGAGTTCCCGGCTCCCGTTGAATTGCCAAGTTTCTTATGAACCATGGGCAATTCACCGCTGGCCTTAATACAATAAATATTTTGTAGAACTTGTAGTTTTTTAATTTGAGTGGCACTGGCATATCCACAGACCGGACAGGCGTAAGTAATTATAGAACGCAGCATGGTTTTGTAAATGAGTAATTTGTTATCATTAGAGAGAACGCTGTTCCGAGCAATTAGTGGGGCGAGTGTACGTTTACGTACTCGGAGCTTAGTAATAAGCTGTGTGATGTGTGGGGTCCATGTAAGACACTGATCAAGGATAACGCCTAAATATTGGGCTTGCTTGGTCCAAGGGATCGGAGTTCCATACATGGTAAGATGGACATTGCAATCGATATTTCTTTTCCTTGTGAAAAGTATGGCGTCCGACTTGTCCACGTTGATCTTTATTTTCCACGCCTGAAGCCTGGATTCCAGTGTGTGGATGTGGTTTTGTAGCTATTGGATGACTGAGCCGTGAGATGCATTTTGCGATAGAATTACCGTGTCATCAGCATACATTGCTAGGGTGGTGTGTTGTGCGTGTGGGATGTCGTTAGTGTATACATTAAAGTAGAGCGGCCCTAAAATAGACCCTTGTGGGGCCCCGGCCAGAATTGGCCTGGAAGAGGAGATTTTGTCATTTACACGAATGACAAAGTGTCGACCCATAAGGAAAGAGTAAGTGATGTGTGCGATGTAATCTGGGAAACCCAGGTTTATGATTTTGTGCATGAGGCCCTTCAGCCAGACTCTGTCAAAGGCCTTGGCAACATCGAGGAATAATGCTCCAGTGATAGCTTTTGTTGAAGGCCAGCGGAGATTAATTCAGTCACCCGGTATAGTTGGTGATTCGTGGAATGTTTTTTCTTGAATTCATGTTGTTCATCTATTAGTATATTGTTATCTTGAAGATTTTGCAGTAGTCTTTGCTGTATGACATATTCGGCTATTTTACTGGTTGAAGAAAGGAGCGAGACTGGTCGATAGGAGACCGGGTCATTGGCAGGTTTCTTTGGCTTGACGATGGGAGTTATAGCTGCAGTTTTCCAGGGTGTTGGAAAGTGCCCAAGGTAAAGCATGTCGTTGACGATTCTGGTCAGCTTCAGGATCATCAGGACACCCATATTTTTTAGCATTTTGTTATTTATCTTGTGCAGCCCGGGAGACTTCTTAATTTTCAACTTGTTGATGTACTCATAGACCTCTGACGGTTTGACAGGAGGAATGGTGTCCGTGTGTGATTTGGATAGGAACTTTGTAAGTGACTGACTGACTAGGTATTCTGTTTGTGGGTGGGGTATGTTGTTTATGTGGAACTGAGTAGCATAGTAGGAATGGATTGATGGCTTAATCTTTTGTTAAAACAGATCTTGGCCGCTTTTTTGATGATGCGACCGCAGGATCATAAACAGGGAGCGTATGAAGTACTGGATTTCCAACGAGATGGATGTTTTTGAAGAAGTTGACCGAAAGTCGCTGTATAAAGCGAATGATAGGCAAAATTTTGAGATCATTATGAATATCATCGTTCCTTACGAAAGAAGGAGCGTTTAAAATTTGTCGTAGTAAGTTAGACTGAAAAACTTGGACGTGTTTACGGTTAGTCAGAGCAGCAGAGCCCCAGATGGGACTTGCGTACGTAAGTATTGGCCTGATCATTGACTTATAGAGTAAGATCTTGTTATCAAGTGACAGGTCGCTATTTCTATCGAAAAAGGGGCGCAAGTTGGCTTTGGCAGCCTTCGCATTCGCAATAATGGGAAAAAACGAGAATTTTTTTATTAATATACACTTTAAATACTTTTTAAGACGTTCAAAATTGCCATTAGTTGAGCCCAGCCAGTGTCAATGATTTTGTATTACGGAGTGCCTATGGTACAAAACCATTTACCTCCGCATCAGAATTAAATAAAGTGAGCAGAAATAGGAAAAATGCATGTTAATTTACTTGATGCACAATAGAGGGCACCACTTACAGTCGTTAAAGTTTAGGGATAGAGTAAAAAGTTAATATTAATAATATGAAAAAATAGTTTTTATATACTCCCTCCGTCCCGAATTAGTTGCTACATTTAAGTCGAAAATTTTGTTCCAGATTAGTTGCTACATTTCAAGTAGTTGGAGTCATAAATAACTTCTGATGCAGTTTAGTAAATAGCTATATTATGTGCAAGAAATTCCTTAAATATCAATTAAAATTGTTTAATTTGCAATTAAAATTATCACATCTTGGTATTTTCAATCTCATTTTTTACTTTCCACAAATGTAGCACTTATTTTGAGACAAATTTTTCGAAGCAAATTTACAGGGTTTGCACTTGCTTAAGGCTCGCCCCATTATATGAGGACTCTACCACCGTTGTGCAAGAAAGATAATTTTCTTCCTAATGAATTCCCGATTCATTAGCTATCATAGAATATACATATAATAGTTAGCTATTATAGAATATATATGTGATAGTTAGCTATTATAGAATATATATATATATAATAGTTTTATGCGATTGTGGGAAGGGTCCTTACAAAATGGGGCGTTTCTTAACAGTGCTCAAAACTTGGATTCTTTTAACTAACTTGGTACTGATTTAAGCAGCGAATACTTGGTAAGTAAATGTTGTTGATTGATAGCACAGCACCCTGAAATCTCTGAAAAATGTTCAAACAAAATCATAAAATCATCAGAATCAATAATCAGTACAAAAGTATTCAAATGTAGCAACTAATTTGGGACAGAGGGAGTACTTTTATATTTTTTGTTTTGTTTTGTTTTTATACATAATACAAACACTAAAGCAAAAAGCGGATAGAAAAGATTTTAACGATTAACAGGCTCATTGGCATGTGGCGCAAAGTATTAGTGCAAATAATAACAGGATAGACGCGAGAAAACATTCAGAGCCAGAAATAAATTCTGCGGAAAAATGTGGTTCTTAAAATAACAGATTGATAAAAATGCAAAAGGCCGCTTTTCAGATCGTGAAAGCAATTTCAGCATGAAATTGTACGCAAATGGCAATCAACGGGAGTTTGGCAAAAGACGTCCTACCTTCATGCTGTCTGGGCTGGAACTGAAGCGGAAGGGTTTGGAATGCGCTTTAGCCCACTGCTTGGCGGCGATTGTTTTTGAATGAGCAATAAACGCGCCAACATGGGTAACTCCGTATATCCGCCAACATGGCTGACTGTTCGTACGTTGCCTACATTGTGCAATTCGCTGAAGTTTTTTTTTTTTTAGTTTAAAAAGGAACGCTGTGCACATGGCATTTTCTTGTAAATTATTTTTGTTATTTTAGCTTATGTTGTTCATTTGTGTACGTTGCCTACATTGTGCAATTCGCAGATTTTTTTTAAGTTAAAACGGAACGATGTGTACATGGCTTCGTTTGTAATTTTAATGCCCTTTTAAAAAAAAATCCTTCTTTCTTCGATGCCTTTTGGTTACATTTTCGCGGAGCGTGTCGGGAAGGTTATGTAACAGCATAAAATGTGTAAGTATTACAACATAAAATGTAAATAATTAATTTAAACCTAACTGACAAATATTTTAATGATCATAATGTTCGTTTTGCATATTGTTTTATTATCTTTTTGTGGCAACAGTTTCCATACTAATTTATGTTTTAGAATTCTATGGTTTGTTTACAATAGGTTTTCGCGGAGCGTCTCGGGAAGGTTGCAATTGCAAAGAGGTTTCGCAGAAACGCGCCGAATTGGCGATTTTCAAAACATCGCCAAGCAGTGGGCTAAAGTGCATTTTCACCGCGGAAGGTTCAGTTCAGTTCAGTTGTATGGTGTTTGGCGGCCTTTAGTAGGTCTGCTACTTTTACCGCCTATCATGGCAATTGCCCTTGGGACTGGTAAATTTAGAATTAAAGCAGATAACCTCCACAGCGACAGACGAAGCTAAAGCTGGTACATATAGTACAAATAATGGAACATATGGTTAAGTGATTTGCCTCTCTAGCAATTAAGCCTCTGGGAAGCCGTTAGAGCTGATGATGCATGAATTATATAAAATTAAAAACAAATGTTTTGAGATGTTAGATAAGCTTAAAATAATATTAAAAGAAATCTGATTATTAATAGAGATTGAAGATTTGAATGAAAATGTTTAACGAATTAAATAATCATTTCTAAAGTAAAATTAAATTACTGCGATATACTGTATTGTACTGAGTATCTATTGCCGTAGCAATGCTTCCCAGTCATGCAGAGCCTGGTATTAGAACCTTCCTTATTGAGTTTCCTCTGAGGGGAGAAAAAGCAATACGGCGCAATTTTCGCCTAGGCTCAGGAAGACTCACGTGTTATGCAAACACTTGGTATCAGGCGCCTGGGCAAAAGCCGCATCCTGAGTAGAATTGTTGTTATTAGGTAGCATATCTTTTTCTATCATAACAGATGTATATTAAATTAACAGTGGTGCATAATCTTATGTTCGACGAGCTTTTATGAGTCTTCGTATCTTTTTCCCGTAAGAGAGAAGCAATGCCGACGTAGGAATATTTGCGTGCTGCTGAAGTACGCGTTTCCTGTTGGGCTGTAAATCCTGGACTGGCGAGAAGGCGGTGAGGTTCTTGCATAACGTAACTCGGGGCTAAATTTTGCGATCTATCATCTCTTGGCGAAATTGTGACACCATGCGCATGCGCAAAGAAAAATTAACGCTGTGTCAATCGGTTTCTGTGTATGTTGGAAATTCGTGATGTCTCCAAGTATGGTAAATGATCTGGAAAATGAGTTTTATAAAATCGTATTTGATGGATGTTCTTACGAAGTAGTGTCTTCTAAGTTCGGAGGCAAAGATAATTTCGACTTTGAGATTAGATGGAGATCATAATAGTGAAGATCGATGGGAGAATTGGAAAGTGCATTTTGAAGCTGTTTCCCATGGAGAAACCTTCCTTGCAGTCAAAGTGAAATCAAAAGAGGGGAAAGCATGCCCCTTATTAGGCGGGACATAGAAAGAGTAAACCTTAACTAAGATGTATATGCTTTTTAAGTTGAATGTGCTTTACTGCTGAAAGCCTCTCTCTAAGCCATTCCTAAATGCGCTTTACTATTTTTTTTAATTCTTTTTTTGCATTGCATAATAATGTTGATATGATATTTCTAAAAGTGTGACAATAAATTAAGATGACTTTTTTTAATATCATTAAAATGAAATATTTTTGTTGCTCGCTTTGTTATTTTTAAAAATACCTGTAGGTATTTAATTCAAAATATTCAAAATTCAATGATTCCGTGTCTTAAATGGTATAATAAATGTTAAGTTCAATCTGATTTTTAGCTAGACAATAAGGAAAAAATGACTAGAAATATTGACGAAAATCCCTAAAAAGGGGGGTCACAAGTTGAAATGGGTTCTTGAACGTCTTCCTGTGTCAATTTTTGACTGACCATGCCTCTTTGATTAGATATTATTAAAAAGCTTAGCGTTGAAAGAACTAAACTCATATATTATTAATGAAAGATTTTCTATTGTTTTCTGTGTTTCTATTGTTTTTGTGCTTAAATGCTTGCAAAATCTAAGTCTGCAAGCGGTGAATTTCTCAAAAAAGACCTATAATATCAAACTTTAGGACCACTTCTTTCTGAGCGCCGCCTATTGTGAGACGATCTGCTTTAAGCATACCAAGATTTGATTTTTTTTTATTATAATTCGATTATGAATATTTTGTAAATTAAAAAAATAGTGAGCAGAATATTTGTTTTTCCTGATCGATTTTTACGTAAGATTAACGTATTATATTTTAGAAATGGAGATACATTTAGTTGATCATAATGAGTTATTTATATTTTTTTAATATGAAACATTTCCGAAAATAGCGAAAGATTTGCGCAGATATATGCACCATATTAATTTAAAAGATTAGCTTAAAATTTCCGAACTCAAATAGAAAAATCTAAAATTGTTTAAGTAATGTCTTGAAAAAAAAAGCATAATTGTGTGTTAATATCTATTACAAATGTATCACCTCCAATACACTAATTATCAAGCTTAAATTTTTAACAGATGTCCGGATGAAACCAAATCATTTAATTTATACAGCCAATCTTTGATTTATAAGTTAATATCCCGAAATTAAATTTTGTTCAACATTAAATAAATTTGAAATAAAAATGCAGAAAACAGTGAAAAATAAAAATAAAAAAATTAAACACAAAGAAAATATGACGTTCGTTATGTAAATGGAGATCCTTTAAAGGGTGAACCATATTTAGCTATACTTTTTCGTCTTAGATTTAAAGTGTACCGAAATTTCCTTCCATATTTATTCATTATAAATTAGTTACACGTAACTGAAATTTATGCGGAAGAGAGAAAAGAAAAAATAGTAGAAGAAAAAGGAGAAGAAAGAAAAAGAAAAGAGAGATGAGAAAGAGTATAGTTAAATATGGCTTACTTTGATACTATACTTACTGCCAGTTTCAGCTGGAATTTTATCCAACTATTACTGGCACCTTAAGTAACCCAGGTTAGAGAAGACGCCCATAAAATACATAATAGGACAAACTTAATTATTAAGTGCACCATAAAATACGGCTTACTTTAAAGTATCACCATAAGGAACGTCATTCCTTCTTTTTAGTCCTAAATTTATTAGCCCCTCTGGGCTTTTAATTTCGTTTAGGCATTTGGTGTTGATTCACTGTCAAACTGTTGCCACCAAATATTATAGCCATGTAATATATTTAAAAAAATTAAATAATGAAGAATCTGCATAACTGTATGTGTATGTTCTCTTATTATGATAAAACAACGGCACCTTAAGCTACCAAAATATGAATAACGTAATCCTCCTGCGAATATGGGCATCTGGAAGCCGAAATTTTGAATTTGTTTTATTACCCATTTCATATTTTGTAACACTTTGACGAATTTTTCATTAAGAAACTCAACGATTTCAAAGCGAGCAATGCCAACAACTGTACCGGAAGAAAAAATAGAATAAAATAAATTATCTCCAGCGCGCAAGACTGTGTATCGGAAATTCTAGAGATATGCTCATTTTAAAATTATTTTGCGATATTGGTGTTGAATTGAATTTTATAGTTTAAGTGCGAAAAACATGATATTTAATAAATGAAGGTAACACAGAAAAATTTTTAAAAACGCCTCTTTGGGCGCAATGTAAAATCTAAAAACTTTCAGCTTATATATATATATATATATATATATTCTTCTCCCTTTTCTTCTTTTTCTTCCATGTTAGCCCAGAAGTTTAAAAACAAAATGCTTAAAATGCCAAAACGTAATTAATTTCGTTTTGGCATTTTACGTTGATTCACTATAAACGGCGACACCTTTTTCAAATTGTTGCACCAAATATTAGAGCCCTGCATTACATTTAAAGAAAGTAAATAATGAGGAATCTGCATAAATTTATATATGTTTCTAGCATTGCGATAAAACAATGGTACCTAGAGCAATCCAATTTTGAATAACGTATGTCACCACCCGAACATGTGTATCTGGAAGCCCAAATTCGGAATTTGGAATTTTTTTATTAACTATTGCATATTTGTAAAGCATTTATGAGCATTTGATTTAGATACTCGACGATTTGAAAGAGAGCAATAGCAATACTGTACGGGGGGAGGGAAATAATTATTTTCAGCACTCGAGACTGTGTATCGGAAATTCTAAAGATTATGCTGTTTTAAATATATTGTGGTATTGCTGTTGAATTGAATTTTGTTGTTTAAGTGCGAAGAACATGATATTTAATAAACAAAGGTAACACACAAAATGTTAAAAAAAAGCGCCCTTTTGAACGTACTATAAAATAGGAAAGCTTTCAGATTTTTTTTTTTTTCTTTTTGCCTGCACCCAAATTTCAATTACGAGTAACATATTTATAATTAATAACATAGAAGTGAATTTTGTTGAACTTAAATCTTTTTTTATATACATTTAATGATGAAAAATTTCTCCTTGTGTGTACAGTATTTCAGTTATTTCTGTTATTTTTGCTTCTTTAAAAATATTATACTGCACTGAAAATAAATTGCATAAAAATGAAAATTAATTTATTTTGCATCAACTCTTAGCCCTGTTGCATCTCGCCTTAAATTTGCAGTGCGGGAAGGTCACGTGATCCGAGTAGTCGATCTCCCTTTTTCTCTTCACTAAAATCGCGAAGTGTAACTCTGCCGAAAACAACAGTTTCCTCTTAAAAAAATTATAAGTAAAATTAATAATCGTGAGTAGGTCACAGGATTTACATTAAATTTTCCATATTGCAATATTTTCACATATCTTCAATAATTTTTTAAAAAATTGTATTTTGTTTATGTAACTAAAAATATTATTGAGAATCACCACATAGAAACTTTATTTCTGCAATTTTAATAAAAATGGAATTCATTTATGTAATCTGAATCGAATTCATTCCCAAGATAATATAGACTCCTCATAAGAGAGAAAAATTTAATAGATTTATGGATGTAAATTTTATTTAGATTTTCTTAATAGTAAAATAAATATTAAGGCCAGAATATTTTGTCAAAATCCATGCGGCTACTATCCCAGCAGCTATATAAATTTTCAGAAGGCAAGTATCCATAGTCACCTCTCAACTCCATTCACTAATAAAAACTGGATATCACAATTTTGTCAAAACAGGGAAATGAATTAAAAATTCCTTAAATGCTAGAACATTTGTGTATAAAGATAAACTCACATGCATGTTATGCTATAAATAAATCTTTCAAGAAGATTTCAAATTCATTTAATTAAATTCTAATTACATTCATAAAAAGGACAACCTTGTGCCAGTTCCAATTTTATGTTGTATCACTTTTTCCAAACCACCCAAGAGGTAAGTGATCAGGCTCGCTTTTTTTTAAAGTAGTTTCCACAAATTGCAGGCCTATTCCACTATCAAAAATAGATTCATAACCTTGGAGTTGTATCACATACACACATGCAACATATTATACATAATCTATGCAGAAGCAAAGCATAAATAAAAATAAACAGTTGTGACTTATTAACTGAAAGTAATTGGTAAATTTTTTAACTTTTTTATACAAACATTTCATATTAATCTTGTCATTTTTATGTTTTGTATAATTATTTAACATCAAACAGATATTTTCTAACCTGGTTTGTAAAGTCATTCCACAAGTGCAAGAATCTGTTAAATTAAAGTTAATTCGACATAATTGTATGCAAGATAACTTATATAAAATACCTAATTGCTTTCCTGATATAAGAAATGGATCTTCCATGTTTTTAAGAATTTCACCAAATAAAAAATGTACAATTGAAGATGTTAATAAAGCAACTTCAGATGGTAAAGTTAATTTTCCTCTATCTAATTCTTTAAGAAAGCCAAAAATATCATCAGCTATATCTACTGAATGAATAGTTTGCAACCAGTCCTGGCAAATATTGCATTTTACTACCCTTAATTCCTTCATAGAAGCATAACCTGAAACATAAACCAGCACTGGTAAAACATCAGAAGGAACATTTTCTATAGAAAAATCGTTAATTAGCAAATTTGAATAATCGTCGATATTCACAAATGTAAAGATAGAATCCTTATCATAATCTGGTAAAAGTGACGTTAAAGGGACATTCATATTTGATGATGAAATTATAATATTGCTTTTAAAACGAAGCTTCTCACTTTCTAATAACTGTAGGTAACTTATGTAATAATTTGATCCTGACATTTGCCGACACATTCCAAAACGTTATTCAAGAGCATCAGTTTGAAATTACCCTAACGATATGTATTCAACCTCATACTTTTGAAACAAATATGGAATCATTTGAATGAATGCATCTGTAATGCCTGAAATGTTTGTGGTGATAAAGTGTCTTTTATTGGGACAGACTGTTTCCATATCTTAAGCCACAACACCAATTTCTTTAAGAAATTAATCTGCTTAACATTTTGAGAGTTAATAGCAGCACGAAATTTATCATTAAAGCGCTTACTTTCAAAATTGCTTTTACAGTTTACAATTTTCCACCATGTTGTAAATACTGAAATAAAATCACAAGTTTCATTTGAGTTCACAAAAACACCTGCATGATCCTTTGAAATACATTTTAATGCTGCTATGTTTTTTTCATTTAAGATTTGAAGTGCTAGTTTCACATTTTGCTTTTGAATTGTTGAAGGATAAAGGGCTTTACTTGTAAGTAAATGGCCATATTTAACAATGGAAGATTTCTCTATGTCATACATGATTTCCAAATGTTTAAAGTTAGCTTTCTTTAAAATATCATTATTTTCTAGATCAGGAAATGTAATTTCTTTTTTGTTGCACCAATTATTGCGTACTGACTGTAACATATGAACTGTGTCAAAAAGAAAGAAAAGAAGCTTCGAATCATCTAAAGGGTGCTTAATATACGGCTGCAAAGTTTTATTAGGGGTCATTAGTTCAAATGCACGTTTATTCACAGCATTATTATCAGAAATCAAACAAACAATTTTAAATCCTATATTTTCTAGTGCTATTAAAATCTGCTGAATCATACCTTCTAAATCATTAACTGGCAATCCGTTAACTGGAACAATACTAACTACATCTTTATATGAAGAAAAACTGATGTTATCATGAAAACCTGAGCTGTTTTGGCAGCAAGTGTTAGTTTATCATGAGAACCTCCCTAAATAGAACCACCTTTAAAGTTGAACATAGGCTGAATGTGAATTCCATCTAAATATTTACTATAAGTTCTTGATCATTAAGAAAACATTTTTTCTTCTCTAAATAATTAATGCTGCCAGCCAAACTTAATTTTGATAATGAATAACTACTCATAATATTGCGTAAGACTCGAATACTTGGAATATATTGTTGCGTTGTACGGGTTCGTGGATTTGAGAGTATCCGATGAAAAGACGATGCAGAACAATAAAAAGCACAATTTATTTACAAGAATCACTATTTACAGCACAGTTCCAAAATTACCTTTAAAAGCCTCGAAAATCTACAATCAATACGCTAAAACAATCAGCAACACAGCTTCAGCCTGTAACTGTAAAGGTAGCTTCACGGCAACACTAAACTTATAATAAAACACCGTGGAACAATCACCAATACACTGTCAAGCTATACTGTAAAGATAGCTTCACGGCAAAGCACTATCTCGATTGCTTTGCCGTGACGTTCACAAAACTCTCGCGTAGCTTAGCAGCTATTCTCACAATAATCACAACGCTCACACTGCTTCACAATCTCCACAATCTTCACAATTAATTACACTCTTAATCACATTCTCGCAACACTTCACAATACTTCACAATTAACTGCTCTCAGAAACGCAAGGGTTTATATAGCTTTTCTTAAAGTTCCACATGTTTCGAGAAATATCTCGACAGGAAATTATTCTAGAAGCTTCCCGATTGGACCATGGGATATCGCCGATTTGGTCGCCAAATGGGCGATAAAGTCGCCAATCTGGCAACCCTACCATACACTATTTTATGGCAACCCTAGTGCTATGCCGGAAAGCTTACATACAGGCGCAACCGCCGAATTTTTCGTAACACTGCCCCCTCCCAAGGACTGCACGTCCCGGGCAGTACAATCCTTGATCAGAAGCATAATTCGATACATACAAAAGGTAATAAAACAAACAAATAACATAACTAAAGAAACAAATATTTACATTATATACAAATTATATACACAAGTTAAACACATAACAATTTTAAACTATACTATTAAAGTTCAGAATGGATTTTAGTCTTAGGCTTTTCACTAAGTTATACCCGGGTCAAATACTTTTCCACGGCAGTTCTCAGATATATTTCTGTTTTTCATATCACAGTCTGAAGATTCAGTCATTTCAGACTTTTCTTGCACAGGAAGATCTGAAACAGTTCGTTCACCACTCTGTAGTTTATTCGCACCGTGTGTACAGTTCACCTCGATACTCACAGCAGAAGGTACATGCTTATTTACCTCTATTTCCTGAAAGCGAGTTCCGATGTTTACACCAGGACCATGAATAGAATCCGATCCTTTACAAGCAGAAGTATCCAGGTTTAGAATCAAGTCCTTGTCTGCACAATCTGCACTATAAGACACGCACATGGATTGCGAAATGGGTAAACTTTCTTGCAATGCTGGAGCACTCCGCGTAAGTTGTACATCAGCTTCTTCCATCTCAGCATCACATGAACATGTGATGTGAACATGTGAACACATCTCATCAGATCGTTCAATGCTTGCTAACTGCGACTTCGTAACTTCATTATCAGTTTCTATGATCTTGACAGCCGCATTTTCACTTTCTTCTGTCTCTACTTCAGGCACGTGAGAATCAAAACCTTCGTTCTCGTTTTTTATTTCTTTATGTTTTCGTTCTCTTTCTTTAATCACGTCAGATGTTTCATCCATGATTTCTGGATCTTTCTCAAACACTCCACCAGCTACTTCCTCCGTTTCTTCATCCTCTGACTCTTCAGATGCCACTTTGATTTCCGCATCTTCTTTTATGGCTCCAGTTTCTTCTGCAAGCTCCTGTTTCATCTGTTGGAGTTGCTCTCGTACTTTTTCTCGGCCGACTTTCCTCTTTTCGCGCTCGGCCTTCATGTCAGCTATCATCTCTTTATAGCCAATCCTTATCTCATCATATGTGGCTTTTATCTCGGCTTCCACCTCTTCATAGCCAGCTTTCATTTCTTGTTTCATCTCTTCTTGTCCAGCTTTCAGACCTGCTAACATGTCGGCTTTCAGAGCTGCTAACATGTCCATCAAAGCATTCATTTCCTTAGCCATTGCTTTCTCCTGTAGACGGGTGACTGGCATTCACTCTCAAACCCCACTCCTGACACCAGTTGTTGCGTTGTACGGGTTCGTGGATTTGAGAGTATCCGATGAAAACACGATGCAGAACAATAAAAAGCACAATTTATTTACAGGAATCACTATTTACAGCACAGTTCCAAAATTACCTTTAAAAGCGTCGAAAATCTACAATAAATACGCTGAAACAATCAGCAACACAGCTTCAGGCTGTAACTGTAAAGGTAGCTTCACGGCAACACTAAACTTATAATAAAACACCGTGGAACAATCACCAATACACTGTCAAGCTATACTGTAAAGATAGCTTCACGGCAAAGCACTATCTCGATTGCTTTGCCGTGACGTTCACAAAACTCTCGCGTAGCTTAGCAGCTATTCTCACAATAATCACAACGCTCACACTGCTTCACAATCTCCACAATCTTCACAATTAATTACACTCTTAATCACACTCTCGCAACACTTCACAATACTTCACAATTAACTGCTCTCAGAAACGCAAGGGTTTATATAGCTTTTCTTAAAGTTCCACACGTTTCGAGAAATATCTCGACAGGAAATTATTCTAGAAGCTTCCCGATTGGACCATGGGATATCGCCGATTTGGTCGCCAAATGGGCGATAAAGTCGCCAATCTGGCAACCCTACCATACACTATTTTAAGGCAACCCTAGTGCTATGCCGGAAAGCTTACATACAGGCGCAGCCGCAGAATTTTTCGCAACAATATAAATAGTCGCAGTTTAGTAAAGCATTGTATGCACCGGAAGATTGTACAAATAATGTTGAAGCTAAAATTAAAGTTCTGTTACTGTAACGCCTATTATTTTTTGATACTCTTAATAATTCTAATTGCTCCATTATAAAAGAAATATGTTCATAATTATCTGAATTACAATCAAGAGAATTTAGTAATGTAAATACAGATTCTAACACAGATGGAAATGCTGTATTATTAACAGAAGTTTCAACATTGCTCATTAAATCATCTAATACTGAAATTCTATCAAGAGCAGGTGATTTTGAAAATTTCTTCGTATTTACTTTTCGATTTTCAATGTACACTTCAAAATTCATGCCAATACTTATAATGATGCATGCCAAAATTTTTGGACAATTTTCATGAGTTGTATATAAATGGTTTTGCTTAGATGATGATGATTCTGGTATAGTTCGCTTATGTTTATATACAACTCATGAAAATTGTCCAAAAATTTTGAGGGCATTTTAAGGCAGTTTTTTCTAAATCAGCTTTCTGAAGTAAGCTCTCCTGAATGGCTTGCTTATAATTTACTTCTTCTAAATCAATAAGTCTGCGTGGTTTGGATTTATCTGCACTTAAATATGAGAGAGCATTTTCAAACATCCATGGCACCACAGCGCCTTGAATGAGTCCAGAGATTTTTCTGTCATATTCTTTATATTCATTTTTATAAATTAGACAGCCCTTTCTTATTATCTGTGATTCATCAAAATGTTTTATACAAACTACGCGGTTTTCTAATTTGCTTAAATGTCGCGGAATTTTTCTTTACCACTGAGCTCTTCTTTCAGGTGACTTAGGTAAAGAGTAAGCAGTGACATTCTCATTTTTGTCGTAACTGGATTTGCAACCAAATACACTGCAGTGTCGAGGCATTCTGTATTCAAATATGTTATTAGAAAGAAATAATCAAAATAAAGAATTCCTAATGTACTGCACGAAACCAAAATACATTCAATGTTAAAACGAAATTTTTGGATAGACTTGAGAACAGCTACAAATATTCCCAAATAAATCTAAAAATTAAAAAAATATAAAACGAAAGATAGATAAAACTATTACTTACCATTACATAAAGCTTATGTTATTTAAGCAAAATAATCAATCCACTTACCTAACACCATTAGCAAAATACATATCCAAAAAATTCACGATAACAGATTCAAATCTACAACAACTAATCCAAATCCACAAGAACAAGTCGACCATCTGAATCACGTGACTTCCGCGCTTTAAGGCCATTATAGAGTTGGCTGTGACCTTCTAAGTTCATTGCCGCATTACTTCCAGGAGCTTGAAAAGAGTCTCAATTTCAAATGCAACCACGGAATTCGAATAAATTCCAGAATGGATTAAGTAATAAATCGAATAATTTCCAGGAATAAATTTCGGAATGGATAAGCATGATTTTTTTCGCATTAATGCGTTGAATTAAAGTTGAATGTCCGAACCAGATCTTTTTTCTTGTGATTTATTATATTCTAACACTAAATCAGCCGGAATAAGTTTTAATAGCATAGGCCATAAAATACTGCCGTAATGTTTAGAAGACACGTTTAATATTTCTAAACTTTTTAATTGCACATCACAGTTATCTACAAACTTCCTAAAAGAGTTAATATCATTAGAGTTTTTCAATGGCTACATAGTTAGAATCTTGTTCATGTGTGCTTGAATCAATATTTCGGGATTGGCAAATCTATCCTTATCATAGGCTTCTGCCGAAATCAGGAAAACCCTCAACAGTGTTCAAAGCAAATCTGCCCAAATGAGCCTTTAAATAATTAAACTTATTTATTTTGTTTAGGGACTCATTATTATGCACAGCTGTTTCGAAACTATTCCAAAAGGTAAACCATTTTGAGCTGTCATCTCCATAGAATCGGTCAATATGGTATTTGGGGACTTTAATACTAAGGTTATTAGCCTTCGAAATTTGTTCTAATCCAGGAGCTATTGGACGCACAAAGGTTGTCATGATTTGAGATATCGCAAATTCTTCGATATTCTTTTTCACACGAAACTGCCAAAGCAATACTTTTTCTCTATATTCTTGTGTAGTTTCGAATTCTGTATCAAACTCCTCAGGCTTTAAAAGCGGTTCAAGCTGCTGATTAACTAAAGCTAGAGGTTCAAATTTGATGGAAAGAATTTCTGTTAGTTCATCTCTCTTTCCAGTACTTAAACCTACGTTTGATAATTCAGCTTCTAAATCATCTACTGCCTTCGTAACCGCTGTTCTTAGCGATTCATGTTTCCTTTTTAATAACTCATATAATTGTACTTCGCCATATCTTAAAGCATATGTAAAAATTTTTAAGAATGCTATCAAATCAAATTAATTCAGAATATGAAAAGGTTCAGTAAATGTCTATATTTTAAAGTATACACAACATAGTTCGCTTTATCAATGTCAATTAATTCAAATAAAAATTCTATATGTTAAGCTTCAATGTTTCACAATGAGAAAATAAACACAAGTTATTTCAAATTATTTCTAGGTTTGATTTCGTTAATATTAATTATTCATTCCAAGATCAATTAAACGATTTTCGAACAGGAGATTTGACATAGCATGGGGATTGTTAATAACTGGAGAAGTAGTAGTAGTCTGGAGATGGTAGGATAAGCAATGGCAAATTTTATGATATGGAGAACAGGGATGAGACATAACTGGTCCTATGTAGTTGGAAAGGAAGAAAAATGAGATGAAGTCGCCGGGCGATGTAACCACTACACAGCTGCGGCTGCTACGCTGTTTGGACGGAGAATCCGGGCGTGATCTAAAAGATAAGTACAGACAGTCCAGTCCAGTCCAGTCCATATAGATATGGCCGAAGTGCTGCTAGTCGATGCAGCGTTATCGGCTCCTGAATACTTTGCCGAAGGGCACATGACAGTGAGAAGTCCTAATAGATGAAAAGGAGGATTGAGATAGTAAAAAAGGAGAAGTTCCAGAGGCGACAGGTCGCATAGGGGCCCAAAACAAGCAGAAAATCATGACAAATACAGTAGATGCAAAACCAAAAGACAGGTCCGTGAGGTGGCACCATCTATCGGAAACAGAAGTAACTAAAAGGAAAATTTTTAGTGAATCATAGTGCAGAAGGGTGAGCAATTTAAAAGTCCATCTTGATCATTTCTTCTACAATTCCCAGAGCAAGTAGAACTTTTTCTTGGGGAGATTGCAGCTTTTTGCATTTTTCCACAAATGCCATGAATTTGCGGATAATCTTCATGAGATTTTCATCTGGATTGAAATCATTTGCGCGGCAAGAGGCAGCATCAGAGTAGGATTTCCGTCCAGTAGGAAATTTATCAGTAGTTATCGGCTCTTTCGACGGGGGCTTGTCAGATAAATTAAAAACAGTCGACTGAGTACTCTACTTTAACGGCATTTTATTCCGAATCGTGGGTCGAAATTCGCAAGTTTTTGCAGACGCTACATGGTCCAATTTAGAATTGACACAGGTAGGTTTTTCTTCTTTTTCCAAATTACACGTGTATGTAAGGTGACCCTTACCACATTTCAAACATCGAGGCTGGTTGTTGCAGAAAACTGCCCATGTCCGTAACATTGACATCGGCAACACATCATTGATAAGTACAGAGTTATGGGCGTGGTGTTTTATACACCTTTATTTTTCAATTACCCACGCCTAAGGGCATACCGCCAAGATAAGCAGTAAAAGCGGAGGCCGCTATATGCTGCTCATGCCATTTCAGCTCAATGCAAGAGGGGTAAGTGGGCGGGTCGATGTGGATCATAACAGCTCAGATAATAAGCCAAACAGGGCGTAGGATGGGGTGATCAGGGAGCAGAAGTAGAAATTTTTACATAACTGCTAAAGACATGCTGGTACTTAAAAAACAGTGTATAAGCTAAACTAATATTTGAGCAAAAATACTTAGAAGCAGTAAAAAGAGGTGATAAATACATAATACAAAACAATGACTACATAATAAGCAGATGTGCAAGTGCAACCAGAGTAAGAAGGGACACCACATAAATGCAGAATGAGGAAGGATATAAGTGCAGTACAAAGTCAGTAATAATTATGATGGCAAATAGGATAATACAGAATTATGTACATAAGAAGAATCCAGAAATATATCTGCATATAGACAGGGCAATACAGTTATGAAAGCGTTTAACTGGGAATATTTTCTACATTAAGTATCTATTAGATATATGTATATATAATTTTTTCTTTCTTTTTTTTAAATGCACCATGGTAAACGAAATATTTACATGTAGTACAGGAGTCGAAAAAGATGGTGACATAATCATTGTTACCATGTGCATATTATTTTATCGGTCCTTGTTATTATTATTTTAATATAAGTATATTATATAACACGCTGATGTGGATGTTTTGGTCGATATTCCTTTTTCTCGTGAAGCATATGGGATCCGATTTTTCCACGTGTATCTTTATCTTCCAAACCATTAGCCAGGACTCCAGTGCATGGATGTGGTTCTGTAGTGTTTGGGTGACTGAGCCGTGAGATGCGTTTTGTGATAGAATTGCCGTATCATCTGCATACACTGCTAGTGTGCCATGTGTGGGATGTCGTTCGCGTAAATATTAAAGGATGGACCCTTGCGGCTAGGACTAGGCCTGGGGAAGAGATAGTGTTGTTGACACGAACGACAAAGTGTCTGTCCATAAGATAAGAGTGGGCGATTTGTGTAATGTAATCTGGGAAACGTAGTGTTATGATTTTGTATATGAGGCCCTCCAGCCAGACTCGATCAAAGGACTTAACCACGTCTAAGAAGATGGCCCCTGTG
The DNA here is from genome assembly GCA_000611955.2 of Stegodyphus mimosarum. Taxonomy (NCBI): domain Eukaryota; kingdom Metazoa; phylum Arthropoda; class Arachnida; order Araneae; family Eresidae; genus Stegodyphus; species Stegodyphus mimosarum. The sequence continues at coordinate 30,577 of KK116679.1, read as the reverse complement.
ATGGACTTCTCTTGGAGCCCTTGAGATATTACTTCCGTAGCCTGGTGCAACTGATGAACCGTTCAGTAGCCTGGTGCAAGTAAGTAGCTTTCGAGATACTATTTTTTTCTGGTGAAAGTGAAGATGTCCCAGTCGTGGTCTGCTTGTTTACGTGTAAGGGTCTGACTTAGCGATTACGTTGATTGAGGAGTCCTCTATCAGAAGGGTATCTTGACCGCTGCCACAATTTCCGAGGTGCATTTCTACGTTGGATTAATTTCTTTGTATCTGCATTACATTTCTCTTTTCTGTTAACAGGTACTGATTTGCTGTTATTCGGCAGTGCTTTTTGCTGTTCGAGAATGAAGTTATTGACTGTTGCATCTAACTCATCACTTGTTTGAGCTGTTGGAATGTGTATTGGAAGTGTTGTCTACGGCTTTGGTAAAACCAGACCAATTGGTTATGAAGACTTTTTTGTGTCTTGCTTTATGAACAGAGAGGTCTAAGTCCATCAGGACCGATTATGATTCGAAGATAGTTCGTTTAGACTATCAATAGATTTCAATGCACAGCCCTTGAGCAAGAAGTCAAGGACCGAGGCAGATCTTCCGTCATAACGTGTTGATCTTTCTGGAGCTGCAATTGTAATACCAGCTGTTGCAACTCTCTGGGTTACAACGTGCAGGTTCAAAAGAAATAATCACAGCAGGGATTACTTTAAATCAAAATTTTAATATAGATATCTCATTACTAGCGAAACGTTACACTACTACTCTCTTACATAACAATTTCTCCGTCTCTTTTACAGTTAAAGAAAAAAAGTAATAATAAAAATAGTCCTATCCCGAGAGGCACTCCTGTTGGCGCCGCCCGGCTGTTGCGTAATCTGTCCTAATGAAGCTGTCTCCTACATACTCCCCCTCTTTGAGTCGACTTCAGTCTGACTCAAAGACATACAGTACCTGGTTGAAGAGATCCAATTTATTAGGCACCTTGATGACACGTCCAAATCTTGGCACTTTACGTAGAACATTAGTAGAGTCATTCAAAGAGTCATTATGATCAGAAAGTTCATCACTAGAAAAAGAAGAAAAAGGATTAGTAAAAGAATTATTCTGCAAAGTATCAGTGGGGGTGTCCGTTAATTGCACTTCCAAAGGAAAGACCCGCTGAATGGGACGTAGCAGAACACCAGCTTGAGTTTTCAATTCCACAGTTCTCACCTTGCCATCTTTTCCGGGAATCAGTCGAACGACCCTTGCTAATCCCATGAGACTAGTCGAATGATGGATTGATAATTTGAAAACCTAGTAGCATACCAAGGTATTTCCTCTTCAATTGAATTAAGATTGCATAACCTGACTTTTCTTTTTTCTCGCTCTACCTCAGAGGTCTCGTAAGCCAGGCGGTCTGGGGGCCAATTTTGAAGAGGTTCCAGGAGCCAGGACGGGCCTTCCCACCAAAGAGAATCGGAAAATGAACGAGGGGAACTGCCTCTTGAGAGTAAATCTGCGGGGTTTAAATCACCTGGTACATGGCGCCAAAACTGAGAAGGAATCAGACTATTTATTTCATTTATTCTATTTGCTACGAAAACTGACCAATCACCACGGTTCTTAATCCACCAGAGTGCTACCATAAAGTGACTCCATGCAATAATTTTCAAAACAGGCAAATCCAAGGCGGCGTATATTAAGTGAACCAGTCTCGCACCAATACTACAAGCCATTAATTCCAAACGGGGAATTATCAAAGTTTTTAACGGTGCTACCCTGGATTTGGCTCTGATGGACCGAATGTTGACTCCCACAGGCGTTACAGTTCGAATGTAGACACATGCACCATAGGAGCTCTTACATGCATCAACGAACAGATGCAACTCTGAAGTCTCATTTATTTCTACATAGCGTGGAATACTAATTTTCTCAAGATATTTAATTTCATCCCGCCATTTCTGAAAAGTTTTTTGAATATTGTCGAACAAGGGATCGTCCCATTTTAATTTCATAGTCCAAGCCTCCTGTAATAATAATTTTGGTAATAAGGTGGTTGGACTCAAAAAACCCTGAGGATCAAAAATTTTATGTACTATAGCCAAAATATTACGTTTACTTATCTCATTGTCCATTGAGTAATTAAAATTACATTTCAATGTATCTTTGTCCAAATCCCATAAGATTCCAAGAAGCGAAGTTACACCTGAACTACGAGAGATAAAATTACCCGGAACATTACTTTCCCAACCCCGTAGATTAAAACATCCTCGAGCCATTACTTCTGTCGCCTTAACTATAAAATTTTCTTGCTGTTTGATATCTTGAACCCCAGTGACGCAATTATCGACATAAAACGAATGCTTTAATTTTTGGGTCACATCGTCAAACTCGGCAGGTGAATTATCCAAGAGATGCTCTATCGATGCTGAGAGTTGGAACGGAGATGAACAAACACCGAACACCACTCTACAGTGTCTGTAAATCATAGGTTCTTCAAGACCTGGAAGAAAAAACCTCAAAAAATCTCTGTGTTCTGGTATAATACTAAGCTGAAGGAACGCTTTTTCAATGTCCGATGATAAACCAATTGCATACAATCTAAACCTGTCAATTATATCAGGTATAAGTCCAATTAAGTTTGGGCCTGTGTTTAAACAATCATTTAAAGACGGCTGATTTTTCTCTCTGGCCGAAGCATCGAACACCGGCCTTACCTTCATTGTCTGGCTAGAAAGTTTTATGACAGGTCTATGGGGCAAATAATAACCCAAATTGTCAATTTCAGTTTCAGGAACCTTTTCTATTATTTTTAAATCTTCCCATTGCTTAAAAACTACCTTATAGTCATTTAACTGGTTTTTCTCTTTAATTCGCTGGCACATTCGGTGGTGCCTTCTAAAGGTCATAGACTTGTTATTAGGTAACAGGATTTCAGATTTAAAAGGTAGTGGCAATTCATATCGTCCATTTGGAAGAACATTTAAATTCTCTTTGAATTGCTTAAGGGTGTCACAGTGAGCAAGCTTACGTTTAACATCTTCTGTTGGATCTGTTATGCCAATGGCATCTAATTTCCAGAGTTCGGTTACACCAAAATTAGCACAGTGCAACGAAACTGCATTGCTGCATAAATTATTTTCTAGCAATGCTGGAATAGTGACTAAGTTATTTACTTTGCCAGTCACAGTGTATCCAAATTTAGTCTCCACTACAGTTACACCCGATTTCAGCTTCAGAGAGCTGCCAGTAATAATGTCCCCTATGGCATCTGCTCCTAAAAGCAATTCAATGTCATATTCTGTAGCTTGCAAATCAGACAAGGTAATATTTCTTTCTTTTAATTCTTTTAAGGTATTGTGATCAACTACTTTTGGAACAGATCCACATATTTTGTTCTGAGAAAGTACTTCAAAATTACGGCTATATGTGCTTTCCAGATTTCTTAAATTAACATCAGACACTAAATGGGAATGAGGACTAGTCTCTCCCCCCCCAAACAAACCGCGTATAATGGTTTGTTTCGATTTGGGACGCAGTTGCAGAAACGTAATGACTCTGTCTGAAAGATAAGACTTTTGTGAACCACTGTCCAAAATCGTACGAACTTTAAACTGTTTACCCTCAAATACTATTTTCAAAACAAGCGTTTGCAGATAGACATTTTCGTTAACAGTTGACTGATTAGACAACACATTACTTGAAATAACAGTACTTTCATGTCAATTGACTTTACAGGTTCTTTGGTAGAGCACATAATGGTATAGTGAAATTTATCACAACTTAAACATTTTACTTTACTTCTGCATGCCCGCGAACTATGTCCAACGCGTAGGCAGCGAAAACAAGCGTGCTTTTGAGCCAAAAGTTTTCGTTTATCCTCCAAAGACATTTTTCTAGCAGAAAAACATTCGGCAGAATGATGGGATTTCTCACAAAAAATACAACGTAAATTTCTCCTACCTGTATTATCTTGAACATTTACCAGAGCAGCAGCTGTAGAGCAATCCAGATCATCAGAATGTGGACGCGAATGTACAGAACGTGAAGCTCCCAGCCGGGTACGAGCGAGCTTAATCATCTCCTCACTTTGCACTTCGTTGCGAAGAAAGGATAAAAATTTATCCAGGGAACGCGCACTATCTTGGTGTGGCGTGTTATCTTCTATCGAACAACTTCTTTCCCATGCACGAAGAACAGTCTCTGGTAGGCAGGATTCAACAAGTGGCTCTAAAAATTCAGCAAATTTTTATTTAGTTCTACCCAGACTTTCGAGTGCCATGAGTTTGCTCTCAAGTAAATCATAAAGTTCTGCTAAGTCTCCTTTAAGTCGACCAGCAGCATTCTTCATTACTATGGAAAGTAGATCCCGTACATAAATCTGAACCAAAAGTTCATCTCTGCCGAAGCGTTCCTTAAGTTGCGCAATCACCTTTGGATAATTTTCTTTAGTTGGTGGAAAACTTGTTACCAATCTTGCTGCTTTAGAATCTGCTACCACACACTGTAACAGATATTGAAATTTATCTTCATCCACAATAGCATTATCTTTATGAATTTTTTCAAACTGGGACCAAAAGGCAAGAAAGTCTTTCGGATCTCCGCTAAATTTCCTCAATTCTAGCTTCGGAAGCTTGAATTTCCTTTTTTGTTCACTTGCTGTTTCTTCCGTAGAGGAATCTGTTTTCTCTGCAGTTTCCAATAGCGAACAAACTGAGCAGAATTTATCTCGGTATTCCTCCGCTTCAGAAAAATCTTTGGAATATTCTTCTTGAAGGGTATCATCGCTTAGCAGCAAATTCGAAACTTCTTCTTGAGTTGTTTCTAAACGTGCGAATTTATCTTGAATTTGTTTAAGCAATGTACTGACTTCGTCACTTTGTAAGGTTTCAGTTTCGATCTTCTGAGTAATAGCGTTGCAGCAAACCGTGAATGCTTTTCGCTTTCAAAGCTTTGATATCCATATTTTAGCAGAAAATAAAAGTAGCGGACGCCAGAAATACTATGTTGCAACTCTCTGGGTTACAACGTGCAGGTTCAAAAAAAATAATCACAGCAGGGATTACTTTAAATCAAAATTTTAATATAGATATCTCATTACTAGCGAAACGTTACACTACTACTCTCTTACATAACAATTTCTCCGTCTCTTTTACAGTTAAAGAAAAAAGTAATAATAAAAATAGTCCTATCCCGAGAGGCACTCCTGTTGGCGCCGCCCGGCTGTTGCGTAATCTGTCCTAATGAAGCTGTCTCCTACACCAGCTTTAGTGGCAAAATGGTGGATTACATTTCCTAGGTAAGTATTATTACTGATGTTCCACGCACGATGGTGTGCATTAAAGTCTCCGCCTATTATAACTTTACTGTTGAGTTTAATTAATGCATCAAAGTCTTTCATAATATTTAGCTGAGATCTTTTGTTGGATGAGACACAGGCAGAGATGAAAATGAGTGGTCGTGGAGTGATTGTAATAGCTAAGGCCTCTAGAGCTAAAAGCTGTGGCAGTGTTGTGTGATAATGGGTGATGGAGCGCTTGACCAAGATTATTAGGCCTTCACTGGGGTTTCGGTTTGTGGTGCTTGTGCGGTTAAGACGACAGAGCACATAGTTGGCAATTTCAAAGGTAACCCTGGAACCAAGCTCGTGTTCCTCTAGGAGAAGTACATCGGGGCAATACTCATTTACAAAAAATGCGTAATTCATCAATTTTGTGGGTTAAACCATTTGCATTCCATGTGATCACACAAAATTCACAATCCATAAAAACAAGCAATTTGATAACTCGTGGATCTCTCCGAATACGAGGTGCAATACCTGCATTTTATATAATAAATTATTACATTTCCTTAATTCAGATAATTTACTCTTATAGTTACTAATAAATTTTCCAAGGCTGTGTAACCAAAAACGCCCTGAACTTCCTTCATGATTTTAAACAATTCAGAGATATCAAAAGTGCTCTTACTGTTATAAATTCTAGAATTCTTTACATTGTTACTATTAAAATAAATATTATTGATATTTACTGGCAGATTGGCTACCTCTGCACCAACAGACGGTTGAACAGACGTTGGTGTATTTGGAATAGTAGCTATGAGAGTAGGTACAGTTGGTACTTCCGGTATTACCAAGCTCCGGAGTGGCAGGCTTTAACGCCTGTGGGTAACTCAGTCCAGGTTTGATGGAGGAGCTTTTATGTAGTTTTCTTACAGATGGAAATTTAGGACATGCACGATATGATGCCACATGGGGCCCTAGTCAGTTGGCCCATTTAAGGGTTTCTTTCTTGCCCTGGTAGTCATAATTGCCAGTACGATGGTATCCTGCACATTTGACACAACGAGGTGCCACATGGCAGTTCTCCGAAGAGTGATGCCACTTCTTGCAATTGTGACACTAGGGTACTTGATTCTTTGCTACATATTTTTCAACTTTAATGTCAAAAAACACTAGATGTGTTAAATTATAAATTTCATCAAAATTCTTATCGGGTATGATTTGGGCGTGAAATAAAGGCATGAGCGTTTTAGTTTTGAATCTCGTCAATTGCACAACTTTATGCATATTAAAGTTTTGATTTATCAGAGACTCTTTTATGATATCAATATTTGCGTCAATAGGTAATCCCCTAATTAATACCTAGACAGGCTTTTTGTATATAGAGTTAACTACAGAATATTCAATTCCATTATCAATAAAAGGCTTACTCAAAATTCTATGATCATTTTCTGTTACGGGTTCAACTTTAAGAAATTCACCGCTCATGCTGCCACAGAATTTACAATCAGGTAACATGGCTGTGAGTTCCTTCAAAAAATCATAATACTTAAGACCCTCACGTGGCCGAACCATGATAAGTGGGGCCCGGGGGCGGCTGACCGCTGCTGCTGCATATTAATAATCTGGGGATTGCTTACATTAGAATTAACATTACCAACATTATCAGTATTGTTTTAGTAACTTTACACATATTATTTGCAGTATTGTTATACAGAGAATTACTACTACAAGATACATCATCTACATTAAGGTTAGTAAACCTATTATGCAAATTTAGGTCAAACACAGGCTTAACTAGCTTAGATTTGGCCGTTTTTGATGGTTTCTTAAAATTATCACTATCAGTACAATCCATATCACATACATCATTTTTACGCTTATTACTAACAGAAATTTTAGTAGATAACTTATTTTAAACTCCGCACTTACCCTGCCAATTCTTGACACAATTCTGGTATAATCGCTTTTTCAAGAGTAATAATTTCAACCGATTCCAGTAGGTCATCAACCACTAATAAAACATCGTTTTTCACAGATTCAATAGCATCATTTAACTTGCCAATAGAATTTTTTAGGCATCGTATTCCACAATCAACAAGAGCGGGTCTTCCGATTGCAATTTTTTAACATCCACAAATAGCGCAAAATTTTTATATTTTCTTTATCCCTTGAGGCTTATATTTTCCAAAAATAAAATATTTCAGGCACATCCGGGATAATAACACACGATGCAGACGGATTACTTTCACACACATTTGCGGCGATATCCATGCACGAGGTTGTAGCCGAGCACGTGGTAGGTTTATTACATTCATCAACAAGCTCCGACCGTGCGGTCGGGTTCACTCGATCAGATGAATCACTTTCCACTGTCGGCGGTCGAATTTGTAGCCAGAGTGGGATTGATCACAGATGTCGAACACGAAATTTCACTCATCACAATTCCACTTAGCAGTTAAAAATAGCGAACTCCGCAGAAGAGCAAAATTAAGTAGCAGTCTCGACTAACATTTTTCTTAGCGACATGGCACAGAACTCAAGCATGACATCGTTCACAAAGTCACAGTGGCTGAAAGTTAGTAGGCAGAGTTTACAAATAAAAATAGGTGCGGCTAGGGTTTGATGTTCTAGCATTCATTCATTCATTCATGTCCGATATTGCCGGACTGTCGCTAATTTGTGCGACGTCGCCGGCTCGTTGATTCGTATGCCTAAAAGGCACGTGACATTAAGTTTTCAGATGAGTATCAAGGGGATCAGGTCCATGTAAAAGGGGGAGTGCAGCCGTGCGCCGCATAAAAGAGAATACTAGGAAAGGCAGTAATGGCGCAATTCAGAAGTAAAGAAAACGAACAGTGCTATACAAAGTAAATGGAAAATTCCATTCGTCTGAAAAGACAGAACAGTAATACAAAACTATGTACAAGTGATTAAATAGAGACACTACACACACACTTTTTTTTTTAGGTTTTTTACGTATTTTAGAATTTAGACAAGTACAGTGTAAAGAGATTGAGAGGGGTAAGTAGGATTGCTTTAGGCCGGAAAGTTTGAGTCGCGGGTGAGGTGGGCCGCATAAGATCTGATATTTTTATCCTCAGATAAAATTTCATAGCTGAAGGTATGAAAATTTTGTAAAAACGGGCAGCTCTCTGCCTTCTCAAAGAATCTTTGATTTCGTCTGTTGAAGAAGTCTGCAACCTGTTCAATTTTCAAGTCATTATGCAGGGTGCGGTTAGATACATAATAATGTGCTTGCGTAATCTGGCGTAAATATTTATTTTGGACCATTTGGAGCTTCTGGATGTCCTTATCACGAGCCGCTGCCCATGCGGGCGACGCATACGTGTATATGGGTCGGATTATGGCAGTATAAATGTGCCTTTTTCTTCTGAGGTTCAGGTTGGAGTATTTACCAATGAGCGGCATTAGGTTTTTAATAGTGGCAATTGCCTTTCCTCTGGCTTTATTTATATGATCTTTCCATGTGAACGTGCTGTTAATCGTGACGCCTAAGTAGTTTGCTCTCTGCACAACAGGGATATCCTCATTAAATAATTTGAGAGTGGCTGTGGTAGGGATTCTTTTTCTTTTATGCTGAATAATTAAAAGTTGGGATTTTTGAGTATTTATCGAAATGTGCCATTTAGCGCACCAAAATTCTAATTGAGGCATGACTGTTTGGAGTTTGGTAATTGCATTTTCAACTCTGAGTGATTTAGTAGCCAGAGCGTCCGTAGTATCCAATGAAACTTTGTGCGTCGGCGGAACATCGGCGTAGCATCCAATGAAACTTTGTGCGTCCTTGAAAACATGAGGGAAATCTGTAACATAGAAAATATAGAGTATCGGGTCGAGGATGGAGCCTTGAGCTACACCGGCCCTCAGTCGTTTATAAGTGGAGTAATCGTTACCAATGTTAACGAAAAAGCTGCGATTTGAGATAAAGGAATTATTGAGGAGTATCAATCATATTTCTTTCAAAATCAAAATTAACAAGCTTGAAGATAAGCCCCTCATGCCAGACGCGGTCGAAGGCTTTCGCCACGTCTAGCATGAGTAGGCGACTTTTTGATGATTATGAAGTGCAGCCTGAGAAGTTCCTTCGTGGTGGAAAGCGTCTTGCGAAAACCGAACTGTTCCGGCGGGAGCTTCGCTATATAGGGCTCGATTCTGCGTAAAATGTGATGTTCTAGCCTAAGTAAGTGTTTTTATTTTGGAAGGGCTAAGATATGAACTGGTGGAGAATTGATATAGTAAAACTGATATAGAAGAATAAACGAATGTAGGAAAATAGTACTTCCGTGCCCTGGACGCAGAAACGTCCTTAAAAGAACATCTTACTGACCACACCTGTCAAGTACAAAATGACTGCATTTTAGGTGGTTGCCAAAGTTCTGATTTGTTTATTGGAATATAAATAAATGAAATGTTGCGCTTGTAAATACTTTTTCTCTTTAAGAACACAATCACTTTCTGTCTGAAACGCACAGCTCAGTAAACCCTAACAAAATACTAGAAGTGAGAGGTATATAAGCATGTATTCGCATTCTTAAAGTAATTGTATACATTGTCATGGAACGGATGTTTTGGAGAGAACAGACATTTGGTCCATCAAGACTCTCTGGGAAGTACAATTTTATTTCAACTTTACAGAGATTAGCAGCACAAAAGCGGCGACATATTCATATTTCCATTTTTTCCCCTGTGTGTGTGAAAAATTTAAAGAAGTTCAAAGCGTTGGTATGATACCAAGTTACACACAAAATAAATGCGAAAAGTATCAGAGCATATTTGAACTTTCAGGTTATGGCTGTGAATTTAATTCTTTATCAACCAGTATTGGCAGAAAAGTATTTTTATATGAAGTTTAAAGAGAATTCGTTTGTGATAAGGTTAATATAGAGATATCCAGGCAACGGACTCGCACTTACGGTCAAGTGGAGAGTACGTCAACTACAAATTGAAACAGTCAACTTCTCCTGTGATAAGTTGTTTAATGAACTCGTATGCTCTGAGTCAGATGTTTTTTCTAATAATATGAGCGATACTCCGTGTCTAACTCAGATGCCAAACAGATATATTGATTTTTTACGGTAAAGTGCAATGAAGAGAACGGGTGCCTAACGTAAATCTTCAATGCGGTGCTTAAATACATATCGCCATTTTTGGCTGAGTAATTTAACGAAATTAGCATGCATCTGGCTGTGACGGCGAGAGGGTAACATGCTTCTGTCCGATTTCTTACTCTAATACCAGTCACTTTTATATCTTTTCGTCGTCTTTTAACAAATATCAGCTCAGCTTTGCGTTTTCGAGATCTATGTCTATGTCTGAACACTAAGTGAGAGGTATACGGCGCTAAAAAGGGCCTATACCAATACATTGAAATATCCTCTTAATCTTAAAATAGCAATTTGAAATCCAGAAGCTGGAAAACCTATGCAAAATTTTTGCTCTGAAAAGTCCTGTAGATGGCATCTCGTGAATAGCATGAAGATTGAAGAATGAGTATTTCTTTGAAGTTAAGCATTTCTTTGAAGATAAGCATTTCTTTGAAGTTAAGCATTTCTTTGAAGATAAGCATTTCTTTGAAGATAAGCATTTCTTAATTTATATAGCAATTCAGTTGAATGAAAGCAGTAGCAGTATAGTTCGTCCACCGGCATAAGCGGTCTTCATTAACATATTTACAAGTCCATATATGGAAAAAAAAGTTCAAATACAGAACAATCACTAGTCTGTATTATGAAAGATTGTTCGCGGCCGCTTATGCCTTTGAATGAGAGTTGGGTCATAATTATTTAAATTTTTTAACTATTTCTTCAGGGTGTCTGTCGCACTTCATTATGACTGTGTCTCAGAATTTCAGAGTCTAAAGGCTTGATTTTCATACTATGGTGTATTACTGAATTCCTTACGTATCATGGAGAGTTGGATATTATTCTTAATATTTCAGTTGAACTTCTTAAAGCATTATCCTGTGGCTGCGTACTGCTGAGGCCTAGGCCGGAGCTGCATATAATAAAATTGGTCGTGTTTACGAGATAAAGCTAGCATATGATATAAATCTGTAAATTTACCCCTATCACTGGTGATAGCCCTAAAGTTTAATTTAACAAAGTTTAATTCAAGAAATTTTGCAACTTAAATTTTATTATTAAATATGTATAAAAATATCAATTCGTTTCATGCTGTATAATTGGAATATTCTTTCCACACTATGCGATTGATATAATTATTTAACTATGTTGCTTAAATTTCACAAAATATGAATGAATGTTATCTCTATGCTTGTCCTATATGTTCTTTATATTTATAATGCAATTACATATCATGTTACGTATAGTTAATTCACAAATGTAATTATGGCATAACTTAAGATTATGCAGTGGGTTAAAATTAAAGGTGTCAAATTTCGTGGCAGTTAAGGATTGTGGAATAAATAATACTATGCCAACAAACATATCACAAAAAATATTTTAACTTGTTTGCATATGAGATACCTACAATAGCTTACATTTATTTCTGGACACCTGTAATTGTTATTTGCATACCTCTTATGTTAAATATTGAAACATGGCCTTCAAATGTTTTTTCTCTTCTCTTTTAACCCTTGATTGTTGCAAAATCAATATCATCAAAATAGTCCTTGAGATAAAATAATTTATTCTAAATATGTTGATAAGTAACTCAAATAACAGTTTCGACACTCAGAAATTGCATTGAGATGTGGCAGGCATGTTTTGTGTTGAATGAAAATATATCCCAAGCATAAATATATGCATTTGGATTACAGTACTTCTTTGGTAAAATATATTAACATTTCTGCAGCTCAAGTTACCATGGAATTACGCTACAGATTAAATAAAAAATTTAAATATTCATCATGCGTATAATGATATAATATTTTTCATTATTTTAAGTTTCTTTGAGGACTCTTTTTGAGAAAACAAATAGCTATGGGTTATGAAAAATTGCAAGTTTTTTCTGAACGTTACTTTTATGTCAGGAAAGCACAGTATAAAAACAAAACTTTTAAAATATTTTATCATATATTTATTATATATTT
>KK116678.1:625328-662081 GCA_000611955.2 Stegodyphus mimosarum | reverse complement strand
AGAAGTAATGAATTAAAATTAACTAAAAAAGATAATTTCAACCAGAAGACTTCATATTATAGTCTATCACCCCGAAAAAGAGTTCATTTATTAAAAGTTTTCAAAAATACAAAAAATGTTTTAAAATGTAAAACATAATAAAATTTTTCAAAAAAATATTACGGTAAATTAATTAATTACAGCAGAGCTACAAATGTTTATAATGAAAGTTAGAGATTAGAAATATATTTATAGTAGTTACATTATTAAAAAAGTAAAATATAAATTTAAGTTATTAACAAATGCATTTATAACTTTTAATTTCTCACTTTATTTATTAATAAACAACAGACTGATTAACTATCTAAGATAAATTAAAGATCACATACTTTACTGAAGTATAATATTTTGAGAGTTTGCTGTATGCGGAGGGCTCTTCGAAAATAAATTAGTCTTGTGTATAGTTTTCTCGTAGTAGCAACATATTGCTTTTGTTTTTCTTAATTTGTTTATCAATAATGAATTAATTTTTATTAAATTATTTATGAATGTTTATCTTATTTATGAAAAGCAGTAGCCTCAGAACGTTGAAATTTTGTATATAGTACTGCTATAAGATGTAGATGCGCACCTCCTATTTTGGTTTTAATCGTTGAACCAAAACTATATATATACCCATTCTGTTGCTCGACTCAATGAGCTCAAATTTTTTTATTTTTATATGTTGTTAAATTGCGCATTTCTTGCTTTAAAAATGATTAAATTATGTTATTCTTATTTTCCGGTTAAGGTTTTATGCCTTTAGCAAGATTTGTAGAATTATCAACAATTTAAAAGTTGTTTAGATGCGACTAAGCCTAATCATTTTTCTCATGGCGGACATATTTGTTTACATTTGAAACTTAGAATATTGGATTTCTTGCCAGTCTAGAGAAACTAAGCTTCGCAACAGCAAAGATAACGCCTTCTTTTATTATTGCGAATTAAATCGTGCTTAATCCCTTCTGGAATTTATTCGAGGAAATAAATGTATAATATTTACTTCGTAATTTTTAATATAGATATTTTGAGTTTTTATGTATTTTTGCCTTGTCACGAAGTGAGAACTGAATTAAATGAATGAGAAATACTGAATCGCCTGTGAAAAAAGGTTTCTTTTTTTGTTTCATTTCTTATACATCGTTTTAGATTCATTATAGTATTTGAATAGAACATGTGGCAACGATTAGATCATTCTTCAGACGATATACATAATTTTTGTGCATTATGAGTTATAAAATGAATGAGATGTAACACTCTTAAGTGGACCTAGCGCCAGAGTGTCGCTATGGTAAGCAAATATAGTGAATTTTAAAAAGTGCATTTATTCTATTGTGGTTTATGCGCTATCAACGAAGTAGATGTAATTGAATCCAATAAGTTTAAATGAAATGCGGGAAAAATGCAGGTAATTTAATATTTCGTACAAGGAAGTCATGTGGTGTACACATCAGATTTTTTCTTTAATAAAACAATTTATTTATTGTTTCATTATACCAATGGCCTTTTATGCGTCATGACTGCAACGCAGTACAGGCATTTATTTGCATTGTCTTGTAAAGTATATTATAGCGAAGTAAAAGCTACATTTCATAATAAAGGAAACTAATAAAAAAATTACTTATCGCAGCATACATAGTGACTTCTATGCAAATTGACCTATGCAGCTCTATAAGCAAGTATAAATCTGCTGTATTGTATTAGTTTGAACAATTAGACAACAATGAAATTTTAACGTTAGAATAAAGTATATACAATACTGTAAAATCTCATCATTTTTTAGTATAAATTGAATTTAGTAATTCTTCTCTTAGTTCAGCAGTTTTGCTGACGTAACATAGAATTCTTTCATATAGCATAGAAATCTTTATATCATTTATAACATATAATTCTTTCCATATTTCTTCATATGTTCTAGAGTTGAAAGTAGTCAGTTTGGCTCGTTTTCTAACTGTTCACATGAGCCAAGGGAAATACACTCCTGTCCATAAAGTAAGGATAATTCGGAGTCACGCAGAAATCGAACTCTAAAATAAATATATCACCTGTAAAATCACTACACACAACTTCAAGAATCATATGCAAATTTCAGATGACACCAATGGTACGTCACAATGACGAGAGTGTAAGAGAGTGATATATAAGGAATACAGGCAAAGAAGTAAAATTGTTCGCAGGTTCTTTATAAGCATTTCAGTGCAATAACCGAATAGTTATGACACAAAGGACGCATTTGGATGATTTTTTACGTGGTAGAATTATCGAATGTGAAATTGTCTGGAATGCGGGCATACCCAACTGGAAGTATCAGACGAACTTGGAATTGCTCAGAGTGTCATCTCCGGGCTTTGGCAACAATTCCAAGATGATGGTAATGTGAGTAGACGTTACAGCACAGGTCGTCCCAGAGTTACAACGCCAAATGAGGACCGGTATTTGGCAGTTACTGCCAAAAGAATCAGGCGGAGCACAGCCTCAGACCTGTCTCGTCAGCTCTCTTCAGCCACTGGTACGACAATTTCCAGGCAGACCGTGTACAGACGCTTAGGGCAGATTGGTCTATATGCTCGTAGACCTGTCAGATGCGTTCCACTTACTGCAACTCACTGTCGCCTGCGGTTAGCCTGGAGTAGAGAGCATACATTGTGGACACCGCTGTCGCCTGCTGTCGCCTGCGGTTAGCCAATTAACAATGCTACGGTAGAGAGCATGGATTGTGGACACCGCAACAGTGGGCTTGTGTGATGTTTTTGACGAGTCCAGGTTTAGCTTGCAGTCTGATTCTCGCCGGACTTTCATATGGAGAGCTCCAGGTACCCGTTACCACCAAGAAAACATCATTGAACGACACCGTTACGGTGGTGCAGGAGTGCTCGTTTCGGGTGGAATTATTCTGGGTTCCAGAATGACCTGCATGTTTAAATTGGAACCATGACAAGCCAAAGCTATCGGGACGTCATTCTGGAACAACATGTACGTTTGCTTCGGGGGCGCCATGGGCTCACAATTTCTGTTTATGGATGACAACGCCCGTCCTCACCGTGCAAACATCGTAAGCGAATTCCTTCAATCGGAGGATATCACCCGTATGGACTGGCCAGCATTCTCACCGGACTTGAATCCAGTAGAGCACGTGTGGGACATGCTTGGCCGACGAGTTGCAGCCCGTCAACCTTCGCCTACATGTCTACCGGAACTTCGGAGAGCATTTTTTTGAGTGGTGTAATATCCCCCAAGATCAGATCGATAATTTGATACTCAGCATGCCTAGGCGTTGTACGGACTGTGTTGCATCGTCTGGGAGACGTACAATCTATTAACAATCATACCAACCATGTAATATTGGTTTTTTGTAAATAGGTTTTTTTTGTAATTTGCTCCATGGAGAAAAAATTGCTAATTTTTTTAATAATATCAAACATAAAGCATCTTTTTTGCTGTTTACCTTTTGTTTAATAATAAGCTTTACAAATAAGTCAAATTTGTTTTGCTTCTAACTCTTCCTTTGCCTGATTTTGCATTATCCTTAATTTAAGGACATGAGTGTACTTGCCTGGCCCTTGTTTAGGTTTTGAAGCTAATCCCATTCTAACGTTTAATTCTGTCTAAATTTATATAGTCTTGTACTGCTAATGGTGTTTAAATCCGAGAATGCATCTATTTCTAGATTGTTAATGACTTCCAGTTCCAAGGTTGCGGCTAGTTTTGCTGTATTAATAGCTTCACACAGATCGCTGAGCTTATCAGTAGATGAAAGGACAGTACTTGATGTAATTCCATGTAGATCTTTCTGGCAAAAGAAAATGAATTGAAAAACTCATTCATCCAATTCTTCAGAGAGAATTCTGTTACTGTAAACAAGGAAGCTGATAACTTTGTATCTCCAGGAAGCCGCCTTTTTTCCTACAAGTTTAAGATCAGATAAGATATTTGAAGAAAAATTCAGATCAGCAATGAAATAATTCTCATAATATTGTTTCTAAGTGTAATAAAATTTCAGTTAACCTAAGTGTCTGGAGCCTGTATTTGCAAGTCCAATAATTCAATCTGCAGACACCCATCCAAAGTTCAGGTTGTCTGAAGAGATTTTCTTTCTCGGCAAAGTAAACTTAAACGCTTTACGATGTTAAAAATATCTTTCCAAAATTTTAAGAATGTTACATACATCTGAAATCTTTCAGATTTTATATTACGCCCAAAGGAACGTTTTGTGTGTTATCTTTTTTCATTAAATATCGTATTCTTCTCACTTAAACCATAAAATTCAATTCAACTGCAGTATCACAAAATAATTTAAAAAGAGCATATCTTCAGGATTTCCGATACACAGTCTCGCGCGCTGGGGATAAAAATGTTTTTCTCTTCGTATAGTGTTGTCATTGCTCGCTTTGAAATCGTTGAGTTTGTTAATTAAAAATTCATTGAAGTTTTCCAAAATATGAAATAGTTAGTGAAACAAATTCCAAATTTGGGCTTCCAGATGATCACATTCGAGTGAAGGACTACGTTATTCAAAATTTGATGGCTCCAAGAACCGTTGTTTTTCACAGTGCGAGAAACATGCACACATTCGTGCAGGTTCTTCATTGGTAAATTTCTTTAAATATAATACAGGGCGATAATATTTGCAGGCAAGAATTTGAAAAGTAAAACTACGTTTCTAGCGAACCAACGCAAGATGCCAAAATGAAATTAATAGCCCTTCTGGGCAAATTGTGCCTTTGGGCTAAAAATTCTCTTCCAATTGACATTATACTAAAAATTACATGTTTATAACAACAAATCATGAAATTCGTGTTTTCACCTTCAGTAATCCATAAAAACCACAAAATTAACTTCGATATGCTCGAAAACCTAAACAACAACGAAACTTTGCCTACATTCGATGTAAGAGAAATTAATTCATATTTGAGCTTTTACTAAAAGCAAGAAGACTTAAGCGCAACAAGTTACCCTTGATTTTTTGGTTTTCTAAGAGCAAATTTTACTCTTTTCCAGGTTTTGGGGTTTAACTTATCAAGTTCTATAACATTAACAATTGAGTCACTAGTGAATTTAACAAGAGAACATTATTAAGACAAAGATTGCGATTTTTTCATATATATATAAAAATACTTATTTCAATCGATATTCCCAAAATTTTCTGTTCGCAAATATAACTGACTTGAAAACAATGCAATACACAAATAAATGAAGGCCAAACTCAACATAATAAACATTAAATATAGATTTTTATATATATTTTTTTTTAGCCGGAGTATACTTTTTGGATGATCGCATATTTGAAAACAGTAATTATAGAGAAATCAGTAAAATTTTGATATTATTTTACGAACAGAGCCGAAACTTTCTTTCCCGGCAGCAACGATACCTTGTTGATGCGGGAGAAAAGTTATTTATTTAATTATTTTTGATAACTGAGTATATATTTCTAGAACTTATTTATTCGTTTTTTGTGTTGTCATCTGTAGAAATTGCAGCATGTGAAGTCCATTGGTCATGTACGATTTATCGATCACAATTACATTAATAACATCGAAAACGGTTCAAATAATTTAAAATTAAAACAGGTGCATATGATTATGTATTTCAGAAAAACAAAATAAAATACATATATACATATCTGAAAGGTTTCAGACTTTTAACATCGCGCAAAAAGATTTATTAAGGTTTCTCAGTCTACCAATCTTTTAACCCTAACCCACTCCTCTTTGTCTTTTCAGCTTTATTATTAAGCACCATTTTCTTCGCACTTACGCCATATATAATTAAACTGCAAAATAAAAAAAAAAAAAAAAATAAGAGCAAACATTAGAATTCCCGACGCAGCATTAAGTGTTGGCTTTATTTATTTATTTATTTATTTTTTCCAGTCTTTTTTCAGTTCATCATATCAATGTTCAATTTTCTTACTCAGATGGCTATACAAAACTTTTGTCCTTTTATTATCAATGTTTGTGCGTTTGCTTTATTTATTAAATATCACATTCTTAGAGCTCACACTGTACAAAATTTGATTCAACAGCAAAGTCGAAAAATATTTAAAAACAGCATATCTTTAGAATTTCCGGTAGACAGTCTCACGCCCTGGAGACAGAAATATTTTATTCTGTACAGTGTTGCCACTGTTCGCTTTCACATCGTTCAGTTTGTTAATCAGAAACTCGATTAAAGTTTTACAAAATATGAAATACAAAATTCGAAATTCTGACTTGGAGGTGCGCGTATGTAGGAGGAGGTTTACGTTATTCAAAATTTGATCGCTAGGTACCGCCATATTTTCGCATTGAGAGGAGCACATATATATCCATGTAGAATCTTCATTATTTGATTTCTTTAAAAATAACACAGGGCGATAATATTTGTTGGCAGCAATTTGAAAAGTGATACAGCGTTTGTAGTGAATCGACGCAAAATCCCATTTCAAGATCAATAGCACAATTTGGGTTGCTAAATGTTTAAATTTAAAGTTGTATTATGATGTAAAACTTACGAATTTCTTAGTGTGACGACCTATAGCTGCAAAAGTTTGTCTCCTTGCAAGACTGGCGTCAGAGTTTTAAAAAATTGCTGTGTATCGTATGCTGATAAAGATGAACACTTCCCTACAAATCAGATGAAAATCTGCAGTTTTTCGTCAGCTTCCTTCCACTGCTCCGCCTGTCGTTTTCATCTTAATCCTGCCTCACTTCTTTCTCTCTATCTTTCTCCTTTCCCAGGACATGTGCGATTATTTCGTCGTTGTCTTCAGAGAATGCGTCAGGAACAAAATTGTTTTCATCTTTCTCCTGCACCTTCTCTTTCTTGTCATCTTTCTCCTTTTTCAGGACATGTCCTATTATTTTTCATCTTCTTGAGAGAATGTGACAGAAACAGAATTGGCTACATCCACCCAAGCCTGCACCACCCGTTTACTAGTACTTTCTCCGAATATTTAATTAAATCCAAGATGATGATACGAGCGCCGGACATGTTTTTAAACAAGAGAAACATTGTGTCTCAACTTGGCATCTTTAAACACGATCATAAACCCCCCGCCCCCAATTAGTGCCAACAGCGACGTAATATAATATTCTTTACAGTTTTCCAGGTAAGAACTAAAGTAAATATGGTGTCATTCAATGTAAATTGTTTGAAAAATCATGAATACTCCCTTCAAAGTTCACCACATCGATGCTTAAATAAGGTTCGATACTTCTTTCTGTTATTCTGGATAAATCCTTTGTTTGTTGCTTGAATAAGATTGTAAAAAATATCGGCGTTATGCTTCTACTGCCTGTAAACAGCAGAAACAAAATATTTCATAACGTAACAACAACACACAAACATTTTCATATTATTAATTCCTTATATATTTTCTTATTTCAATTAATTTGTTACATATTTTTAATTATTAGACCAAAGGGCGTTAGTCCAGAGGGGCTATTAATTTCGTTTTGGCATTTTGCGGTGAAATTTTAAAAGGCTGTATCACTTTTCAAATTGTGTGCGAAAATCCATCAAATATTATTGCCCCGTATTATATTTAAAGAAATTAAATAATGAAGAATATGCATATATGTATGTATGTTTCTCGCATTGTGATAAAACAGCGGTACCTACAGCCGTCCAATTTTGAATAACGTAATCTTCCACCCGGATATCGGCATCTGGAAGCCCAAATTTGGAATATGGAATTTATTTTATTATCTATTTCATATTTTATAAAACTTTAACGAAATTCTGATTAACAAACTCAACGATTCCAAAGCGAGCAATGGCAACACTGTGCGAAAAACAAAAGCTTTTCATCTCTAGCGCGCGATACTGTGTACCGGAAATTCTAAAGATATGCTCTTTCTAAATTATTTTGCGTTATTGCTGTTGAATTGAATTTTATGGTTTAAGTGTGAAGAACACGGAGAACATGATATTTAATAAATAAAGGCAAGACAAAAGTTTTTTAAAAAAAGCCCCCTTTGGGCGTAATATAAAATCTGAAAAATTTTCAGATTTTTTTAAAAATTATATATGTCATACATTAAGTTATATATTATATATCATATATTAAATTATATATTCAAGTATTTTATATATTAAATTTTGTACATTATATATTATATATCTTATTTATATCTTTTATCTTATTCACTATTAAATTTTAGACCTTGAAAAGTGTCGTTATTTTTATATTGCCGGTTACCTGGATATCGGTTATGAAAGATTTTAATGTTAACCAATCGTATCATTTCCTGTACATACCTTAGAGCTCAAATTTCTAGCTAATAAATAAGGCACAGTCAGACAACTCCGAAATATACATCAGTTTTTTGTAATCCATTACTGAGATTGGATTTATTCGGAATTTCTTACAGAATTAAAACAGGTAATCTGTTGATAAAAACGCAACATGCTGTTACATATGAAATCTATGCGTGTTGGTTGAAAAATTTCATTTTCTTTTCATTCTCTTTGAACCAGTTCAATGACAAGTTTCTTTTTACTTTTTCTCTCACTCAAACCTTGCGCCTATACATTTCATTATAGCTAGCTGCTCCAGGAAATCGATTGAAGGGCGAAAGCATGGAGCTGTCAATCAACTCTGCATGGTCCCGCCTCATCAATAAGCCACGCCCCTCCGATTTTGCCACTGTGCTTCAAGCTCACGATTTCTTTACCAGACAAAAAGATACAGAGCCTCGGGCTTTCTGAGGCATTTTTTATCCCATTTCCTTTTTTTAAAAAGAAACTTAAGCTCGTTTCTGCTGATTTCTTTATTCGCTAATTCTGTTACAGGTGAATAATTTTCTTTCTCGCTTAACAGTGAAATACAAAAAGTATTCTTTATTTATTGCATTCAGCACCGTAATGTTATTGTACAATTTACCACGTGTGACAGCCACGTGTTAAACATCTCATTAGCTTTTCTAGTTTTGTGCAATTTTTAAGGTGATTTAACACATATAAATTCGAAAGAATCAATCAATCAGTGTTAGTTTTCACTAAGCATTGTTTTATAAATATAGTATAAAAATTATGTTTATTCTGTTTTGAATTTAATTTTATCTAATAATTTATAGTTTCATTTTTTTTCTTAGAAATTCAAGAAATAAAAGATTTTCTTCACTCCTTTATTTATTTATTTTTTTAGAGCTTTAAATTTTACTACTTTTTTTTCCCTTTTTTAATAGACAAATTATTCAGCACGTATTTTTATTTATTTATTTATTGAGGGTACTTTAAATGTGTTTCTGTGTAACTCAGCCTTTAAAAAGAATTCAATTTCCATAAAATTAAATGCAAAATATTTTCCATACAAGAATTATAAAATTTTCAAAAATCCTTTTTAAAAACTACAAATTCTAATCAAAAAGAGTAAATTAATTCTTTTTAGAAACGAATTTTACTGAGTTATCTGTAGCTTCCTTTTTTCTGATGCATTCAAAAATAAATTCTTCTTTAAAAAAAAAAAATTATTTTTATGGATACAAATCCCAGATCTAATTAGTAGGTTCACTATAAGCGTAAGTTTCACTTTTTAAACTGTTACCACCAAATATTATTACCCTGTATTATATTTAAAGAAATTAAATAATGAAAAATCTGCATAAATGTATGTATGTTTCTCGTATTGTGATAAAACAACGGTATCTAGAGCCATCAAATTTTGAATAATGTAATCTTTCACCGAATATAGGCATCTGGTAGCCCTAATTTGGAATTTGTTTTATTATCGATTTCATATTTTGTAAAACTTTAACGAATTTTCAATGAACAAACTCCGATTTCAAAGCGAGCAATGATAACGTTGTACAGAAAGATCTCCAGCGCTGTCCAGACTGTGTATCGGAAATTCCAAAGATATGCTCATTTTAAAAATACTTTGCCGTATTGCTATTGAACTGAATTTTATGGTTTAAGTGCGAACAGCATGATAAATAAAGGTAACACAGAAAACATTAAAAAACTCTCCTTTGGGCGCAATTTAAAATCTGAAACCTTTCAGAATTTTTTTTCCCCTTTCATTTTCTTTTCTTTTTACTTTTTTCTAAATTCTTAGCTTATAATCCTCTATAACCTAGCCTTGAATTCCTTTTTAAATTAAGGGCAAAATAATTTATTGCCATATAGACGTTTATTTCTTTTAGGCAGGTCCTCGCCCTTTAGTTTAACTGCAAGTTCTAGTTTTTTTAGGGGCAATTTGTCCAGAATGACTATTAATTTCCTTTCGGCATTTTACGCTGATTCGCTAAAAGCATTGTTTCACTTTTCAAATTGTTGCCACCAAATATTGTCGCCCTGTATTATATTTAAAGAAATTAAATAATGACGAATCTGCATAAATGCATGTATGCTTTGCGTATAGTGATAAAACAACGATGCCTAGAGCCATTCAATTTTGAATATTGAACGTTTCCAACCGAATACGGGCATCTGGAAGCCCAAATTTGAAGTCCAGAATTTGTTTTATTAAGAATTTCATTTTTTGTAAATTTTTAACGAATTTTTGATTAAGAAACTCAAGGATTTCAAAGCGAGTATTGGCAACGTTCTGCGGAAAAAGCATTTTTATATCCAGCGCGCGAGATTGGGTATTGGAAATTCTAAAGATATACCCATTTAAAAATTATTTTGCGATATTGCTCTTGAACTGAATGTTATGGTTCAGGTGCGAAGAACGTGATATTTAATAAAGGTAACACACAAAATGTTAAAAAAAAAAATGCCCTTTTGGTCTTAATTTAAAATCTGAAACCCTTCAGACTTTTAATTTTTTTTAATTATTATTATTAAGATAATTCTGTTATTTTTATTTCATTCTTTCCTCAAGTAATAAAGAAATACAACAGTATCCCAAAATGTGTTATTCTTAGTTTATTCCATGTATTATGAACACAAATTTTTAGCACGTTTTATTTTTAACGCAATGCAGAATATTATCCAGGAAATCAGAAATCTGTGCTTAAATTCCGATAGACAACAATTTCTCGCTATTGTCTACAAAGCGATGATTCTTTGAAACACGTAGTATAAGAAATAATTTTATATTTAAGTGTTATAAAAAGTAAATTTCTCCAGGAAGAATAATAATACTAGACTACTATATATTATATACTAGCGTTTAAATTTAACTCCGTTTTTTTTTTTTTTTTTTTTTTTTTTCCGGTAAGTCTAACTTGCTTATTTATCAAAAAATAATTTAGAATTAAAAAGACATAATAGTTGGATTTTTCATTGTGTTCAGCTTAATTATAAGTGATTATAAATACAGGAAACTTCTTGAAAACGACAGTCTTTGAAATTGGTACCCGAGAACATAAAGAAACATAGGAAAGTGAACTTTTGATTGGGAAGTATAGTTTAGTATTTTATGTAATGAAGCTTTAAAAAAATCATTTTTTTCCTTGTGGTTTGTTTATCTTACTAATAAGAACATGGCCGAAACCTTGAACACAATAAAGTTAGCACTGTGGCTTTACGTAGTTCCGTCCTCAGGTTTGTAGGATAGCACCCCGGGGGACGAGTCCAAGGATGTCTTACCTTTCTTCCTCTACTACTCAACTACTCAACAGGACTTCCGGCTCGTCATATACCTTCTTCAGGATTCGAACGCTGGCAGTTCAGTACGAGATTCAGCGTCACTAACCCATTACACCATCTGCGAGGCAAAATTCATTCAAATATTGAATGCAAAATAATTTCCATTTAGACATTAGAATTTTTTAAAGAATTTTTCTTCCCCTTCCATCTAATCACAGTTCTCCTTTTCATAAGTTATATTTTTACAATTTTGGTTTAAATCTTAAGCAACAAAGAAAACGTCATAGAATTCAAAGTGTGTTTTTCTTTATTTTCTGCAGGTATTATTGTCACATAATTCTAGTACATTTTATTCATTTATGCAGAAATGCTATCCCAGAATGTTTAATATTTAACTTTCTTCTCCCTTCTCCTAGCATGCCTTCGTGGTGTAACGGATAGCACACTGGGCGCGTATTCCAGAGGTCCAGGTTCGACTACCGGCGAGGTCATTGCTCATTTATCATTTCTCGAACATCAAAAAGTCGCTAATGACTACACTCTCTCCTACTGAACTGACCCAGACTTCAGCTTAAATACTCATTTTTTACTTCATTTATATAAATCGCAGTCCTGAAAACTCATTCTGGAATACGTCGGTAAATGGTACGTCGGAAATGAGAATGTATAGGAAAGGCTTGTTCCAAAATAAAAATAACTATTAAAAAAATAAACCATACAAGGTCATCATTTTGACATACGGTACATGCCTTTTCATTAATACCTAAGTCTTTCCTATCCATTTCCCACAATTTCTGAACATTTCAATAAAGCGTGTATAAGTTTCTGTGATAGTAAAATAATTCCTCTAAAACAAGGTACTTCATTCAGTACACATTTGGCAGTTTATTTCCAGTTTCGTTCTGAATCTTGACTTCCAACCCTAAGAATACACCTTTAATACTAGACTAAGTTTTGGGAACATTATGTATTAGTATTAAATTTGTTATCTTCCTTCTTCAAAAAACCTAATGAGTGGCGCCCGAACTAAAAGGTGGTGGATATTGATCCTTCACCACCAAGATTTGGCGATTAGGTCCGTTAATCCCCAGTGGCGCTTTAAAAGGGAGACTATATAATGTATTTTCTCCTTCCTTTTTGCATGCCTTCGTGGTGTAATGGTTAGCACACTCGGCGCGTATTCGAGAAGTGCAGATTCGAGGCCCATCGAGGGCATTGCATATTTTCCACGTCTTCTACTTCAAAAATATTTAATATAGACTTTCTTTGGGAATATAAACTATAAAAAGTTTTAAAACAAACTTTTCTTATTAAATCAGAACTTAAACATAAAACGCATGTCTTATGCTTAACAAGATCAACCTCCACTTGTAGGGATGTAACTTAAAATAACAGTCAAATTCAAAATTTAAAATGTAAGCTAGAATTCAAACATGTAAACTAAATGTAAACTAGTACACAATTTAATTTAAAACACTGTTGGCTCAGAACACACCGGCTTAACAATTTAAATGACGGCAGCTATAATGCAAAGCCGAATACTTAGTCTTATCAGAGTATGACAAAATTAAGTAACGAGGCTTACAAAGACAGAAACAGGCACTGTCTTACAATCCAAAAATAAAATAATAATAATAATAAAAAAAAGAAACCTCTACTTAAATACTTTCTAACTGATTTACATTTCTGGTGAGGAGGTGAGGAAATGGAAAGGGAGAAGTGATAGTAAAGGTCTAGTCATAATAATTGGTTAATTAATATAATATTAACTCTATACACGTAATGTAAAAATGAGAGATTAGCGGAGACCTTCGTGTTGAAATAATTTCTTTGTACTATAAAACCATTCATTGAAAGTGCTTTAATTTCAGGTGTTATGAGAGTGTAATTATCTTCAGAAGAGTAATAATTACGGAGATATTACACATTAGTAGTTAATAATTACGGAGTATTACATGTAATATTGTAGTGTAGAGACATTAGGTTTCTTGAAGCAGGAGATGTGAAAAATGTGCAATGCTTTTGCCGGAATTCAAATCTGGACCTCTCGAATGCGCGCCGAGTGTGCTACCATTACATCACGAAAGCATGCTGGAAGGAAGGAGAAAATACCTTGTATATTTCCTTCTTTTAAGGGAGACTGGAAATTAGGGGACCCACTCGCTAAATCCTGGTGGTGACGAATTAGCATCCACCGCCTTTTAGTTTCGTTTAGTTTGGCGCCACTTGTAGAGTCATTATAATTTTTTTTATGCTGAGGACGTGAAAAATGTGCAATCTCCTCGCCAGGACTCAAACCTTGGACTTCTCAAATATGCTTCGAATATGTTTCCAATTACACATGAAGGCGTGCGGAAAGGAGGGTTTGGTTTAGTTTATTATGGCGAAACAGGCTAAGACTATCTGCCTAAGGGGAGGGATACTTTCGTGGAAGGCTTTCTAAGGTGAAAAGGAGGGAGAAAATACCTTATAATATACCTCTCTAATATACTTTCTCCATAGAAAACCAAAATTATTTGAAGCCTAAGTAGTCAAGTCAGAGAAACAGAAAGTATGTTTCATTACAGCTATTGGAGTTTTCATTTGCTTGTCAGATTGCAACTTCTCTTTATGTTTTCTTTAGAAAGAAATTTAATGCTCTGAGCAATAATATTGTGTTTGTTTACCTGTTCGTTATTTGTAGCAATAAACCCCGTAAGATAAGTAGCAGCTTCGAATCAAATGATAGTCAGAAAATAGTCGAACACTATAAATTTATTACAGATAAAATATAGTTATCTCTGAAGGGAAGAATTTTTGAATAATGAAAGGTATTTACTACCCACCTTCTTTCGCATCTGGAATTTTTTTGCCACTTTAGTTGGGTCAAAAAATGGAAAACAAATCTGAATTCACGGGAAAGGAAGAAAAAAATTGATTAAATAAAATTAATTACTTACAATGTTACTTGATTCAACATTACCCAAAAAGAATATCTGATAAAAAATATTTTTGCAAAAAATGCATTTACTTAGGAAACGAATTTGAATTTCTCTTTTGAATTAGTTCGGATTAAAAAAAAAAACCGTTTCTATGGCAACCTGCTAGACGCGTAACAAAAGAAGGGGACAATTTCTTTCGTTTTCTTCTACCGCCAATAATGAAGCGGTATAAAAAGCGTATAACTATTAAAAAACTCAATATTTCTCTTAATTAAAATTAAAATTGTATAATTCATCCATTAATTATCCTGTCAAAAGTTTAGTTAGTTCATCTAATTCAAGTAAAAATTTTCTAATTGATGATAGTATTTTTACTTTGCAGTACCTCTGCAGCCCTTCTTTTAATGGTTTAATAAGTTCGTATTGAAACCTCATCTTCCGAGTTAAAAATACGAAAAATAAAGGAATTTGCATCTACAATTTTTTTCCCCAAGTTTTGCATGTTTTAAGAATTTATTAATATATTTTGCTAATTCTGCTTAAAAGTGAAAAAATGTTTGTTACTTAAAGAATTATTTTTTATTAATTACGTTTAATTAAAATATGGATATATTTTAATTAAATTAAACGAGGCTGGAACCTTTCAGTTTATAGAAAATATGTTTTCTAAATTAATGAGAAAAATTTTCATCGTTTTCTCTCCTCGGCAATTTTAAACAACAAAATTTATTAAATTTCTTATTTTGTAATGATGTAGAACATAGCTTATGCGTACAATCTGAACCAAATACCGCGATTGTTTTTAAATTCTAATTTTATGTGAATGCCAGAATTTAGGCATTTAAACATTATATGGGGTGTTCTCAGTAAAAAATTGTCACAAGGATACGTTTGCACTACAAACTTCTGGCATGATTGGACAAAGACTTGATCGGAATGAAAAGATCATGAAATTTTTCAAGAATAGCAGTTTTAGCTTTTAACTTTGGAATTTAACACAGCCTATATATTTTTCTAGCACAAAGGGTGTTAGCCCAGGAGGGCTATGAATTTCGTTTTGGTACTTTGCGTTGATTCACTATACATGGCGAATCGCTTTTTAAATTGTTGCTATCAAATATTAGAGCCCTGTATTATATTTAAAGAAATTAAATAATGAAGAATTTGCATAAATGTATGTATGTTTCTCTCAGTGTGAATAAACAAGGGTACTTAGGGCCATCAATTTTTGAAAAACAGTCCCTCACTCGAATGTGGGTATCTCAAAGCCCAAATTTGAGACTTAAATTACGTCCAAAGGGGCGTTTTTTAACGTTTTGTGTGTTACCTTTATTTATTAAATATCATGTTCTTCGCACTTAAACCATGAAATTCATTTCTAAAGCAATATCACAAAATAATTTTAAAATGAGCGTATCTTTAGAATTTCCGATACACAGTCTCGCGCGCTGGAGATTAATCCCCCCCCGTACAGCTGCCATTGCTCGCTTTTAAATCGTTGAGTTTTTTCATCAAAAATTCGTTAAAGTTTTACAAAATATGAAATAGATAATAAAACACATTCCAAATTCTAAATTTGGGCTTCCAGATTCGCATATTCGAGTGGAAACGTACATTATTCAAAATTGGATGGCTCTAGGTACCCTTATTTTAACTCATTTAGAGAAATATACATGCATTTATGCAAATTCTTCATTAATGAATTTCTTTAAATATAATACAGGGCTATAATTTGAAAAGTGAATCGGACATTTATAATGAATTAACGCGAAATCGCAAAACAAAAACAATACTCCTTCGCTCATACAAATTCCAACATTCTGAGGCTACTCTATTTTGAATTATACGAGATACATACATACATACGTACATACGTACGCACAGACGCAACGAAAAAATCTCTTCAGAATCCATTTTAAATCAGTTTTATAATTTTTTGGGGGGAAAAGAATCCTTTATTCTGTCCTTACGTACAGATGTCACGCAAAAACATCGTTAAATTGCATTGGAGAGCTGTGAAAATGGATATTTTTGTTGAAATATGATACTCGAAATTTTCCGCGATTGCAATACTTCCTTTTTGCTTCGTACAAGGAAGTAAAAAACGCTTTAATTATATTTTATTTAAATAATTGTTACAAGAGTTTCAATAATAAGTATAAAATGTTTAAATATATTTTATATAAATAATACTTAGAAAAGGTATTTTCCTATAGTATGATTCACATTGCAACAGAAACAATTTTTATTGTCCAGGCTGCTTTTTGTTTATTATATAATGCTATGAACATGCTTTGAATTATTTCTTATGAAGTGGAGAAAGATAGATTGTCTTAATCCCAGTGGGGAATCTTTTATCGTGCCGTTAATGTAATACGTAAGAAAAGCAAAAGGGAATATTTTAAAATTAAATCATCAAGAGATATGTATAACATAAACAAAACACAATAAAAAACAGAAAATTATTCCCTCAGGGGAAAAAATGCCAGAAATATGAAATATTATTAGCAAATAAATAATAATTTTTTCCCTATTTTTAGAAAGAAACATCACGACTTAAGTGCAGGATTTTAAAATTTATATTCACAACAAACACATTTTTTAATGTTTGGCATACATTGTATCTAAGTAAATTTGCGCAATTGTAATTTTTATTCAAACTAAAGAATGAAGAGCCGAAAGGCATTTTTTAAACGAATTCAATTTACTTAACATGTATTCAAATTTATTTAAATTTATAGACGGTAAGTGTTTTACAAAACTTGTAATGAAATGTTGAAAATAACCATTTCATAATTGATAAGTATTTCAATAAAAGTTCTCATAAAATTTTGATTAAGATGCATAACAAATAATAACATCAAGCATTATAATAACTATATTGAAATTTCTAAATTTTAAATTGAAATAAATTCTTTATTATATAAGCATATGCATAAAATTTCAATAAAAGTTTATATATGCGTTTTGAAATATCCAGGCAGATGTCAGAATTTAAAATAAATATATTTATGGGAAATATTTGTAATAAAATTTAAAGCTAAAAATTCAAACGTCATAGTAATTTTCAAAAGTGGAATTAAAATTGGAAAGGGGGATAAAAACTTGCATATATTTAAGCTTTTGCTTCAACTGTTTAAATGTTTATTTTGATGTTCCCAAACCGTCACCGTTTTTATAATTAACAATTTACGCAGCAAATTTATATATATATATATATAGTAGATATTATAGAACTGCTTCTAGAATTGCAGGCACTATTTGATAGATATTATGGAGTTAATAAAATAAAACAAACAAACAAACAAACAAACAAAAAAATCTGAGAGGTTTCAGATTTTAAATTACGTCCAAAGTGGCGTTTTTTTAAAACATTTTGTGTGCTACCTTTATTTATTAAATATCATGTTCATCACACTTAAACCGTAAAATTCAGTTCAAGAGCAATATCGCAAAATAATTTTAAACTGAGCGTATCTTTAGAATTCCCTATACACAGTTTCACGCGCTGGAGATAAAATTGTTTTTTCTGTACAACGTTGCCACTGCCCGCTTTGAAATCCTTGATTTTCTTAATCAAAAATTCATTAAAGTTTCACAAAATATGAAATCAATAATACGACAAATTCCAAATTTGGGCTTCCAGATGTCCATATTTGGGTGGAAACGTTCAATATTCAAAATTGGATGTCTCTAGGTACCGTTATTTTATCATAATGCGAGAAACATATATTTATGCAGATTCTTCATTATTTAATTTCATCAAATATAATATAGGGGGGCAATATTTGCTGGGAACAATTTGAAAAGTGAAAGTAGGCTTTTAGTGAATCGACACAAAATGCCAAAATGAAATTAATAGGTCTTCTGGGCAAATTGCCCCTTTGGAGTAACAAAACATAGAAAAGTGTTCGATTATACACACTAAATTGTCCTACACCAACTTTAACATGATGCGCTTTAGTGTTAGAATATGGATAGGGCATGAATTAATGTAGGACAAATTATCATTAAGTTGGGAATGCATCTGTCAATCCATAGAGCATCAAAATCTTGTTTGGAATATCAGTATTTGTTTAAGACATAGCCCCAGCAATGGTTGAGTGGATGAGACGACTCAGACGACTCAACAATAGTAGTTCCATCCGAGTTCATATTCAAACAAAGGGGTTGACTACGTGGGCTTTTAATGTTCTTCCCTATGTGTAACATGAATACGAGGTCGATAGCTTTCGCATGCTTTGTCACAAGTAATTAAACATATCAGAGCTTAGGTGCTGAAGAACTCTCAAAGAAGATACTGCGTTTTGGCTCTAAAACTTGATTCTTCTTTTCATTTACATACCTAAGGGAGCAAGAAGGAACATCGATTGCTAGCACCTATGAGTATTTGCTAGTATTTTGTTAGAGTATTTACTCAATCACTTGTTAGTGGATTTGTTTGGCAATGCGTTTGGAACTAGCAGTTATGCATCTACTACCATACCTAGCCCGCTGTACTGCTGTTTGAAACACGATCAAGCTTCGAAGTAGGCTTTCTGTTAACCTTGCAGCTCTTTTGCAACATCGTAAAGTTCGGCTTACGAGTTTTCAAAAGTTGTAAATCCAGTCTCCGTAAGCAAAAATTTTAAAATTAAAAAACATGTATCAGCAAGCTTCATTTCAAGTATGCCCACCCCCTTGCCACCAGCTGGACAGCTACTGTATATGTAACCTTACAGCTTTTCGCATCTAACTAGTGAAGAAAATTTGTAGATATTTGTTTTGGGTACATAAGTTAAAATGTGCTTAAAATACTAGTTTTTCACATGTTTAACATTACACATGCGCAGGCTTTAACTACCATTTAGCCATACAAAGATTTAAACGCCGAGACTTTACGACCTTTATAATCATTCTGTACAATATATTTCATCCTATTATATAATTTATAAGTTTTCCCTTATAAGAGGTAAAGAAATAGAAAGAGAGGTTCAACTAAAGAAATATTATGTTGAGGTTCCAAATTGGTTTAATCAAATCCTGCGAGCAAAGATGAGAAGTAATGTAAATATCTTAAGCAATGAAAATCGAAAATATAACTTAACAGCTGAAAGTAAATCAGTTTTCTAATAGAAGTAAGGTTTTTAATGTTCCAATTTTCTTTCTTTCTCTCTGTCCTTCCAGTTGAAAAGGAACATGCAAAATAGAACTATCAAATTTATTAAAATAAAACGTTTCTTTCAACTACTAACTGCAAATTCTGAACACTTCAGCCAATCTTCTTCTTTTGATCAATCAGCGTAAAAATTTTAAAAAAAAATTAATAATGAACGCTCTGAAGTAGGATGAAAGAAAAGGCTGATAAAAGAAAAGATCGAAATACAATAAATAAGCAAATTTAAACTAATATGTGTTAATGTTTTAAACCAATAGAAAGTTTATATATGTTAATAGGATGACTTAAAGAAAGCTGGAACATATTGGCAATGGTTCTTCGCGTTGTAATTTGAACAGGCTTTACTGCGTTGTTAGAAAGCTGAAACTCGAGGATAGAAGTAGCCGCAAATTCCACGCATAATTTTATTCCATAACTAATTCTTAGGACACATATTCTTTTTCATTGCATATCACCCTTGTGGGGCGCTGTGCATCCTCCCCCAATTTTTTACAGATTGCATTTTTAGAACAATGGATAATAGCTAGCAGAGGCCAAGCGAGCGAAGTAGAGTCTTAACGGGAAGAGAGCTAAATGGCGCAGTCGAGAGAAAATTTGATGCACTGCAGATGCTAGGAGAGAGGCATATAAAAATCTAAAGAAATTTATATAGTTATTGCTAATTAAATTAGTAGTTTATTAGAGATTTTTTTTCTTATTTTATATTTTACATACATATATGTGCAAAATATGAATCCGGTATTCTATAGAATGCCGAATAAATGGCCGGCGATGCGTGAAACTATCCTAATATTTTACATATTGCCTAGGCATTCTATAGAATGACAAATTACAAACTGGCAAAGCATGAAATACATCTCCATATTACACACTACGCCGAGAAAATTGTATAATAACTCGTGCAATATATTGGAAGTTGTAATGAATGGGGCAGAGAGTAGTTTATACCGACTTTGAAGTTCTGAAATAATTTTAAATGAACTATATACGAGATCACAGTTCATTTTATGTTCAAAGAATTTAATTAAAATTGAAGCTATTTCTGAAAAGGGAATTCCTATTTGGTCAGTTGTAGCTGCTCAGTTCAAATGGAAGTGGGCAAGGATTCGTCAAATGTATGTGTAAAACAAAATGCCAAAGTATGAAATTTCTTTCAGAGAAAAAAAATGAAGTGAATTCAAAATGTCATTCAAGCCTACCAGTTGCAACAAATGCTAATTTTAATTTTTCACTTTTTATATGAAAATTTTGTTTTCCTAAATAACAAAAGCATAAATTTTGTTTCGTATAACTTTTATTTTCTTTATATATTTCGGAATAAAAATTTTTGAATGACTCTCTTTCATTATTTTTCAAAATAACATTTGCAGTTTTTTAGAAATGAACGTTTCTTTTAAATTATAGCAATGATCAATTTTGAATAAAACAATATCATGAACTTTTTCAGACTTTGCCTAAAGAGAATTTGTCTTTTTATTCTATAGAATGGTTAGGTACTATACAATGCCTAAGCAAAGTACATAATTCATATTTGCCTAGAAACGCCAGGCATTCTGTAAAACGCCTAGATATTCTATAGAGTGCCATCGTTTCAAGCTTTGACTGTAAAATATATTCAGTTTTTTCCCCCTAGGAATTAATTTCTTAACTTAATTACTTAACTTTTTAGGAATTAATTCCTTAACTACATTTTCTGCCGATATTTTTACGAATAATAAGCTAGTTTAGTTTATTCTTAAAAAGCATATATTTAAAATATTGTCGTCTAATTTACTATTATTATTACTATTACTATTTTGCTTTTATTCACTGTTTCGTAAAGTTTTTTTTCTTCGTAACAGCATCTCTGATGTAATTAATTTTTATTTTAGAGCAGTGAAAAAATTAAAATTTTATAACTCTGATTTTTCAGCAAATTCTACACTCATCAGATATATTTACTGTTGTGCAACAAGGAGAAAATTTACAGCAATCTTAAATTAAGGATAATAATGTTGATGACAATGTTAATTCTGCTAATGTTAATTAATGATTGTTGATGCTATCTTCAACAGTTGAATGACTACTGAAACTCACATTCACAAATAATTATATATTAATTAGAAGAAAAATTTCTTCTAGCACCATAGACTATTTTATGGGATGGAGAGAATCACATTTAATTAGAACAGAACTCATTCTTTACAGTACACGTATCACGCTTACAACATAAAATGCTCTAAATTCTGAAAAACGCAGGGCAGCTTTAACTATGGGGTGGGGGTAAATAACGCAATAGATTTTTATTTTATGCATATGTTTTACAGAAACCATCGCTGCATATCGTATAATTATAAACTGTATGTAACGTACTGTGTGTCTTAGTCACTGTGTGTATGTATATCTTTATAAAGTGAGTAAGAAATTGGCTTAAGAAATCTTCGGATCATTTTCTTTCTTAGATTTGTAATAAATATTCGAATGTATTGAGTTTGATTTGGGGTAATCCACATGAGATATTTCTTTATTAGATTTTTAAAGATAAATAATCAAATGCTTTGGGTTTAATTTGCAAGTAGCAATCAATAAAAGATTTCTTTGCTATTCTGATATGTTTACTTATGGCAGTTTATTTCTTCAAATCCACGTTAAACCGGGAAAACCAAGGGAAACAGAGCTCGAGAAAAGATGCACATACTTCAAAAATATAAGGTTGCGGGGGAGGGTTGTTTCTTTAGTAAAATTCACAAATTTATTATCGAAAGGTAAGAGAGAATTTGTTACACGAAAGTACATCATGTAGCCTTATTAATTATGATTAATTACGATTATCAATGATGATTATTAATCATGATTATGACCTTATTAATTATGATTAAATAGCCATTTTTTATGATTAAATAGCCTTATTAATTATGGCTTTCGATTCATTACGATTATCAGTAATGATTTTCAATTATGATTATTACCTTATTAATTATGATTCATTACGATTATCAGTAATGATTTTCAATTATGATTATTACCTTATTAATTATGATTAAATAGTGTTTACGTTAATGAATGTTACGTTACGTTATAAACTCAGTTTAATGCTTAGTAGTTTCAAATTCCGTAATTTTAATGCACAAACATCGTAACCATATGCTTGAACCGAAGAAGATTCTCTACGATTATGGAAGCTTCTACATCTGGGTAAAAAAAAAATGGTGATTAAAAAAAGAAAAAAACCTTAAAGGTATAATCTACAGGAAATTTGTTCTTGAGAAATAGGAAATATTTTTTATAAAGCATAATGGAAGCATAATTAAGGGTACTGGGGCATTACAAAGAAAGCAAGGGTTATCCACAGGAAGGAACACTATCTTGTAGGACTTCTTAAGGTAAAGTGGGGGAAGAGTTCCCATGACTAGCGTTCACATTTGCACATTAGAAAAACCATGCAACCAAATATTCGCCTGAGTCTAAACTACCAATATTCAGCGGTTTTAACCACTCGTCAGCTGGTCGGGTTACCGCAGGGGGAATACTTCTGAAGAGAATTCGTAAAGTAAGGCCTGAAATAGCTCTATCGAACAACTGGTTTTCTGACGCTTGATAGTGCAGTTCCATTCTTACCGAGAAGTTTCTAGCAAAGAAAAGTGACATTTTTCTCAGCCAACCTGTTTATTAAGCGGATATATCGGTCTAAAAAGTCGTTGCAAAAGGTCTGTATTTTAATAACACTGGAAAGATTCATTAAACACTTACCACAGACTTAAATAGTTTTCTATATAATGACTTCCATGAAGGAAACGAGCTAGCTGTTAACGTACCAAGCGTTGTACAGACTTACAAGGATTGTGCATCGAAAGCCAAAAAATAAGAATGTTATTTTCTTCAGCTTTCCATTTTGTATGAAATTTGTCCGTAAACTTTGTAGACGCACTATGTAGTAGATGAACAATGCAAAAGCAAATGCTAACGAATATGATTATTTGATTACGGTGAAATAAATACACGAGAACTATCTGTCTAATGGGAAGGAATGACTTCGAGGAGGACTTTCTGAGAAACTCGTATTCATGTTACGAAACGACATAAGGAAAGGAAAGTTGAAGGAATATTTACCAAGTTTGGTGATTTTCTTATCAAACTAAAAATACTGCAAAGTGAACTATGTTTGCTTAAGGAAGTAGAACAAACTATATATTTGACTTATATTAGGATTTTTTATGCATTTTTTTACAATGTACGGCAACGTAGACTTATAAGTCCATTTCCCACAGATCGCGAATGACGCGGTTAAGAAAGTAGGACCGCAGGGCGCGGTTATCCGGATAAAGCCACGGGCCACCGATGTCTCGTGACGAGATATCCTGAGCCCACACCCTTCCTCCTACGCACGGCACGCGCACATCGCGATTTCGGACACCGCCTAACCTCAGGTCACTGCTCATCGTCGCTGCACACGACTATCCAAGCCTTTCCATTCCACCCCCACATCCATTACATCCCCCCTCGATTTCCCAAACGCTTGCGAAATAATACAACAGACCGGAAAGAAACAGAAGAGAGGCTATCTTTCTCTCCCCCCCTTTTTTTTGTGTATAATTCTGTCTAATAATGAACATAAATCTGTGTACTACATTAAAAGCAAAGATTTCAAAATTTAATTATAGTATTAACAAGAAATGAAAACCGAAAATGCAGTACAATAGAGTTTAAATTTTTCCGAACCGATTATTTCTTAGATAGTTCAAATTTTGATAAATAGAGAGATGAAAAATCATTTCAATGGGAATGTTGGGGCTTCTTTATTTGGCTTTTTATATTGTTTAGTATGGCGCTTAAGTTACTTTTCATAAGATAGTGAACAGACTATTATGAAATTATGCATATATCTTATTTATTTTTGTGATCCGTAATTTCTTGCAGAGCTATATAAAATACGTAAGATGATATTTTCGATAGTAAAAGTCCATTTTGTTGAAATTATATTTTAAATTGAGAGTTTTATGGCCCATTAAAATAAGATAATTAGATACCAAAAATATTTTATAATATATTTTATATTTTTAGCCGTTTTTAATCCCCTTCATTTATTTTATTTTTTTTTACTTTAATTTGTAAGGTTTTAGTTAAACTCACAAAGTTTTATTTTAATTTAAATCTTTCTATCTCTTCTCTGTTTCAACTTCCCGTCAGAAGAAGCGCGCGTTTTCAGCTTATGCTAATTTGAAGTAGAGCCGAGTACTATTTAAACCAGAGGTAGAAACCTCTCAGTGTGAGAGAGCTTTTAGTCTCAGATCACGGTCATTCTGTTCGACGTTCGCCCGACCTGCTAGCAGCTAAAATTATAAGCCACAGTGTTTACTACGTGATTGCTTATTGAAATAAATTGAAGTGCGCTAGTATTAATATTTCTTGCTACGCACCATTTAGTTAGAGGCCAACTCCGCGATTTAGCTCTGTGAGCAAGGATTTAATTAAATTCATATTTAGTTTAGTTTAAATTTATCTGATTGTTAAGTTAGGCCCAAGTGTGGTCTTTTACTTTCTGTATCCCTCCCGAGTTGGGAAGTGTGTAAATAATATTGATTTAATAAAAGAGGATTTTAAATCCCTTTCAAGTGCAGTTATTCTCCAGCACAGTATCTACACCAAAACACAGCTGATTTCAGCTCCCTGTTCCAGATCAGGACGTTAAGGAGTTACTTCAAAATGTTTGCTAAATCTACGCACAGAACACTCAGTCCTGACAAATTTACATTACCCTTTTTTTTATTTACACTTACCTATTTATTTATTTTTGATGTGAGAAACGATTCTAAAAGTCTCGCTAAATTAATCACGTTACATTAAGTTCCACCACGTTACGCTACCAGGGCATGCTTAACAAGTTTTACAGTTCCGAGACATATATCTCTAACTTCTGTGTATTTTGCAATCATTCAGTAGCTGTATGGTAGTAATTCAGTAAATGTTTGGTAGACGTTAAGAGAGTTATCGTTAAGTCTAAATTAAAAGCTGAAACTTGAGGAAGATGTAAAAAGCCCTTTATTTGAAATTAAATAAGAAAAGAAAACGCACTTTTTGCTTACAGCTTAGCCAAGCACTTGTGGGGAGATAACTTAAAGCAGCAGTAAGGTAAAATGTAAAAATTTGTTTAAATAAGCTAGTAGCCGAGAGCTACACAGATCAATTAACGTGAAGTTGGCTGAAAACAATTGGCGTGGCTATTAGAAGAATTATTTTAAATTTTATTTATTTTCTATTTACTTTTTTATTTATGTATTTATTTATAATTATTTAAATTTGTTATTTAGAATTATCTTAAATTTTATACTTTCATTCATTTATTTACTCATTCCTATTTGTATTTTATTTATTCATTTATTCATAATTATTTTAAATTTCATCTAATTATTTACTCATTTTATTTTTATTTACTTATTTATTTGTGGTATTTTTTCCATTCTATTGCTACTTATTAAAAAAGAAAAAAGAATACGTAATTATCATGAGGAACATTTTCATTCTTTATGCATACACTGGAATAGTCTCATTTTTTAATGTCCCCGTTTAGCTGCCAAAAATTCTTTCCTGTGAGGAATATTTCATGACACCGAATATAATATATCTATCTTCTAGAACGTCACAGAACAATTACTCAAAAAGTTTATCTCCTGTTTTAAATATGAATGTATGTTTTTTCTGATGTTTCTAGATCAGGAAATTTAAAAGAAGTGCTTTAGAACACGTGCTTACAAATAATAATATATAGTAATATATTATTTATTGCAAGTGTAAATATACAGTAATATATTTCTTTTTCTTTGAAACAAAGTATTTTATATATCTGTGTATTATATTATTTTTGCGTTATTAGTTTCAGTAAACTATATATTGAAAAAGTAATCACTAAAGAAAATCTGCAAAACAATTAATTTAAACACTTTTCCTTATATTTAAATATTCTCAGGTGTAAGCATTGGAAATAAATATTTTAATTAGCTTAAATGCATTGGAACATCAATACCTGAACAATCTCATGAAAGAGAAACTCATTTTAAATTTGCTTATTTAGAATGCTTAACGTTAGATGCACGTTATCTGATGTTTATTATGATGATTTAATGTAATTATAGTTACTAACGAACTGGTACTTTATAAATAATTGTGTTCCAGTTGTTCTATATCATATTACTCGTTACTAAGAAATGCATGCTGCAAGGAGCGTGACATTTTTTTTAAAGAAATTTACTGAGATAAATATATATTTTTAAATGCAATGAAATTATTTAACCAAGTTTCACGATTTTACTTTACTCTAATATTGTTTTTATTACGCGAAAAAATAATAAAACTGTCCCAAATATGTAATCAGTCTTACAGAATTCGTAGATAAGTTGTAAGGTTTTAGTTAAACTAACAAAGTTTTGTTTTAATTTAAATCTTTCTATCGCTTCTCATTTTCAACTTCCCGTTAGAAGAAGCGTGCGTTTTAGCTTTATGCTAATTTGAAGTGAAGCCAAGTTCTATTTAAGCAAGAGGTAGAAACCTCTCAGGGTGAGAGAGCTTTTAGTCTCAGATCATGGTCACTTGATTCGACGTTCGCCTGACCAGCTAGCATTTAAATTCTAAGCCATAGCGCTTTACGTGATTACTTATTGAAATAAATCCAAGTGCGTCAGTATTGGTAAATTTTGCTACGCACTATTTAGTTAGAGGCCAACCTCGCGTATAGCTCTGTGAGCAAAGATTAATTTAATTTCTATTTAGCTTTAGTTTAAATTTATCTGATTGTTCATTTTAGACCCAAGTGTGGTCTTTTACTTTCTGTATCCCTCCCGAGTTGGGAAGTGGTTTGTAAATAATATTGATTCGATAAAAGAGGATTTTAAATCCTTTTCAAGTGCAGTTATTCTTCACCTCAATCACAGAACATAGCTGCATTCAGCTCCCTGTTCCAGATCAGGACTTTAAGCTGTCACGAAGATGTTTTCAAAGAATATGCACCGAACACACAGTCCTGACAAAGTAAGAATTTCCTTGAATTTTACCTGCTTAAATTATTTCCCGTTATTAACATATATCGTTTATTTCACTGAAAAAATAAATAATGAAAAATTCTAAAAACCCTCACTGTGTATGCACATTGACAGGAACCGAAATGCTCATACCCACTATAAGGTATTTCTCCCGCGCCTTCTTAGCGTACCTTCGTGGTGCAATGGTTAGCACACTCGATCAAATTTTAAATAACGTAGTGCACCAATCGAACATGGTCACCTGGAAGCTCAAAATTTCGAATTTGTTTTATTATCTATTTCTTATTTTGTAAAACTTTAACAAATGTTTGATTAACAAACTCAAAGATTTCAAAGTGAGTAGTGGCAATGTTGTACCTAATATATATTTTATTTCCAGCGAGTGGGTCTCTCTGTCGGAAATTCTAAAGATAGGCTGTTTTTAAATATTTCGTGATTTTGCTGTTGAATCGAATTTTATGTGGCTTAAGCGACAAGAATGTGATATTTAATAGATAAAGTTAACAGAAAAACTTTATAATAAAAATACAAAAAAAAATTGTAAATCCATCTTATTAAGAAAACTAAACATTGATATGATGAATGAGGAAAGACTGAAAAAAAAATAGAAAAATGTAGGTCAACACTTCATAGAGAATTCTAAACACACACAGCTTTTAAAAATTTTTGTAATTTTGTTGTTGAACGGTATATGACGTAAGTGGGAAGAAAACGATACTTAATAACAAAGCTAAAAAAATTGGTAGTAGGAGTGAGTGTAACAACAGACTGGTAGATTGTGGACTCAGCGAGAACGTAAAAAAACCTTAACAAAGTGCTTTGGGCAACTGTTAAAATCTGAAACCTTTTGGATTTTTTATATTTTTAAATCTTAATTAAAAAATATGAAAAACTTACATATTTTTTTTTCTTTAAATGAATATTTATTGCTATTGCTTCTCGAATATTCATTTATTGTACTATTTGTTGCTGCTAATGCATAAAAGCAGGTCTTCCCTGTTGAGTAACATTAAAACCCATTTCAATTTTAAAAGCTATCTTTGTATTTGTATTGCTGTAACAACATTAAATGATATAAACAGAAAAATACCAAAACATCAAAAAAGTATATAATCGTTTATTAAACTTTTTAACCAGAAATTAAATAAAAGCTACTTTTTTTGTTTAATTTACCTTTAAAAATAGGAAAACATTAACGCGCTAAATCACAGTGATATTTGAAGAAAAAGATTAAATTATGAACTCTAAGAGATGTTTATAAAGGTAATTTTACTGTGCAATGCATTAAAATCAAGAGAATGAGATCTGCTGGACATATTACAAGAACGGGTGCAGGAAAATCAATAATTACTAATATTTTTAAGCTAATGAACTGCAAGGAGCAGAATTCATGAAAAATACAAGCTTGAGATAGCTGCGGCAGAAGAAGAAAAGGGGGGAGAGTGAGAAAGGAAAAAGAAGAAAGAAAAGGAAAAGATAAAAATATGCCAAATGCATATAAAAATAAATATGAAGTATATGAATTTGAATTTGTTTACAACGCACCGGATCTCCGGATGGGCGAAATGAAAATTATTTAAAAACTCTAATCGTATTTCTGGAGCGAATTCTCAACATTTAATTACAAAAAAAGGTAACCTAATAAAAAATAAATGCTAAATAAAAGTATATTTAAATGCTTTTCCACTGTACATTTTGATGAAATTACGACGGGAATAATTCAAACAGAAAATAATCAGTTAAGAAAGAAGCACTGAAAATGAAATACACATATCTAAAAGATACTGAAAGAGAAATAAAAAGACAATTTTTTAAAAATTTTTTATATAGTGAAAAATACCAGTTTAAATTTATTGCATAAAATTGTAACTCAGGAAACAAATAAGTCGCAATAAAAAATGAACGTATGAAAGGAGTGTTTTTGTTTCATTCCTACTGTTATTTATTATTGTACTATATTAAAATTACAATTGTAATATTTTTAAATGCCCATCTTTTACGAGAGTAATAAGTTGCATATTTAAAAATCACTAAAAAATTAGATGTATAAGGTATTTTCTCCCTCCTTCTAGCATGCCTTCGTCGTGTAACGGTAACACACTCGGCGCGTATTCGAGAGGTCCCGGTTAGAGCCCCGCGAGGGCATTGCATATTTTTCACGTCTCATGGTAACAACAACAGCAACAAACCTAATGATTCTACAGATGGTGATGTGAAAAATCCAATTAAAAACCCAACTAGGCATTTTAGAATAAATAAAAGATCCACTAGTATTATAGGTGCAAATATAGTTATTATGTATAGACATACACACACAGGCTTGGAAAGATTTGTAGGATATGAACTACTTTATTGCCAGCAGTTTAATAGAATATTCGCAAGCCATTTTGGAAGCTCAGTTTGGAATTAAAAATGAAATAAAAAAAAAAAGGCCACACACCACCAAGTTGGATTTATTGTTCCGCACTCTTAAACACAGCATCCGATTATCCGCCTGTCTGCCAGTTTCAAAGTCAACGACTGAGGTTACAGCATTCCCGGAAAAGTACGTTCCAGCCCTGTTTACTTAGTGGCAGCACAGTGGCCTGTACATGGCTTATCAAAGCAACCAGAATCGTTCATGCATTTGAAGGGAATTGTGAATAAAGTAGTTTTAAATTCTAATATGCTGTTGAAATATTGGTTTCATTTCTTCTGTACGTGGAGACAAATTAGTAACAAAAGCATAACATTTCTTACAGCAAGTATTTAAAGAAACTCTTGAAGATTCTCAATTAAAAAATTACTCTTGCTACACAGGATTACACCTTTGGATAAGGTGTTCAATATTACCAAATTTTCCGCATTGTTTTGTTGATAACTGTTGAAAATAAAATGACCGTGCGTTTGCAATCGTCATGATATTTTTCCCAGCATACCTTGCGAGAAAGGTTTATGTAAACATATCTTTAGAATTCTGAATGCAACGAATATTTTTGCTTACTAGATTAATTTACTACTTTCTTTTCCTCGGATTAATTACACTTGGATAATGACAATCTAATATGTTTTTGTATAAGACGTGATGAGAGTAAAAAAAGAAAATAATAATAAACCAAAAAATCTGAGAGGTTTCAGATTTTAAATTACGTCTAAAGGGGCTTTTCTTTAACATTTTGTGTGTTACCTTTATTTATCAAACATCATGTTCTTCGCACTTAAACCATAAAATTCAGTTCAAGAGCAATATCGCATAATAATTTTAAAATGAGTCTATCTTCAGAATTTCCGATACAGTGTCTCATGCGCTGGAGATAAAAATGTTTTTTTCTGTACAACACTGCCAATGCTCGCTTTGAAATTCTTGAATCGTCGTTAATCAAAACTTCGTTAAAGTTTTACAAGATATGAAATCCATAATTGGGCTTCCAGATGCCCATATTCGGGTGGAAACGTTCAATATTCAAAATTGGATGGCTCTAGGTACCGTTGTTTTATCACAGTGCGAGAAACATACATACATTTATGCAGATTCTTCATTGTTTAATTTCTTTAAAAATAATACAGAGCGATAATATTTGGTGGCAACAATTTTAAAAGTAAAACAACACTTTTAGTGAATCAACGTAAAATGCCAAAACGAAATTAACAGTCCGTCTGAGCAAATTGCATCTTTGGACTAAAAATTGTACATGTTCTTTATGCGAGAAGAATCAGGTTTATTTCTATTCTATTTCACTTTTATTTTTTATTTCGATAAGGTCTTCAATATTACCAAGTTTTCCGCATTGTTCTATTAATAACAATAGTAATAAAATCTTTCAAAAGCAGCGATTTTTATTTTAGAAATGCCATTCGAAATTCAGAAACTGAGTGATGAATGCTTTAGGTTTAAAATCCGGTATGATTATCGTAATTTTGTCCTGAAAATACGCTGATGGAATTAAATAACAAAAGTTTACGACACGTATGTAGAGAAAGAGTTATAAAGAGCATAAATAAACATTAAATTGCCATTCGCTTAAAAACAGAACGTTAAATTTAAAGTTAAGCAATTTATTGCAGTGTCTGAAATTCATTCTTTAGCCTAGCAAGGCCCTTCCCGTCTACCGAGCTGCGAAACGACACAAACAAAGCATAAAAATTTTGTAATATCCTTTTGAATAATCCTAATTAGAAAATATCCGTTATTGTTGTTCTTGTTTTCAAGAAAGTATCTTGGACTTATATAATGCAATATATATATATACATAATGCAACAGAAATTTCTCGAATTCTAGAAACAACTAGCTTTTATTAAACAATATATCACATTCAATAAAGCTTTATAAATAATTCTAATTCGAAGGCACAATATATAATTAAAAAAGTTAAATGCTTACAAAAATAAACGCAGAACTGTAAAATCTTTTAACGTCGTGAGTCTATCTAGTTTGTTGTTGTTACTCAATAAACACGGTCTCGCTGAAATTGCAGAGCTTATTTTAAAAAGCCTGTAAATCAGCTAAGCAAGCAATGTTATTTAAAATTCTTATTTTTGATTCAATGTTATTCGCTGCTTATTACAATAATTCTTTGTTTTTTCAGCATTTTAGCAGACAGAAATCGTTGTCGAGGATATCGAAGAATCGACAAAGGGCATCATTTGAAGAAAAATAAAACTTCAAGAACAGCTTCGTCGGAGTAGAGAATCCCGTTAATGGAAGAATATAATTTTAAATTGCATTTTATAGGAAACAATGATTATGTGAGTTCCTCATAAATACCTGCAGAATTGGTAAATGGCTGTGCAAACTTTTCAAAACGAATTCAAGGAATTTTTTTGTTTTTATTTTCATTCCAGTTCCTCGGATTTCATTGTTTGTTC
The DNA here is from genome assembly GCA_000611955.2 of Stegodyphus mimosarum. Lineage (NCBI taxonomy): Eukaryota > Metazoa > Arthropoda > Arachnida > Araneae > Eresidae > Stegodyphus > Stegodyphus mimosarum. The sequence goes on along the minus strand of KK116678.1, from coordinate 629,606 downwards.
CTATGATGTCGAAATTATTTTTGTTTCTAATAGCGTATTTAATAACTTAATTGTATATTTAAAGCACTCGAAAATGAATGAATGCACATGTATTCTCTGTCTAATGAACATTCCAATAAAACATTTCATTTTAATTAAAGCAATGACAACTGATTTGGAAATGACAACTTATTTGAAAATAAAAACTTCTTGGCCGTATTTCATCGCAGCATAAATCTGACATCGGTATAAGAAACGTGCAATCTTCTTCGTTTTTTAACACAAAATCTGAAAAGAACTTATTTTAAAATTATTTTTTTAAAGAAAAATACCATACTTAAATTATTTTATGCATTCTAAGTTAAACGTTTCTTTTCTTAGAAAAGAGAATGAAAAGCTAAAAGAAAATAAAGTAAAAGTAAAAGAAGGAAGTTTTGTTTCGAAATCTTAAATAACGTAACTCATGTTAAAGAAAAAGGACAGAATTTTAAACATAATTCTAATGTAAATATTAATTTCAGCAAGGATGGATTTTTGTCGTTGCCGCTAATATCACTTCTCTGACATCACAAGAAGCCCACGAAATTCATCTCGGCAAGGAGTACAAGATTATGCCTGTCGTTGGCCATATAGGTGACTATACGATTTTGCCCAATTCCACCCCAATTTTTAGTGTGAGCACCCCAGGGGGTTCCAAGGGTCTCTAAGCACTCTTGCCCTATAAAGTATTTCTCCCGCCTTCTTGGTTAGCACTTACGGCTTCGCCGTTTAGTACGCACGGCTCGTATTCGAGAGGTCCGAGGTTCGAGTCCCGGCTAAGGCACTGCTCATTTTTTCATCTCTCTTGCTTTCAAAAAATACCTAATGCCTCTACAGTGACGCCCGAACTAAAAGGTGGTGAATGATGATTCTTTATCACCAGGATTTGGTGATTAGCTTCACTAAACCACAATCCCCTTTAAAAGGGAGTATGTAAGGTATTTCTTCCGCCTTCCAGGCATGCCTTCGTGGTGTAGAGGTCAGCAAGCTCGGCGCGTATTCGAGAGGTCCGAGGTTCGAGTCCCGGCGAAGGCATGGCTTATTTTTCATCTCTCTTGCTTTTAAAAAATACCTAATGTCTCTACAACCTACCATCCATTCACACGAGAGGACTTTCGACTCGCGAAATATTTAGAGTTTAGAGTTCCCCTATGCCCCAAAGACACTATATGTTTAGAAATATCCATACCTTCTCTGGAATTCGAACGCGGGCCCTTCGTTACGGTAGTCAGAGTCACTAACCACTCGTATGAGCGACAGTTTTAACCATACTGTAATAATTAAATGATTTAGCTTGTGTATCATGTCAAACGTTTGGATTTTACCATTCACATACTAGTTTAGATGAGAAACTTACGCTCGCTTTACACACACACACACACACACACACACATATATATATATATGTATATATATATGAAAGATACCTTGGCTGGGACTCCAGTCTGTTTTCATCGGGCCCTAACTGAGTTCTTGTAATAAAATATGCTAGAGAAAAAAAAATAAGAATATAAGAAAAAAAAGTCATTAAGGAAGCAGAATATGCCTGTAATTTAGACAAATAAAATGTAGGCAGGGCATTTGTCTAGGTAAAGTACTTATTTGATTAATGTTTCAAGGTCACATCTTAAAGTATGCTCGAGAAGTGACATTTCAGGTATGAAACAGCGGTACATTAATAACCGCTGTAGTCGTCGCGATTATGAACGCAAGTATACAAATGCATATTCATTCTATCGTACAGCTGCCATATGTCATTTTGAAGGATGGAGTTTCATGTCTGTTGCACTTGGCTAGTCAAATCAAATGTGCTCCGTGCTGGCTCTGGATAGCGCTGGATTTGTCGTCAAATCATGTCCCATATGTGTCCTATAGGAAAAAGATTGGATGATCTTCCCGGTCAAGGCTACATGGCAACATTTCTATAGAGTTTGTTGGGTGGTATGGGGACGAGAGTTACCTCCTGAAAAGTAACCCATAGTATATTGCAAAAAAAATGGCACCATAAATGATGCCAGTCTGACACATGAAGTCCCCAATCTGACATATGAATTTGCTGTCAAGGTGTATGGGATAACGACGAGAGTGTTGAGACTGCTACTGGAAACTGCTCTCCAGACCGTAACTCTTGGTGTAGATCCAATTTGTCTACGCCACAGAGCCTGTTTCCAAGCGCTCGTCTGGCTTCGTTCTAACCAACATACAGCTATCACGGGTATCGAGACAGAAACGTCTGTCATCTGAAAATATAATAGATCACTCCATCCTCCGCTGAATTCTAGCTTGAAATCGCCGAAGTGGCAGATGGCGGTGGTTTGGAGTTAGTGCTATAGCCGCTATAGGGCATTTAGCTCAGAGCCATCCCTCAAGTATGCGATTTGTTATAACTCACTGTGCCACTCTTATATCAACAAAATCTCGAAGCTCTTCTGAAGATGCAGAGCGATGCGCCATAGACACGCGGCGAATACGGCGGTCTTCTCTTTAAATGGTAACACGTATGCGGCCAGATCCCGGCCTTCGGGAGACAGTATCTTCCCATGACCACTGCCGCCATCACGAACACAAATGATACATCCCTGCAAGATCTTTTTGTAATATCGCAAAAAAAAATATCCACTTCTCGTAGCGCCATTACATGGCCTCGTACAACATCAGTATGCTGAAAATACTACCTTCTTCGTCTCCTGAATGGTAGTCTTGATTCCAATCCTGCTCACAACACCCAATCCGGAAGACAAATAAAGCACACAAAGTTTATATCGCATATTTAAAGCAAATGTGGTTTACATGTTCATAGTGGCGCTAGTAGGACCACATTTATTATTTCAGAGCGAAATCAAGCTTCGCCTTTGATGTATACAAATATGCCTTTCGAATTTCGTTTATCTAGTACAATTCCTTCTTGGTAGTTCCTTTCCCATCAGCGTCAACACATTGACAAAGAAAATGTGGCAATGAGATTGCCTTATAAAAGAAGGTGGAGGCAGAAAGTGAGTAGCAGTTGATAATTACAACTCATCTTCCGGGTTGATAATCGTCATCTGGAGCATCCTGGGTATGTTATACAGAATTTAAATCTGGAAATATGGTTGGCCAATCCATCCAGTTATTATCTTCACTTCCTAGAAAATCATTTACCAGATTAGCCCTACGTAGATAAGTGTTATTGTTCATGAAAATGAACTGCGGACTGCACCTCTGAAAAGATTAAAATCTTGGCTGCTTGCCTTATCCTTTCTGAGCACAAGGTAGCCGATTTTGTTATGCAGCTGGATAGCCGATTCTGAGCACAGGATAGCCGATTCTATTATGCCAAACCTTGATTCTGTTATGCAACTGAACTTTTATTTTCTTTTGAAAAATCCCTTTGATATACAACTTAAATGATCTTAACTGATTAAGATATCTCGAATTAGATACCCTGTCAAAACAATCCAAGACTAAATTGCCTTTATCTTAGACACCTCGACAAAACAGATGAAATTCAAGTTCTGAGTACATATTAAAAACATATTTTAAGAAATATACTGTAGAGACATTCGGTTATTTCAGTTAATACTTTTACATAATCAACCAGACCATCACAAGACTAAATCAGTTTCTGCCTGTCATTTGATTATCGAACATAACTGCCATCTCACTGGATTTGAGATTCCTTCTAACTCCTCATGCCATCTCTATGAGGATTATGGAGGTAGAAAGCCCTTTCTTACTTCCATGGTGAGGATGAACCTGAGCATCCCACATATTTCCAATTCTACAGCTATCTTTAGCATATCTATTTACTCTGAGTACTGAAATGAGCGGGAGCGCACGATGTATTTCTGAATTTTTGTATTAGTTCATGTGTTTGATGTGTGTTTGTAGTTTACGTATTTCATTTATATTTGTATACTTTCCTCTTTGTCTCTTCCTAAGGGTTCTTGACAATAGGCTTTTGAACCCAAAATACAAAAATAAAACAGTAAAAGAATTTTGAAGATTAATTGGAAAATGTTCACCTTTTTAATAATTACATGGTTTAATGGCAGTTCTTTCTGTACTGGGGTACACCTGATCAAAATTGAGTTGACACTTAAACGGATAGCTTTCGTGTCCTTTGTCAAAATGAAATAATTCTTTTGTATTCCAACTAGTGACCATTGTATGTGTGTATGTGTTACTGGAGGACCAGAATATAAACGGAAATACTGATATAGCCCTTACGAAAACTTCATAGTGAACACATATTGCGTTACCGTTTGACACCTATTGTTG
>KK116678.1:598349-621271 GCA_000611955.2 Stegodyphus mimosarum | reverse complement strand
TTCCATTCTGGAAAACACTTTCGTCTTATATGCATTGCCTAGTATTTAAAAGATACGTTGATATAATTCATATTTACCCTTGTAGTTAACTTAAAAATTGAAGTTAAAAGACAAAATCTTCAAACTGGAGGAGAAGCATGCAAATGTAAAATTTGAAAATTTGGCAAAAATGCTGCTTTGATGTAGATTTTGGTTTGGTTTATTTAATTACGTCAAAGCACTCGAGGGGCTATCTTGCCTAAGGAGAGGGATGCCTTCGTGGAGTAATTTCTAAAAAAAACTGGCTTGCTTACACGTTACACATAAGGAAAACCATGAAAATGTCCATGCAGCCAGCGTGTTCACGGGGATTCGAACCCCGGACCGAACTATCAGGGGTCAGCTACGCCAAGACTCGGCCGCTGGAGGGAATGTCGCAGATTTTGAATAAAACTCAATCAGGCATAAATCCTTCTTCTTCGGATATACTTTTCTGTCAAACACAGGTCTTTCTTCTTCAGACGCAATAAACTTGTTTACTCAATTGCAATTTTCTTCTCGTTTCTCCTGAATAAGAGGATCCGACATCTGAAACCGACGAAATTGATAGAATCGTATTTAAAATCTACACCAACTTAAGTTTCTTTTTAAACTAATTTTAAGGAAAATGGCTGATTTTTACCTCAACGATATATGATACTACTGAATTATCTTTCATACACGGTTTCTTCAGTTACTCCCATACACGAGATTATTACACTCAAGCTCGTATTTGAGAGAATTTTTTCAACTTGTAGAATAAAGGAGCTTTACGAATGCAGAGTTTTCTAATGTATGAGGCCATCTTACATTCGATCATAAAATAAGTCGAATATGAATTTTAGTTGTACGCTAATATTTTTTATTGAATCCGGTAAACTGATAAGAAAAATGAGGTGCTAGAATTCAGAATTTTTATATTTTACTAGCGGAAGTACCCGATGACAGTTAAGTTAGACTGAAAGTAATGTAGACTGAAAGCAACAGAGAGAATGATACCGCTGTAATCCTTCTCTAATAACGACGCAAAAAATACGACTCATAGTCATACGTTTTTCAGTCTGATGCCATACTGAACCCACATAACAAAATTTCATAGAAAAATAAGCTAATTCTCTCTCGTTATATCAGCAACAATGGCACGCAGTTTTTAACGATTTTCGTCTTTCTAATCAAATAATCGTAAAAGCTCAAGCTCCATCCGGTATTTCACCTATATAGAATTTTAGTCGATTAAATGTGACAAAAAGTTGATCATTTAATCAGAAATCAATAACGCGAACAAGCAAACAAACACACAAACAGGCATTCTTCTTTGTATAGATAGATTCTGTAAAACTTACAACTTTTTGATTAACAAATTGTACGATTTCAAAACCGAGCAGTAGTAACACTTTTCGAAATAAAGCATTTTTATCTCCAACGCGCGAGACTGTTGCCACTCGGAAAAAATGAGTGTCAAAATTAGTGTTTTGCAGAGTTTTTAATTAATACCTCGGCAGATTAAAGTCGTACTAAGGTAAGAACAGTCGAAATGGCTTCCCGCGAATTTTTGGGATCAATAGTAATATTTTAATACTTGGCAATGATATTTATATTTCGTAACACTTAGAAATTTTTTATTAACAAACTCTAAGACTTGAAAGCGAGCAATGGCAACACTTCTTTAAAAAGCAGACTTTTATCTCCAGCCTGCGAGACTGTTGCCACTCGGAAAAAAGAGGGCGAAAATTAGCGTTTTCAGAGTTTTTAATTAATATCTTTTTTTCTTTTCTTTTTTTGAAAAAAGTGGACATCAACCTTTTTCAGTATCCAGAAAGGAATTGTAGAAAGTTTGGTGAAGGTAGCTGTAGTAGCAACTGAGTTAATCGCGAACAAAGACACAAACAAACACAGACATTCATCTTTATATAGCAAAGTGGATAATGCAATCTATGATTGTACTATCCACTTTGATTATCAGTTATTTTTCTTACTCTGAGATACACACATGATGTAATAAATTTTTCTTTAGTATTTCTAAGCAATATTTATAATAAATTATGAAAAAATAAATGGACTTTTAAAACTGAAATACTTTTCAGTTGAGCTTTAATTTAATTCAACAATGAAGATTTCGCTATTTAGGAGTGAGTAATAAAAGATGTTATTTTCATATAAAATAAAATCTATATACTTGTATATTTTTCGTATTTTTTTTTATATTTTCATTAACTTTTAAAACTGTTTTATGCTAAATTCAATATCGGGTACTAGATTGTGTTCTTTTATATTATCTCAGCTACCTCAGAAGTCACCAAACTCTGGCAACCACGCGCATAATAGTTCTTTAGATAACCATATACGTTGTAAGTTGTACTTCGGAAGTTCAACGAGTCCCTTTTTTTCTTCTTTAAAAAATCGCCAAACTACTTCCAGGCGATTGCGGTAATACGTAAGTACCTTAGATTGTAATTTGAAAAATTCAGAATACATTTTTTCTTAAGATTTATGTCATGAAAGCTTATTTGTTTATTAACTGTTTCGTTTTTTACATCTTCTAAAAGCTAAAGCTAACAACTTAATTAATATAATTTACTAGTAAAATGAAATTTAAATACATTTATTATCGCTACTTATTTCTTTTTGATTTAATTAATTCTCAGAATTTTTAACTACAGCTCTTAAAACATTTCGTAAGTTCAAGAAAACTTCGTTAAACTATATTCAAAAATAACTTCACAGTATCTCTCTTTCGTCTACCTTCCATACACAAAATTCTCGGAATTCAGTTATGGATTTATAAAAATCGGAATGTGTTTTTTAGCACCGTCAATTTCTTGAACCATAAAAAAATAAGAGGGGAACCCTCTCCTGCCTTTTGACATGATGGCGACATGACATCCGAAGTGAAGTGAAGCAAGGACATCCATCCCTCTCTGACTTCCAGCGACTTCCGCTTCCGGTCGGGATATATACGGCGTTCTGCATGCCTGGCGATTACTGGAGCCAGGCCCAGGAAACTCTGTCGGTGGAGGATAAATATATAAGTCATGGAATATATATCCTTCCTCGCGATACCAAATTGGAGGATGGCCAAATTCGAGAAAGCATCCGAGTTCATAGCAATAATTTTTACTGCAGTATATAGTTTACGCAATTTGAAAATAGTTTTTCTCCAATGAAAGACACGTATTAACTGTTAAATCACGGTTCAGATCCAAACATACCTGGATCGATTTATGTAATAATATTTACAATGCGCAGTTTACTGTCCTTAAATTTGAGTTAAATGCATTTCAATATTAATAACCATACCAACGAAGAATTAAAATCCTTTCTCAGTAATTTCAAAATCTGTGGTAAAATAAACAGAACAGATAGAATTCTGATACACCAAAATGTGTTCCAGTTCCAAACTGACCATCTTAGTAAGGTAAAAACTGATGAAGAAGGAATTTCTACGATAATTTCAAGGATGAAAACATCGCTTTTGTCAAACACAAAGTAATATGAGTGCCTTAAATGAAGAGTTCTCACAAAAGACCGCGATAATATCAGGGTAGAAACTGCTCTATGCAATCATAATAATATGGATTAAAATGCGGGGTGAATCTTTCACTCCAAGATAATTTTTAAACAACAGAAAATTGATTAAAGTTCTTCACTAGTCCCTAGTCTATTAACATGCGTTTAGCTGAGTTGAAGGTTTATCCTAAGTTTATAACAGTTACTTTAAGTTTATGCACCTTTCCTATCTCTTCTAGCTTCAGCTTACAATTTCCGACCAGAATGTATTTTCAGAAACGCGTTTAATGCAAATGAGTAAGATTAGTATTTAAGTCGATGTTTCGCTGACTTCGTTAGAGAGCCAGAGTTTCTGACTAGCGCACGTTTGCCTTTGGGTTACGTCTCTCTCTAAAGCTATTACTACGCTCGGTGGTACTTCAGGCCCTTAGTAGCTTCGCCTACTTAATTGAGACTTAGAGGTCAACTACTTAGAATCCTGATAGCTTCGGTTATATCGTTTAGTTAAGCATTAGTTAAGCTTTAATTCTTATTAATTTAAGTTCAACGCCAAGTGGAGGCTTTGCTGTACGCTGTGATTGTGTTTATCCTTATTTTAAGAAGTAAAGGGTAATTAATCCTTCTTGAGTCTTAGGTCACTGTTCACACACTCAAGCGATTATTCGCTTATCAGTGCAAAAGGGTTCCTACTTTTAACTGAGAAATAAAAGGGTGGATCCCCACACCTGAAACTTGGAAAGAATAACAGAGGCAGACTTAGTCTACAAAATTAAAGTATTTTTGATTTAAAAATTATCTCAAAATAAAAAAAAATCCCTGGAAATATTTTACAATTCTAATAAGTGATGCTGCCTTACTTCAAAATACCTCCCTACTAACAAAATTTATCATGCGTTGAAAATAAAATTCCAAATAGAGATAGATGAATCCGTTTGGATTTTACAACAAAGTAACAGAACGATATTGCCATCTATCTAGAGTGCCATTTTCGTTGAATATTGAAAAAGATAAGTAAGATATTAGAAGTGGATAATAACAGGATCTAGAACAGTTAGTTCTCAAAATTTTTTAGTCTCATGCATCTCTTCACTTTTGCTAGAAGATCATACCCCCTCCTTTACAAACACGAGAGATATATTTATAAATTCAGTTCGATTATCTTTTAGCATATTTCATAAATCGAACAACAAAAAGTTTAGAAAATATTGATAAATAATAAAACTTGAAGGAAGATTGTATTAATTTTCAAGTCAAAAGCAAAAATCAACTTTATATTTGCAAATGTTCATAGGACTAGTTTCGAGTTTCGATGGTTTTACCTAACCCATTTGCGCTTTTGCAGCTGAGGATGATGGTTCGGTAAAACCATCGAAACCTAGCCCTGAGAAAATTGGCAAATACAAAGTTGATTTTTGTTGTTTGAGTTCAAAATTAATACTAGACAAATAAAAGGCTGACCGCATTTCCCCCCCCTGAAGCTGTGAAATTCCCCATTGGTTTAGAACTGCTCTACAAAGAAGCAATTTTCGATTCTTAGGAAGATATTGCGTTGTATTTGTTGTTAATCTCGATTCTCCTCTCTTCTAGAAATTTATCTTTTTTATGTTGCAAAATGCGGTTAATAAAATAATTTAAAATAGTGACAGTTCCTTGCATAGCTATGAAAATTACAATATAGCTATTAAAAAAAAATTGCGATGTGTACACCAAATCACTTCCTTCTACGGAATATTAAATTATACGCATTTTGTATTTCATTTAAACTTAATAGATTGAATTAAATTTACTTCATGGATAGCGCATAAACCACAATAGAATAAATGCACTCTTTAAAATTTACTAGCACAAAAATTATGTATATCATCTGGAGATTTACCTAATCGTTGCCACATGTTCTATTCAAATACTATAATAAATCTAAAACGATGTATAAAAGTAGTTAAAAAAAAAAATAAAAAAAAAAAAAAAAAAAAAAAAAAAAAAAAAAAAAAAAAAAAAAAAAATAGAAAAGAAAAGAAAAAGAAACGGTTTCTTACAGACGATTCAGTATTTCTCATTCAATTAATTCAGTTCTCACTTCGCGGCGACAAGGCTAAAATATATAAAAACTCAAAATATCTATATTAAAAATTACGAAGTAAATCTTAAACACTTATTTCCTCGAATAAATTCCAGAATGGATTAAAAGCACGATTTAATTCGCAATAATAAAAGAAGGCGTTATCTCTGTTGCTGAGAAGCTTAGTTTCTCTAGATTGGCAACAAATCTAATATTTTTCTAAGTTTCATCTGTAAGCAAATATGTCCGCCATGAGAAAAATGAATAGGCTTAGCCGCACTTTAACAACTTTTAAATTGTTGATAATTCTATAAATCTTACATGCATATTTACTAAAGGCATAAAAAACCTTAACCGGAAGATGCACAATTTACTAACATATAAGAATAAAAAAACTGAGTGCACTGAGCCAAGTAACAAAATGGATATATGTATACATAAATTAATATACTTTTGGTGCGGCCGATAGCAACCTAAATAAAGGTGAACATCTACTTGTTATAGCAGTTTTATGTAGAAAATTCCAACGTTCTGAGGCTACTCAATTTTGAATTATGCGAGATACATACATACATACGTAAGTACCCACAACCGCCACGAAAAAATCTCTTCAGAATCCATTTTAAATCAGTTTTATAATTTTTTTTGGGGGGAAAAGAGTCCTTTATTCTGTTCTTATGTACGAATGTCACTCAAACGCATCGTGAAATTGCATTCGATAGCGGTCAAAATTGATATTTTTTGTTGAAATATGATACCCGAAATTTTTCGAGGTTACAGTACTTCCTTTTTACTTCGTACAAGGACTAATATAAGCAGCCACATCAATAGGTACTGTAAGGTTGCGCAAGTCGTACCACCGCTTAAGATGTACCTTTTAAATATTAAGCTTAATATCAAGCCACCTGCGCCTTTTCCGGCAAAACAAGTTACTCCCTAGTCAACCAGAATGTTTGCCGTCGTGTTCGTCTCCCTATATTTGTGAGGATGACCGCGAAGAGGCTATGATTCAGTGCCTAAAATACAAAGTCTGGGCACAAGACTTATGTGCTGGAGTAAACAAGAAAATGAAAACATATTTTTGTGATCATTAATATAATTAATTATATAAATAAATTAATTGAGACAAAGAAAGTTTTATTAAAGTTGTCCAATTTTAAACGTAGTACGACCTTAGCTATAGGTAGAACGACTTGAATACTGATTGTCTAAGTCATATTAAATTCGTGTTCATAAATTTTATAAATTTTATCCGCTGTATGGAATTTTATTCTATTAAATATCAGCAACGTCAACACAAGATATTATTACCACACATAATTTTTATTTGTTCATGGATCCTACGACTCAGATATACTTTTCATACAGGGTACGACTTATGCAGCCTTACCCTACACTTACCTCGTTGCGCCACGAAGAAAAGAAATTAGATCTGAAAAATTGTTAGAGTTGTAAGAGATTAATTAATTAATTGTTAGAAGTTATTAGAGATAGTGAACTTGTTAGAGCTATAATATGATACGATGAGAGTTGTGTTTTAATCGGTTATCCTCTATAGCATTGCCTCATCATAAAAGGTGCCATAAAAGATATCATAAAAAGTGTCTTAATATAACAAAGCGACTAAAGACAGAAGCATTCATAAGAACCCTCCTCAAACCTTCTTCCCTATATAAAGGTTGGTTCGTTGGTTTATTCAATTATAGCAAAACATATGAGGGCTATCTGCTTAAAGGAGGGGATACCTTCTTGGAGGAATTTCTAAGGAAAACTGGCTCGTATACAAGGTTCACATGGGGAAAAACCACGAAAATGTGCCCATGCAGCCAGCCCGTTCACGGATTTGAACCTCAGACGAACTACCAGTGTTCAGTGTCTTTACCGCTCGGCCACTGGTGGGTCTACCTGTGCAAAGGTACCCGAAACATTATGCAAATCATTTCTTGAAGTAAAAAAAGCAATTTTCATAAAAGTTATACACTTTATGCAAAAGCAAGTATACTTTTTATTTGCTTTACTACTACGAGTAGAAAAAGTAAAACTTTACTTGCAAAGCAGTATCATGACACGAACAAATTTAGAAACGAATTTTCATGAGGGTGTGTGTGAACGCTGGGGCTTTCTTCGGAAGGTTTCCATCATTTAGAACATTTGCATAAAATTACCGAAAACTTCCGTGGGGATTTTTAATTTTCTAATAGTTATTTATAATTTTGGATTCTCGTTTTTCACCTATCACTCCCTACCAGAATGAGATTTCGGTATCGCGTTTTATGTAAATGAAGTCGAACAAGTATTTAATCGGAAAGTTAAGTCACATCTGAAACAGAGCTCAGACGTTCTTAGTAGAGTGAGTTCTGCCGTTGGGCCACGTCGTTGCTTTAAATTCGGCGGTGAGGTTTAATTACGGGCCAACTCTGTTAGCTATCTTTGCACAACTTCGGCTAAAGTTTAACTAGTTAAGAGCCAGTCACACTAAGGTTTATCTCAGCTAAGGCAGTCAGTTCCATGTGTCGACTAGTTCCGTTATGTGTACATCTCAGATTTTTCAACTCATTATACTATGGGAAAAACTGATTTTGGAGATCGGTCGGCTAAGTCAGTTGTTTCCGTTAGCTCGGATTAACCCCAACGGCCTTTTGCAATTAGTTTAGTTTCTTATCTTCTATCTTAAGTTAATGATCAAGCGGAGGCTTTCCTGTAAGCCCAAGAAGTGGCCGAGTGTGAGTGTTTCTTCGAGTGAATAAAAGAATATTTTAACCCTTCTTTAAACTTCTATTTTACAGTTTTAAGGAGGCCAGCGAATACTTGCTAGACACTCCCATAAAAATTCTAGTAGCCATGTAGAGAATTAGGATTTTTGAATCAGAAGACGTGAAAAATGAGCAATGCCCCCTCCTGGACTCCAACCTCGGACCTCTCGAATACGCGCTGAGCATTACACCATGAAGAGATACTGAAAAGGCAGGAGAAATACTTTATGTACTCCCTATACTTCCCCTTTTAAAGGGCGACTGAGGATTAGGGGATCTACTCGCCAAATCCTAGTGCTGGAGAATCATCATCCACCGTCCTTTTAGTTCAGGGTCACTATAGAGACGTTAAGATTTTTGAATCAGGAGACGTGAAAATGAGCAATGCCCCGCTGGGACTCGAACCTCGGACCTCTCGAATGCGCACCGAGTGTGCTGGCCATTACACGACGAAGGCATGCTAAGAAGGCGGGAGAAATACCTTATAACCAAGGATACGTAAATTAACTAAAACTTTATCGCTTTGTGGTAAGATGTCGTTATTAAATGTAGGTGATTGTAATTGTTGAGAAAAATGTGTTTACCTCTTAGAACAGAAAATTAAAAGACTGTTTGTAAAGAGATATCGTTATAAAAATATTTATATATGAAAATCTAGTTACACCTTTATCTTAAGGTCGACGTAATTAATTAATTTTAGCTTTTAGTAACTTTCTAATCATGTTTTATCCACAGAGGTTAAATTTAGTTCTGTTGAAGGATTATTTCTTATTATTGTGGGGAGAATAGCCAGTTAATATACTTTAGCCAGAAGTTGTCGAATTCAGCGTTCGATTTACTAAAGGCTACACCCTGGTCTCAGAGGCGTAGCGCTAAGGTTTTCAGCGCCCGGAGACAACTAAAGATTTTGCTCCCCTTTCTGTGTTCTAAGAATGGAAAAAATTTCATTTTAAAATTTGCAGTATCAATTTGGCGACCCTGTATGCTGCGCCTGGGGACAGATGTCCGCCCCCCTTGTCCCACCCTAGCTAAGCCACTGGATGGTCTGCAATTACACATGGCTCTTTGTATCGTTTCTGTTTTTAGAGCGGGCTCGAGTTTCAGTACTGAAAAATTATTCCTAAACTTCTCAAAGCTTTGCTGAGACACATAAACACTGCAAAGGATCTATTTCGGGTCGCTTTACACCGTTTTATGCGAAACAAATTCAATGAAAAAGTGCATGTTTAATAGCATTATTCCTTTCTTTGAGAAGGTACGCCTTCCGAATTCATTCAAATGAATAAATCAAAGGCGTGCAACTAAAGCACATAAACTACTTCTGTATGAAACGCCATTTAAACTGATGGCGCATGCAAACAAAACGTTTTTACAAGGAATCTCTCTCCTATGTGTTTTCCGCCACATATATATCCCTTTAAAGACCTTCTAAAGCTATACATAAATTCATACATATTTGCAAACTGTATACACTTTAAAGTGTTATCAAAGTTTCAACGAAGCGGTACCTTTAACTGTAAAATTCTCGCGTATTCAGAAAATAAACAATAAAAAAATGTGTTCCTCACGTAGCTTCGTTTCGTTTACTCAACTTTGATCCGACAACTTCTGTGTACAACACGGCATTTAGTTTCCGAACCTCTTATTTGATTAGGGCTTAGAAGCTTAATGGGAAAAGAAACCAAATACACTGAATCATCACACGGAAAAGGATCTTTTGATTCCAGGCAGTTCAATATTCCTTTTGAATTTGCGATGGGCAAAGCTAATTAATACAAAACGTTTAACGCGCCTTTTAAAGAACTTAGTGTGGATCCATTGAAAGAAACGATTTTGTTTTAAACTTCGAATTTACGCAAATAGGACAAAAGGTAGAATGAGCTCTTTCTAATTCCGATTCTCAAAGCAAAATTAAGTGGTCCTTTAGTTTAATACAAAAACTAATCTTTAAAAAAATGCGACAAAAACAAAGATGGCATCGGTTAAAGCTAAAAAAATCTTTGATGTTCCTTTTTTTTTTCTTTTTATCAATAAATTTTGCAAGTCGGCTTCTTTTAACTTTAAATTAATAAAACAGTGTTTGTTTTTTAGCAATCCTTAAAGCTCCTCAGGAATCATTGATTTTTTTAAAAAAATATTTTTAATTTTTTGTTTCCCTTCGTATTCTGCTAAAAATGTTTTCTTTTGTCACCATTGTTTTAATAATGCGACTCGCACTTCAAAACACAGAAAACATCATTTAAAAACCAATTGGATAAAGTACAACCTAGAGGTCTTTGTTTTTATTTATTTAGCGTCCTGTTTCTTTAAAGACTTTGAAAATTCTCAGAAATCATTGGCTTGGAAAAACTTTGTTATTTATTCTTATATTAATTTTTTTATGTTTCTTATTACCTGATGCGTGTAATAAATAATATCAGAATTAAAAAATCAAGTTCTAATTAATCAGAAGGAAAGAATGAAGTTTTAATTAAAGCTACATACCATAAAACTCATCGTGTCTTTAAGCGGGTACTTTCTCAAGTTCAAACACTTTAAATAGGTAAATTTTAATTTTCTTAAAAACAGATGTACTGTAGGAAAAAACATTTTTACCTCCAGCGCGTTAGACAGTCTATCAGAAATTCTGAAGATATTCTGTTTTTAAATATTTTTAGCTCAAAGAGACATTAGCCCAAACACTTTCGAAAAATGTATGTGTGTGTAAAGCACAAGAATGTCACTTTGGGCGTAATATAAAATAGAACGCAAATGCGCTAGATACATAATGGTGAAGCAATGGTGTAAAATTCTTAGACTAATTATGGAATTCATGTATATAGGTAAAGATATTGTTGCGCGCGCACAGGTTCGTAATAGACTGAATGCACAAGCCCGCTAAAAATTTAATAAAATTTATTCTAATCACAAGAAATGTATGAAAATGCTAGATTATTCCTCAAAGATATTCGTACAATATCACGCAATATAAACAATACCTATATTTTAAACTACTAAAACGTTAAATAGAACGCAATCCAAAGCGCAGCGAAAGCTAATTCGAACAACAAAATTACAGCAGCGAAGTAAACAACAACAATTCGCTTAAAAGAACTGAGCTCAGATGTTTTTCTCCAGCTTTTATAACATCTATTTTTAAGAATTTGAAATCAGCAGCACGAGAGAGTTCTAGCAATTTAAGGAAAGCAAAAGAAGTAGAATTACGGTTGCAGCTAGTCAATTACATTTATTCAAATTAGGAAATAAAACAATTTTAATTATAATCCTATTAAAAACATCTAATTGAATACAAATTCGTAAGAATACAATATTAATTTATCAAGCTAAGTTAAAAAGAATTTCTGAATTGATACCATTAAGGTGAATTCTATCAGTCTTTATAGTTGTGCTTATTTTGATGATCATAAGAAATTCACAGAATAAATTAGATGGAGAATGTAAGGAAAGTGACGTGAGGGTTGCAGCCGAAAACATCGAGGAAGAAAACATTGCACAGAAAACAACGCAAGGCGAAAACGTCGCAGTACAAAACCTCGTGGGAGAAAATAAAGCAAAAAGAAAACATCGTGGTACAAAATATAGTGGTCGAAAGTAAGGCTGTTCAAAAACTTCGCAGTTTAAAAACATTGCCGTCGAAAATATCGTAGTAAAAAATAAAGTACCTACAAATCATCGCATGACAATAACATCGCACTCATGCGTTTTTTGGGCTTCAATAATTGTAAATGGATATTCGCCTAATGATTTGTGAGCGCAAGATGGAAAGATGGATAATGTTTATTTTCACATTTTTATTAATATGAAAATAAAAATTATCCTTCTTTCCATCTTGGTAGGTTAACTTTCCATCTTCCATTGGTAAGTTAATTATAAGAAAATTCTTATAATTAACTTACCAGTTTTTTATAGATAAGGTCATGCAATTGCATATCTTGCATGATCTTATCTATAAAACTGCATGACCTTATCTATTATTAAACTGCATGACCTTATCTATAAAAAATTGGTAAGTTAATTATAAGAAAATTCTTATAATTGACTTACCAATTTTTTATAGATAAGGTCATGCAGTTACATATCTTCCTTTTCCTAATCTTTTTTAGATTATACTCTTCATGAAAAATTACCAGTAAAACCTTATAAAAAATAATTTATTAATGACCTTTGTTAGTTAACTATGTCAGTTTAAAATTCTATTAAATGCTATAAGTTGCATTAACTTTCTATGCTTAAGTTTCCAGTTTACATTTTCAGCAAATATTTATTAGTGATTAAAAAATATAAAAATAAAAATTATCCTTATTTCCATCTTGCGCTTACAAATCATTATGCGAATATCCATTTACAATTATTAAATCCTGAAAAACGCCCTGTGTGGTATGTTTTCATCATGCGATGATTTCTAGGAGCTTTATTTTTTATCACGATATTTTCGACGACGATGTTTTTAAACTGCGAAGTTTTTGAAACCGCTTTAGAACTGCGAGGTTTTCTTCCTGTTTTATTTTCTCCCATGATGTTTTGTACCACGACGTTTTCACCTTGCGTTGTTTTTTCCGCAACGTTTTCGTCCGCGATGTTTTTGCTGCGATGTTTTCTGCGGACACCGATGTCAGGCTGCACGCACAAGAATGACACGGAAGATGAGAATACAGCTACACTCATGAACAACTACAATAATGGCTTGAAGGAGCAATTGACAACACACAACAGAGATGAAGGAATCGGTGGACTTTCTGGAATTTTTCAAAGCATTTTAAATTCAGCTAAGGCTATGCAAATTTAGCAAATGCATAGCCTTAGTTGTATTAATTTTCAACTGGGCCTTGGTTCAGATATATCCTAAAGAGTTGGAACACCTTCTGAGTACGAGTTCCTCATGAGATTCAAGAGAAGTTTCCCAGGCAAAGCTCTTGTAATGTCCGCGCTGAAAGAAACTGAGTCTCGGTAGATCGTAAGGAGCCTAGATATGAGACGATATCTTCTATCCATGGGTCTGAGAAGATGATATCTAGATACTTTTTTATGTCTTATCAAAAAAAGAGCTAAGGCTGCATCGTGCTGAAACATATACGCTACGGGATGGCTACTGGAATACAAGCCAGCAATCGTAGCAGGCCCTCTTTCAGAAATTACGGTATTTTGCACCGCATTTATGCTTGAGGACTATTCGTTTGAGGCAAACAAACACCTTCTAGTGTGCCTTTAGGATTAATTTTCAATCAAATACTCTGTGACAAGAAAGTTATTATTTTAGTGTATTCTACCACTTCTCAAAGTTTGTCCCCTGTGTTTTAGAACACCTGATAAATATATAAGCAATCAATTAATCATAATCATAATCAATTAATCATAATTATAATCAATTAATTATAATATGAGCTATATTTGATAAAAATATTATTTTTTATTCCAGAATTCCATAGTATAAGAGGCGGTTTTGGGTACATGTTACAAAAGGGTTTAAAGACATTAGGTATTTTCTGAAAGCAGGAGTTTTGAAAAATGAGCAAAGCCCTAGCCGAGACTCGATCCTCCGACCCCTCGAATACGGGCCGAGAGTGCTGATCCCTACACCACGAAGGAAAGCGGGAGAAATACCTTATATACTCCCCCTTTTTAAGGGCGACTGGGAATTAGGAGACCCAATCGCCAAATTCTGGTGGTGGCGAATCATCACCCACCACCCTTTTAGTTTGGGCCCCACTGTAGAGACATTAGGTATTTTTTTAAAGTATTAGTCATGAAAAATGAGCAATGCCCTTGCCGGGACTCGAACCTTGCCGGGACTTGACACATAGCACATTTTTTATCTGACATCCATTCCCTTGTAATCATCCGCTATTCCAAAACCTGTTCTGTACTTTCTTCAGATCCCTTTCACCCAGAATACATATTCAAGAAGATTCATATAAAATCTTTTATCAAGTTTACGGGCCTTATGTTGAGAAACCATTGCAACCCTAGTTATAGTTTAACCTAGGAGTTTAAAACTAGGAATCTGTTCGGCTGCGATATTGTCTCTGGCAGATGATGGTGGCAGTCGTTTTCAGATTTCTCTTTTTTGAAGAAAGTCGCTTGATGTTTCCTTTCAGTTGACAAACAGAGATGTTCTGCTTTCGTATTTGCCATATTCATCTCCAATTTAGGACAAGACAATTCATGACGTACACTGGGAAAAAAAAAGGGGGAAAGTTCTATACCTCCCATTGTACTGGGCCAATTGACGAACTTCAACTTGGGTTTTTTATGTCTCGAAAGCGCAACTTAGTATGTATTAGATTTAAATATAACATTATTAATTAACATTAATGTATTAGATTTATATATAACATTATTCTAATATAGGTATTTTGACCCAAAATCGAACTTTTTCTGAAATGACATACCAATTTTTTTTTCCACATTTCGATTCTATGACTCAAATTATGCCAGATTGCCAAGTTTTGTAAAAATCGCACGAGTAGTTTTTTAAAAAATTAGCTTTCAAAATTTCAGGTCCTCCATGTTAATTGAATTTGATATATATTTATTAATTTCTTTTTTATGAAACTTATTTGATTCTTCCGTTCATATTTCGACATTTAGTCTCATTCCATATAAATTCGCCCATTTTTTAGGATTTATTTTAAAATTTGTATTTCAAAATAATTTTTATATATTTTTCGAAAAAACATTTGAATTATAACTTATAAAATTTTTGCCACCATCTTAAGGTAGATGTATTTCTAAGCATACCTTGCAAAAAATTAGAGTTTTTTTATTCAAAATTTCCCAGGATATACGTGGATTTACATATTTTTGTGTTTCGAAATTTGGCATATTTGTTATAAGCGATAATAACGCCAAATGTGATTTGCGCAAATTGTTAAAATTATTTGAACATATGAACGATGATTTTTTTCCGCTTGTCTACAATGAAAAAAGGGCAAAGGAAAATAGGTTGCTGTAAATTAAGAAGTTCTCCAAGCGACATACTACTTGGCACAAGTTGAAAAAAAAATGGGCCAAGATAAATTTTTGAATTTCTCCGTAAATTTCGCAACAAATTTCACAAAATTTAATATTTAGGCATAATTTCAATCGTAGAATCGAAATATGGAAACAAATTGGCATGTCATTTCAGAAAAAGTCCGATTTTGTGTCAAAATGTCTGCAATAGAACAATGTTATATATAAATGTAATATGTATTCTAAGTCGCCCTTTCGAGACATGGAAAATGCAAGTTGAAATTCGTCAATCGTCCCTGTAGAACGGGAGATATAGACGGAATGAACGGACTTGGACGGAATTGGAAATACTCACCAGACCAGAATTCTACTCGCATTTGGATGCCATTGTAAACAACTGGGTTTCGATCGGATTCACGTCTCTACGTAAACAGAACTCGGAGTCTATGGAGGGGTTCTCAGTCGATTTATAAGGAATTAAAAAAATTCTTATCATGTAGTCTCGTGATTAAGGATCAGCATATTGATCCAGGTATTCGCAGTTCTCGTGTTCAATTACCGGAGAGGGTCCAGTTTATTTTCAAAGATTTCTCCATTGCAAACTTTTAATACTCTCTTAATCTGATGTCCGAGCCAATATGTCAAAAAATAACGAATCATCAGACTTCAGCTAATCGATTGGCGTTTGTCTGATTTCTCCACCAGCTTTACGCGTTTGTAAGTTAGAGGGAGGGAATGTGAGGAATTAAATGCATTCTACCATGTGTACCTCGACACATAATGCTTGGGAAACAAGAGGGTTATTCAGAGATTTCCTCATTCCATTCTGAACAAAAAAATTCATTTCCTGATTTCAAACTTCTAAAATATTTTACAGATGGCAACAAAATCATTGTAACATCGAATAACTTTGTCTAGCAGAAAATAGCCATAAAACAGACTGCATAAAGAAAAACCAGAGTTAAAAGGGCAGATGTGGCTCGTCTTATTCCACTGGCTGCGGATTATAGACCTCAAGACTTTAGATGGAGAGAAATCTTTTCCATCTCGACACACTAACTCTTTCCATCTTTCCCCAGACATCTGAGGATATGCTATGATGAGAGAGATCAGAATTGTAGTATCCCACAGTCATATGACGACAAGCGTTGCCAGCTAAGTTAAATAATCCAAGTCTCATTATTAAACAGGAAATATATAAAAAGATTAATAAGACTAGAAGTACTTCAAATTAACAAAACGTTTCGAATTTTTTAACTCGACTGGCTGGTTGGCTTCTATTAGCTTCGATTTAGCAGTTACATTCTAGTGACAGTTCGATGATTTAAGTTCATCCCCCACCCAATGGCAGGCAAAAATCATCATATACTCACAGACGTTGGCCACTATTAAGGCCGGAAGCGGTGGTCACTTTATTACGGTGACACCTGACAGGTGAGCCACCATTGCCTCCTCTGAAGGGATGGACAGTTACAACCATGCCTTCTCCGGATTCGAACTCGGGCCCTTTGGTATCGCAGTTTGCTCCCCTAATCACTATATCGTCTGCGCAGCTCGATGACTTAAGTTTCTATAGACATTACGTATTTTTTACTAAGCAGGAGAGATGAAAAATGAGCAGTGCCCTCGCCGGTTTTCGAAACACGGACCTCTCGAATACCCGCTGAGTGTACTGACCGCTACACCACGAAGGCATGCTAAGATGCTGGGAGAAATACCTTATATACTTCCCCTTTTAAAGAGCGACTGGGGATTAGGGGAGCCAATCGCTAAATCCTGGTAGTAGAGAATCATCATCCGTCATCTCCTTTTATTATTATTATTATTATTATTATTATTATTTTAGTTCGGGTGTCCCATTAGAGACATTAGATATTTTTTGAAACAATAGAGGTGAAAAATGAGCGGTGCCCTTGCCAGGACTCGAACCACGGATCTCTCGAATACGCACCGTGTGTACTGATGACTACACCACGAATGACTACTAAGAAGGCGGGAGAAATACCTTTTAAGTTGACAAGAATTTAATTGTTATCTTCAGAGAGATCACTTTACACTCCCTAAGTGTATCTGCTCGCGGAGAAGAACTTGGACTCGAATCTTAGTCAGAGCCCAGATCGTCGGCTGCAATTCTAACTGTTTAACTATAAAAGACAGAACTAGTAGTAGATAAATTCTCTTTTGCATTGAAATTGAATTTCTTTTTTTTTTTTTTAATGAACACGGATCTGACCCGATGTCATTTTTGCAACAGGAGAAATTTTTAATATTATTTATCACACTCTGCCGGATTTTTCTCTGAAGATTAAAACGAAGAAGCACCTTTCTCATAAACTGAAAAATACGGCGTGTTAGAAATACTGAAGAACTTGAATTCTGGATTATTTTTTACCTGAATAAATGGGAAAATGTTTAAATTTACACTTTTCATCCATCTGCATGAGAAAACTATAATGCTGTCTGCTCTTGATAAATTAATCGTTTTCCAGAGGGTTCATAGATTTTCGAAGCAGCCAGGGTAAAACAAACTTGGATATCTTAATTAAGTTTTGACTGCAGTTATTGATGAATGTTCTTTGTCTACGTGGAAAATCAATTAAGAATCTGAATCCTTACTTGTCAAGACCTGGACTGCAATTTAAATGGAAAAAATGTGTAATTGCTTAATTAACTCAAAATATTTTGATTTATACGACACCCCAGGAGTTAAAGTTTTTTTAAAAATAGTTAATAATTATGATACAAATTGTTTTTAATAAAATTATCTCGTAGAGTTATTGATGGTAATTATTTGTGCAAGTATTTAGTATTAGTTTAAGTTTTAAATGACAAACACTAAATATTAAAAAATTATATTTACTATTTTTTATCATTGATTTGGTAAATTTATTCCTGGGATATTTACTTCATTATTTTGCTTTTTAAACTCTCTAAACTTCATTTCGAAACATCAGCAAGACTAGAAAAACATAAAGTGTAAGACACGGTGAACAGAAAATAATTATATACATTCCAATCCCATTATGTACATATCTGTGATAAAAAAAATTATTTAATTAATAGAAAAAAGTTTGAATTTTTATAAAATTATTTTAAAAATATTTTTGAAATTTTCAGCTAGCTCTCTTTAAATTTTAAACTTTAACTGTTTACACTTTTTTAACATTTCAAAAAGAATTAATGTTTTTATTAGCTAAGTGGCAGTTAAAGATTAGAATTTTTACTAAGCTATAAATTAAGAACTTTTTTTTCATCTTCCATATAAAAATGCGTTAAAGAATTCTAAGTGAATTATTTAAAACGTAATTTTATACGCACTTCTTAGTAGCATTTTAAAACGTAAGTTATTCTGCACAATTAGTGTAAAAAATAACGTATTTTTCTAACACTGTACAAAGTACCTAGAGCAAAATTTCTAACTTAAGTTTTCGTGCACATTATAGTTTCTGTCAAAAACAAATTCTGCATAAAGTGCAATGTTTCTGATTAAATATTTATTTCTTTTATTTAAAACTAAATTTAATTAATTTTTGAAGTATTTTATTCTTTAATTAATGCAGAAAACGAATCCTCGGTGCGTTGTAACCGTTTTCAATCTGTAATAAAATACATAATGGTTGTTATTGTCTAAAAAATTGTGATATAGGATCTCCCGACTACTAGACCTACGTACTTACAGTAACACCATGAAATCGTCCTGTCTCCAAATCCATTGGCGACGAAATATCCTCCATTGTATTTTAATTCGGGCACCACTTGTAAAGCGATTAAATATATTTCGGAGGGGGAATCATGAAAAATATTCATGCTATGGCCGGGATTCGACCTTCTGACCTACCAACTGTTGGTCGGACGTGCTTCCAATTGCATGCGGTAATGAGGGAGAAAAAAGTTCGCTGAGTGAATTATTCTTGGCACAAACTGAAAAAAATGTGGCAAGATAAATTTTTGAATTTCTCCTTAAATTTCGCACAAGATTTAACATTTAGGCATAAATACAAAATTTAACCTTGAGGCATAATTTTAACATTTAGGTAGAATCGAAATATGGGAAAAAATTGGATGGCATTTCAGAAAAAGTCCGATTTTGTGTCAAAATACTTATCTTTGAGCAATGCTGTGTATAAATGTAATATTTAAGTCGCGATTTCGAGACATGAAGAAAGCAATTTGAATTTCTTCAGTCGGCCCAGTAGAACAAAAGGTATAGAACTGTCACTTTTTTTTTTTTTTTTTTTTTTTTTTTTTTTTTTTTTTTTTTTTTTTTGCGCGGTGTACATCTGAAGTCTATTACTTAAGAGGCAGAATAATATGCAATTTTTGAACATTAAAAAAATTAGCTAAAATTCGTGAATAAAATTTAGTCAGTAATGCATATCTTATAGGTTAACAGAATCAGCATCACTTTTGAAATTCTCATCATAAATTAATATACAAAAAAAGAAAATCGTAAAAGAAAAGAGACTGAACCTTTTTTTCCCCAACAGGCTTGTTTTTAAACGGCAGTTACGAAAGAACGAGAAATCCTAAAGAGGCCCATTCAGTAATTGGTCTATGAAGTCTTTTAACCGCTTCCACAACCCCCTGTGCCCTCAAGGGTGGGTTTCTGGGACTCTTTTAATGCGTCACAGAAGCTAATGATTCCTCATGCTCAGTGATCCCTCTGACATTCGCGCTGCACCGATTTCGTATCGGAGGGGAATACTCCCGCGTTTTTTAGCCCATAACTTTAATGACCCCATGTTATTCCCCTTCGGTTCCCTCGCTTTGGATTTTAAAAAGAGATTCCTTTTGGAGGGTGGGAGTTCAGTCTTTGTAATAAGCAACTGAGAGTAGACATCGAACTTTATAGCAGTTAATAATCGAGATCTATAAATACGCTTTGCGGCAATTTGAAAACGAGATTGATGCTGGATAAAAATAATGATGTCGTAAATTACCAGTATTAATGTACTCAAATCCTTCTTGAGTGATGAGTACGCTATTCTGGCTGTCATTAAGTGCTTATAAGGATTTATGCGAGCAATTATAATAAATATTATATAGAGATTTATTGCTATGTCTAAGATGATATAGAACTTAAGAAGGTGTAAAAGACCCTTTCATTAAGAACTCAAAATAATTTTTAACAGACGGCTCTTCTTGTGCTTACAAACCAGCCAGCAGTTATGTCTTGACTCAAGAAGTAATTAATTCAAATTAAAACTAAAAATAAATCGTAAGTTAACCAAAGGCTACACAAAAATAAGGAACGCGCAAATTGTCTTAAACCTATATCAGCGAGACAAGAGCTATTGGCAAGAATAACATAAACCCGAAGACAGGCTGGTATCGAAAAAATTCAACTAGTACAGTGCTCTTTAGCAGGTGGAACATGCTCTGATTTTACATTCTAAAACCTTCCTTTAAATACTATGGCTTTCTACCTCATTTAAATACGAGGAAACTTAAAATTTAGCATTCTGGTGGGAAAACCGAAAGAGAGATTGACAGTAAAGTTATACCGCCCAGATGGTATAGTAGATAGGCGACCTTACTGCGAAACCAAAGGAACCGGGTTCGAAGCCCGAAGAAGGCATGGCTGTAATTGTCCGTCCCTTCATAGGAGGTAACGGTGGCCCGAATATTAGGCGCTTCCAAAATAAAGTGGTCACCACTTCTGGCCTTAGTAGTAGCCAAAATTAAGACAGCTAAGACCCTGCCAATGGAGGAGGGAACACAGTAATGGTATTTAATATAAAATACTGGTTAGACAAATAAATCCTTATAAACTCAGGAAGAATTCAAAGAAGAAACTCAGGAACAAGTTCTGCTCATATTCATTTTCAAACAAGGAAATTTAGGTGTGTCGGCATGCTAAATGTTGCGCCTCAGTAGCACAGGGATGGAATTTGTTAATGTATCGCAGTTCCTCCGTGCACCTAGATGCAGATTATTCGACTGTAAAGGAATGCAAAGAACTGTTACCAGTCTACATAGCTGGGACATTCTTTGAAAAATTATGGTTTGCTGAACAACCTTTCTATGAGAAATTTCTATTTAGAAGAGTTCAGGAGGGACAAACATTTGAAAATAGACTGCGCCTTCACTTGGAATCAAAAGCGGTATCTTTGTTGTGCCAGATCAGCTAGTTAACTTTTGCATCACAAGGGTGCATGAAAGAAATATCTTAATTTCTCGGAAAGCCAAAAGAATGTTGTTTAAAATCCTTACCATAATTTTCAGCAGAGTAAGCAAATCACTAGTAGAACATTCTCTAAGTGGTGTTTTGCAAAAAGTCGTATGAAGCTAATCCTTAAGAATAATTAGATTGTGGCAAATGCACGCGAGGAAGATATTTTCTCCTTTCTCACCGCGTACCTTCAAAATAAAATTGAGAAGTACTTCCATCTGGCACTTGGAATGTCTGAGGTTCGAATTCTGGCGACGGCATCGCTGATTTTTCATGGTCCCTGCTCTTACGGCATCGTTTTGTGGGGTAATTGGAAAAAACGTCCGGCTAGCAATTTGGTGTCCGAAGTTTGAATTCCGGCGAGGGCGTTGTATTTTTGACAATTTTAATAGACTCTAAATGTACTAATTTTTGGTTCACTTCTCCCTAACAAAGAACTTCGTGATCATCTTGAAACTAGCTACACTTTCCTTGTTATCAACATGATCCTGAAACTGGCTGTCCTTTTCTTGTTAGACTTAAGCCTCAGCTCTAAATTGTAAATGTACCTCAGTAAACACAATGCGAGATCTATGAAACATTTCCTTCGTGGTATGAACTTAACTCAGTATCTTCGATGAATCATGCTGCTAACTTGTACCTTTGATATAGCTAACCAGATCTCTCATATTTCGCTACTTGGTGACTTGCTAACAGATGAGTTTGACCAGTCTTGCTTTCAGCCATTTCAAATAGATGAAGGCAAGATACTGTATATTGTGGTACCTGTGTCATACCTTGTAAACGTCTGCTGTTGTTGTTGTCTTGCGCATGTAAATTAATAGAAAAATGATTGCCAGAGCATCAAGGAGGTTGGAACTTCTACCCTTAAACGTCTCTGATTGGATAATGATATGTGCACATCTCCTTTGATTAATTATAATCGTTCGTACCGTACGTTCACTCTGATGAATTTGGTTTCTTCTAACAGAATAATGCAGAGAAGTATTCAAGTGAAAATGGCATTTTACCAAAGCCAACCTCAACGGATGAACTTCATTTGAAAAACTATACAGAGCACTGCAGGACACAGAAATCTTACAACTTCAAATGAAAGATATTATGGTCGATTTTTCAGGAAGTTTGATTTGCATTGTTCACTGAGTACTTCATACATTCTTCAATATAGTCCATACTCCTTCGAATTTCTACAGTTCTATGTCCTTTCACGAAATGCATACTGAGCATCAGGCTAGTATACCAGTTTTTCTACCATTTCAGTTTTATATTATTGATGTTGTTGCGACTTATCTCACTTGTCTGACAGTAACATCAGAACAAGCCCACGAAATTCACCGTGGAAAGGAGTACAAGACTGCACTTGCCATTGACAAGTCTTGAGAACTATATAGGTGCCAGTACAACTTTTCTCAGGTTCGCCTCCAATTTTGGTGGAGAGCATCTCGGGGAGCCTCTGAGGGTC
>KK116678.1:563554-585113 GCA_000611955.2 Stegodyphus mimosarum | reverse complement strand
ATATATATATATATGGAATATTGACATTTTGATCTTTTTGTACATCTCCCATTTTCTTACAACTTTTACTTTTTTTTGCAACTCCTACTTTTCTTACATTTTTTAAATATTCAATTATTGGTCTCATTTATTATTTTTTCTTTTTAGTCATGTTTTATTGTTAATAATGGCATTTTGATTCTATTTGATATGTAATTTTTGGCACAACTGTGCTTTTACAAATAGGATTTTAGAGGTTTCGAATGTACCATAGCTTCTACATTCTTACTTGCTAATAAAAGTATATATATATATTAAAAATATTTGTTACCTAGCTGAGTCTTTTTATTCATTAATTCTAATTAATTCTTGTTTTGTTTTAGCAGTACTTTTCTTCCACGCGTAGGGAAAAGGGGCGTCTAATTGAGACGATTTAGATTAGTAGTGAAAGATGTAATTGATTTTAAAATTTAGTCAATTAATTGACGCAGTATTGTCTCAATTAGTCGTCAGTTGAAACGCGTGGAAGTAATATTTCAGTGAAAGGGGCACGGTTCCTTTTCCCCTGACGAGACAACTATGCAACTCTCGCTGAGATATTACCATTTTTGTTTATTGTATATCTTGTTTTTATTGCAACTTCAGCTTTTCCCAATTTTGCCAAAAAATTACAATTTTCTAGGCATTATTTGAGTTATATTTTCATGTGAATCTTTGCTTAGGATTTTAAGTTTTAATAGTATTTAATGTGTAATTTTGGCACTAACGTGCTGCTTCGAATAGGATTTCAGAGGGTTTAGGATGTACTATGGCTTTTGGCATTCTTACTTGTTAATAATATATATATATATATATATACATACATTTATATACTTTATATCATTATGAAGATATATATATCTATATATTTATATGTATGTATGTATATATAGTATATATATATATATATAAATATATACCCTTTCTCTTAAACGGCTGTCAGCTCTATGTTTGTATTCTTATGTTGGTAAAGTGTGCATTATTGGTTTTAAAAGTGTTGAATGATGTTGTTTTTATGTTCCAGTTAAGGTTTTTATGCGTTCAGTTAATCTGCATGCAATAACTGTAGACTTTCAGCACTTTAAATGTTTAAGTGGCGCTAGGCGTAACGAGGCAGCAATTTGTTTACATTTGAAACTCTTAGAAGAATAGTGAATTAAATCATGTGGTGCAC
This sequence comes from Stegodyphus mimosarum, assembly GCA_000611955.2. NCBI lineage: Eukaryota > Metazoa > Arthropoda > Arachnida > Araneae > Eresidae > Stegodyphus > Stegodyphus mimosarum. The sequence goes on along the minus strand of KK116678.1, from coordinate 583,921 downwards.
CAACTTCAACGTCGTTTCAGCAAGTGAGACCAAAAGTTAACTTTCAGTTTTGTGCACAGAAATTTTTGTTTCTCTGTGCGCTGTTCGAATTACCCCCCCCCCTTTTTTTTCCGTAGAAACTTTAACTTTGATTGCAAACTTTGTTTTTTTAACTGTGCTTTGGTGTTTTAAGTATTTCTGTATTTTACAATATTTAATGAAGAGGTTTTGAATTTTTATGCGTATTTGCTTTGCTGCAAAGTGAGAACGAATGAGAAATATACCTCGAACGAAATTCGAGGAAATACGGACTTTTAGATGCAGTGCAGCAAAAAATATGTGTAACTTAATAGACCTTACAAAAGAGTTATGTGATGTGCAAATCAGATATTTTAATTTAAATAAAACAGTTTTGTAAAAATTACGAAATCTTACTTTTTATAGATTCCTATCAGCCATTCACTTACATTTAGGAGAATTTTGTATTTGTTATTAAAAAAATACAGAATGTTTGACTGCCGTAAGATAAAAATTGATTGACATATTTGATATTAAATTCGAAGATCCTATTCGGAGGACTCATACAAATCGAGGAAAGAAATGTTTGCATTTGCATTTAACTAAAAATTAAATACCGGTTTAGAAAAAATGTTTCTGATGTAAAGAGATGAAATGACAGGCAATTCTATTGTTAAAAATATTAATCAGAGTAATTTTATTCGAAATGGAGATATTTTTTGCTGAATATTATAGAATTAAATAACGATGGCATATTTTAGCTTTAACGCGTAGCGAATTCTTTATTATGAATATATTTAATATAAAATGATATTTTATTTGCGTTAATTCGAAATGAGAAATGTTTGTATTTTAATGAATTTTTTGTGTGATTACCAGATCATGGTTATAAAGTAATAAAACTTAATGAAAATATACATAACATATGTTTAGACTTTATTCTTTAAGGCAACCAAATGTAAGAAAATCGTAAGATACTAGCAATTTACAAAAAAAATATCATTGAATGATATACAAAGGAAAAACATTACCTTCAAATTACACTTACGTATTCATCAACTGACTCCTAAATGCAAGCTAAAAATGGCACTAAAAATCACAGATTCTGAAATTAAATATCCAGGTCAATTTTTGTCGTACTGATGTCAAACATTTCATATTTCATTTTTCATAATGAGCATAAAATTTTACGAAAATAAGCATAGTGTCCGTATGAATGTATAAAAAGTTAGATTTCGTAATTTTTTTTAATTAAAAATGCCAAAACATAAATATTTGCGTCATTCAAAACACTTTTGTAGCTATATGTCTACGACCGACGCTGTGAAAATAAAAGCTGAGTAAAGACTTCTGTGGGTACGATGTATAGATACGCGACTATAAAATTCAAAAACATATATAATAGCGAAATAGAAACAACAATAATGCATTGAAAGAGCGCCTTTTGCCGCAATTAATTTAATTCATAAATGGTTTAGATAAAGTTCTCTATCTGATGGAGAGTAAGCAAAGAGACTTGGAAACAAAACAAAGCTAAGCAAGTTGATAACAAAATAAAGAACCCCCCCAAAAAATAAATAATAAGTAATTCTTCAGAAGAAGAGCGGAGAAGGACAATTGGAGTGGGGTGGAGGAGGGATTGTGATATGTTTTTGGATCTCATTTAAAGAGCAGCTAAATATAATCAGAATCAATCACGTTTTCAATCCTAATCCTGCAAAAATGTTCTTAAATAATTACTTATTAGAGAAAAAATAATTTAAAAAAAATAATTCCTTACTGGAAATTATTCTTAATGGGGCATTGGAAAACTATACTGCTAAAACCGATGTGGAAAATAAAATATTTGCTGATCAACTACAAAAACTTCCAAGATTTCCACGAAAAATTTCATCGGCTGGTATTACTTGTAGAGACATTATAGAATTTTTTGAAACGAAGAAACCAGAGAAATTAGCACTGCCCTCGCCGGGACTCGAACTACAGACCTCTCGAATATGCGTCGAGCGTGCTGACCACTAAACCACGAAGGCATGCCAAGAAGGCGGGGGGAAATACTTTATATACTCCCCCTTTTAAAGGGCGACTGGGGATTAGGAGACCCAATCGCCAAATCCTGGTGGTGAAGAATCATTATTCACCACCTTTTAGCTCGGGAGCCACTGTAGAGACACTAGGTATTTTTCGATGTCAGGAAACTGAAGAAATGAGCAATGGCCTCGCCGGGACTCGAACCACGGACCTCTCGAATACGCGCCGAGCGTGTTGACCACTACACCACAAAGACATACCAAGAAGGCGGGAGAAATACCTGGTGCGAATTTTCAGTACTTACGATTTTGTTTATTGGGGTAGCAATAAGAATTTTTTATAGAATGAATGAAAGGATATTAAAAAAAAATAAAATAAAAAATCTGAAAGCTTTCAGATTTTATATTACCCCCAGATGGGCGTTTTTTTCCTGTACACACACGCACATACACGTTTAGAGAGCATTTCGGCTAACGTCTGTTTGGGCTAAAAATATTTAAAAACATCATATTTTTAGAATTTCCGATAGACAGTCTCTCGGGCTGCAGATAAAGTTTCTTCCACAAAATATTTTACAGAGTTCCGTATTATAACACGGCTTAATTTTATGTGGCTGTAACCATGCATGTAATTTTAGCAATGCTAAAATAATTAATGCATCCAGCTAGTAACCATGTCAGAACATGGTAAAAGAGAGCGTTAAAATCTAATCGAATAGAGAGAAGGCGAAAAAGAGTGAGGCGATACTGAAAAGGTGTTGAAGGCGCGCATTGAGGCAGCGACTGGGAATTATGCTTTTAATCCATGATTTTTTTTTTCAATTAGAAGTTTAACATTACAATAAATAAATAACAAGACCGTTCAGACAGAAGTCTTTGTCACGACCACATAACTGGCAATTGCTTTTAAGGCAGTTTTCATTCCTCTCCCCATTATAACATCAAACGAAAGAAAAACAAAATTTTGAAAGAGATCAGATTTAAACAATCGCCCAAAAGGATTTGTTAAGGATTTTCACTCTTTCGCTGAACTTGCAGTCTACTATTCTGCTCTAGCACTCACTCTTGCTAACCCATTCCTTTTCGTCCTTTTAGCTTTGTTATTAAGCATCATTTTCTTTGCACTTACGCCATATACAGTTCAACAACAAAATTACAAAAATTTTAAAAGCAGCATAGCAGTATACATTCAGAACTCCCTATGGAGTGTTACTACATTTTACTGTATTTTTCAGTCTTTTCTCACTTCAGCATATCAATGTTCAATTTTCTTAGTAAGGTGGCTTCCCCAACGTTTTTTTAAATTTTGTCTTTTTATTATTAACGTTTTGTGTATTAACTTTATTAATTAAACATCATATTCTTCATTTAAAATTGGCATAAAATTCAATACAACAACAAAATCACAAAATATTTAAAAACAGCATAATTTTAAAATTCCCGATAGGCAATGTCGCGCTAGAGATAAAAATTTTTTATTCTGTACAGTGTTACCACAGCTGGCTTTCAAATCGTTGAGTTTGCTAATCAAAAATTCATTAACGATTTACAAAACATGAAACATGAAATTCAAAATTTTCGCTTCCAGGTGCTCATGCTCGGATGGAGCACTAGTTTATTCGAAATTGGATGACTCTAGATACTTTCTTTTTCTCACAATGTAAGGAATATATGTACACAGCGCAAATTAGGATATGTATTAGATTTATACATAGCATTGTTCTAATATAGGTATTTTGACACAAAATCGTACTTTTTCTGAAATGACGTGGCAAATTTTTTTCCATAATTCGATTCTACGACTGCGATTTTATGCCAAACTACCAAATTTTGTAAAAATCGCACGAGTAGTTTAAAAAAAAATTAGCTCTCAAAATTTTAGCTCCACAATGCTAATTTTGATATATATTTATTAATAACTCTTTTTTTATTAAACTTACTGGATTCTATCTTTCACATTTCCAAATTTAGTTTCATTCCAATTCGCCTAATTTTTTAAAATTTATATTTTTAAATAATTTTTAAAATTTTCTAAAAAAAATTTGAATTATAATCTATAAAAGTTTTACCATCATCTTAAAGTAGATGTATTTCTAAGCATACCTGCAAAAAATTAGAGTTTTTTATACATATGTGAATTAACCTATTGGCGCGTTTTGAAATTTGGCATATTCGTTATAAGCGATAATAACGCCAAATGTGGTTTACGCACTTTGTTAAAATTATTACAAAATTTAATATTTAGGCATCATGACTCATAGAATCGAAATATGGAAAAGAATTAGCATGTCATTTCAGAAAAAGTCCGATTTTGTGTTAAAATACCGATGTTAGAATGATGCTGTATATAAATCTAACATATAGCCTAAGTTGCGCTTTCGAGACACGAAAAACGCAATTTGAATTTCGTCAATCGGGCCAGTAGAACGGGAGGTATAGAGCTGTTCCCCCCCTTTTTTTTTCAGTGTGCATATATAAATCAAAACAAAGTTGGGAGGAATAAATAAAAAATATCCGTGGCTTGTGATTATCAAATACTCTGCCGATTATTCGCAAACACGTACAAGTAGCCGCCATTAAAGTTTCAAAACGCGGGAATTCACGCATGCGCTGAATGCTTTGCTATGATTGGCTGCAGTCCACCTTAAAATGGTGAAATCTTGAACTGTTGCCGCAGTTTTTACCATAAATAAAGCTCTTAAAAATTAAATGAAGTATGTTTTGATGCCTTTTTCTTACGTTGAACCGTAACATTGAAGTGAAATTTTTTTACAGTAAATCGAATTTTCATTTACTTTTTACATCGAATCAATCGTAGCATTCATTATTTTAATTAACCAAATTATTTTTAGTTTGAACTTTCCTATCGAATTCTCAAAGTTTCAGTTGCTGCCCGAATTTAGCGCGAGTGAGATATTTATGCAAATCGCATATATCTGTTAGCAGTTAAAAGGCAGGAGTTAACGAGGGGAAAAACAGTGCCTTGGATTTATCGCCGTAAGGCTGTGCGCGCCAAGATTTCCTCTGTCTACTGAAAGTTCGCCTTTATAGGCATTTGCAATTACTAGTGTTTGCTAGTGAAATTCGCATTGTTGCATTTCACTAAGAGTAAGCTTCCCTCGCCGTCCTACGTAGAATTAAGTTAGGGAATTGAATTTGTTAACACACTTTATTTTAATATTATTTTAGTTCAGCCCAAGTAGTGGCTTACTCTCAATTTGAAGAGTTGTAAATATTTGAATTAAAGGGTCACTTTTAAACCCTCCTTCTGACTTTGTAGTTTTTCAACACTAAAGGACATAGCCTAGATCTGCTCACTGTCCTCCACATAAGGTTTCACAGTTTATGCTCACGAAAAGAGTCAAGAGATTGAAGGAGAAACCTTACACTGGCGCCCGAACAACTAAAAGGATGGAAGGAAGTTGGAATATGCCTACTACATCCCAGAATACAGCTGCAATGCCTGATGGATTTGGATTCATAGTGGAAACCATCAGAGCAGCCATGAAGCCGGCAGTAGTTTTTGATGCCAGAGGACCTGTGAACACATTCCTGGAAAAGTTAGAAGCGCATTTTTTGCTGTATCCAGTTCCGGAACATCAGAAGGTCATATTAGCGACAGGAGCATTGAGGGGCCAAGCAGCGACCTGGTATAAGTGCATCGGAAAATGTCTGCTGGGAGAACCAGGAACGCCGACTTACACGTACGAGAATTTTAAACTAGCAATTTTGAGAGCGTTTCCTGTGGTTAAAGACCGTGCGAAACTCGAAGCTGAATTGTTTAGCAAGTATCAACAGCGGGTGGATGAACTATCGGAATTTATTTTGAGAAAAATACAAGTCTTTAAATTATTGTATGGCACGAGGCCGGACCCGGAGATTATCCAGATAATCCTGCCCAGATTGTTACCATCTATACAAGATTTCATGGAGCTAAGAAATCCCGTGACGCTGGACAAGCTGTTTGAACTCGCCGTACAATTCGAGAGCCGGCGAGCGGCCGAAAATCAACGGAGACAATCGTATGAACAGCGGCTGCAGGGGAACCAGAATGCCGAAGGAAGAAACAGACGATGGCCGAGAACTACTGGTACCAGTCAAAATGCGAGCGGTCAACCGCGCCAAGTACAGCGCCAACAAAATAATTCCAACTACGGAAGAAAATCATTCTCCCCAGGCAGAAGCCAGCAACAGAAGAAAACACCCGCAAAGCATTTAAACTACTAAGGAATATTGCGGGGAAGGGGGTGCAATGTTCCGAGGAGAAGAAAAATCCCTCTGAAGTACAGCTAAATACGGTCATGGTGAGAAACATTGAATTACCGAGACTGCAGTTACTAATTAACAACGTACCCGCTACAGCTCTGTTGGATACCGGCGCTCAAGGAAGCTGTTTGGCAGAAGAATTTTTTAAGAAGCACTTTCGTAGATATCGTCTGCATAGCGTGGAAGGAATGAAGGTGGTAGCAGCCCAAGGAAAAACGTGTCAATGCATGGGAAAAATCGAGCTGTACATCAAAATCGGCGAAGAACAAAAAAAAATTATGTTTCTTGTAGTGAAGAACCTCCAAGCATCGGTTATTTTAGGAACAGATTTCTTTGCAGCTGTGGATGCGAAAATCGATTTTGAAAACTCCACCTTGCAAGTAACCATGGACCCAGTTAAAAAGAAATCAACACCTCCCCCTGAAGTGGATTTAAGCCATCTAACGCCCGAAGAACAGGACAAGTTTCGGGAATTGGTAAGTAATTTCGCTGATTTATTTGATGATATTCCAGGATTCACCCAGATCGTAGCACACGAAATTAAATTAACTACGGATGAACCTATACGTCAGCGTCCTTACAAGTACGACAAAGTTAAGGAGGAAATAATAAAATACCATATTGATGAAATGTTAAGAAACAAAATAATAACTCCTATTTCTAGTGCATATGCGAGTCCGGTGGTTTTATGTAAGAAAAATAATGATTTGCCGTTAACTGATCCATTAAGGTACAGGTTCGCTATTGACTACAGAAAGCTTAATAGTATAACAAAATTTCCAACTTACCCACTTCCGGTAATTGATGAAATTCTAAGAAGTATTAAATCAACAAAATACATAACCACGCTAGATTTGACATCCGGATATTTTCAGATAAGCATAAAGCCGGAAGATGTTCACAAAACAGCATTCATAACAAAATACGGTACATATGGCTTTTTGCGTATGCCTTTTGGATTGTCGGGAGCCCCGGCCACGTTTCAGAGGTGCATGGACAAAATTTTAAGGCCGGTAATAGGAAAAAGTACATTTATTTATCTTGACGATATAATTGTTACTTCAGAGTCGCTGGAAGAACATATTAAAGACCTTCGAGAAGTCTTTACTCTTTTGAAAGATGCAGGACTTAAAGTGAACATTAAGAAATGTAAATTCGCGGCAAAAGAACTCAAATATTTAGGGTACAAAATTTCTCAAAGGGGGATCGAAACAGATAAATCTAAAGTTATAGCAGTGAAAAATTACCCAATTCCGAATACAGCCAAAAAGTTAGCGACTTTCTTGGGTATGTGCTCATATTATAGAATTTTTATTAAAAATTTCGCAGAAATTGCTGAACCATTGTTAAAGTTGAGAAGGAAAAGAGTTCGTTTTGCGTGGTCTTCAGAAGCAAACGCCGCGTTTGAGAAGTTAAAAGAATCTTTAATTAATGCACCGGTTCTAAAGTTCCCAGAGAAAGACAAGGGTCTAGAAATTTATGCAGACGCATCAGATTACGCAATCGGAGCCGTGTTAACACAAAATAGAAAAGCGATTGCCTTTTTTAGTCGTACATTGAATGATACGCAAAGAAATTATTCGGCAACGGAGCGTGAAACTTTAGCAGTGCTCGCAGCTGTTCAAAAATTTTGTGTATATTTTGGGAGTTCTCCCGTAACAGTATATTCAGATCATGCGGCAGTTACCAGATTATTTTCAGGAAAGAATCTTTCGCCACGCTTAATTCGGTGGACCCTAAAGTTGCAAGAATTTAATCTCATTATCAAACACACACCGGGAAAAGACAATGTAGTGGCCGACGCATTATCTAGAATAAAGTTAGACGAGAACGGCGAGAAAGTAAAAATAGCGATGCTTCAGGCAAAGGTCATTGACTCTCGAGAGACTGTAATAGAAGAAATTGCTAGGGATCCCGAATTCGGAAATATTTATAATTATTTAAAAGACCCAGATAACTTCCAGCATATAGACATTAATGCAATACGAAGCAGAGCACAGAACTATGAAATCATTGATGGTCTCTTATTTTATACTAAAGTTACGAATCAAAATAGTGAATACAGACCAGTCATCCCGGCCAAATTAATTTTAAGTATCTTGCAAGAGCTCCACGATTCGCCTGTCTCGGGCCATTTTGGAATTAGAAAAACAATACAACGCGTACGCGAGGCGGTATATTTTCCGCAATTACAAAAGATAGTTAAAAATTACTGCCAGACTTGTCACACGTGTCAGATAAATAATGACGTAAATTTCCGCCCGGCCGGGTTATTAACTAGTATTGAGTCTAGGTTCCCCAATGAAATAATTGGTATTGACCTCTTAGGCCCCTACCCCAGGAGTCATGTAAATAAGGCACGATTTTTATTAGTCATTGTGGATCATTTCAGTAAATGGGTTGAGTTGATACCACTTAAGCGGGCTTCAGCAAAAGTCGTTGCAGATTCGTTTTTGAACAAATATATTTTAAGATATGGATGTCCAGCGAGGGTGATTAGCGATAATGGTCCCCAGTTTGTAAGCAGTACATTTAAAATGATGTGTGACAAGTTGGGCATTAAGCATATGAAAATGGTACCCTACCGCCCACAATCAAATATAGCGGAACGGGTAAATAAGAATATTGTAAAATTGATTAGAAATTATGTGCAAAAGCACCATTCTAACTGGGATGACTGCGTCGAAGAATTTGCATTCGCCCTCAGAACGGCTAAGCACGAGACAACGAAGAAATCCCCCGCCGAATTGTTTTTGGGCAGGAAGATAATGACCCCCTTAGATAAATTATTTTATGTGAAAGATAGAGCGCCGGAATTTCAAATGGGTGAAATAGAAAAAATGTTGAAGGAGGCAGAAAAGTGCTCCCGGGAAGCGCAAAAGAAACAAAAGATTTACTACGATTCAAAAAGAAGAACCGTAGAATATAAAGTGGGGGAGGAGGTGTTGAAACAAGCCCACGCACTTTCATGCGCAGCAAAAGATAAGGTCGCAAAATTTTGCCCAAGATGGCATGGTCCTTTTGAAATTACAAGAATAGTTGAATGCCGTGCATATTTAAAGAATGAGAAGGGCGAAGAGACTGTGGCAAATTTCGATCAAATTAAACATTATTATCGAAGAGCTAATAATAATATTTTGAAAGACATGTTGCAGGGTCCAGCCTCACAGAATTTTTCTAAGATTCAAGAGCCCCAACCAGGTCCCTCAAAAACAAGAGAACCCAGTTTGAAAAGGAGGTTACCAGAAGAGAGGAAGCCGCAGCCAAAGAAAAGACCACCCCAAAAAGAAAAAAGGACAAACGCTAAGCAACAGTCTCAGCAACCAAAGCGTCTAAGGAAGGAACGTCCAAATGAAAACACTATGAAAGCTCCACCACTACGGAGGGAACAGAACGGCGAGAAGCGAGCCGCCGAAGGTGCCAACCCACAACGAAGGAGCCTACGAGTGCAGGAGAAGGAACGAGCCAGTCTGGAGAGGGAGCAAAGACTTCAGCACAAACGGAAAGCGCCACCCACCATTCGTCCCAACAAGGTGTTTCTGGAGGAAAGAAGATCGACCAAACGAAAGGCAGCCCCAGAGTTTCAATCTAGGAGTAACAAGCAAAGAATAGCCCAAGCCACAGTATATCCAACCTTTCAGGAATGGACAAAAAAACGCCTAAAAGACTGGCAGAAAGATAAGTAGATTCTTTATTTTCTTTTAAAATTCACACAGTTATGTTTCTGATTTAAGTGCAAGTTGCAGATTTAAAAGGGAAGTTACCCGAGTCAAAAGCCGGTTGCCGAAAGCGTGAAGGACACGCTTGAAGGAACAACTTAATTATGCAGCGGAAGAAATTCGAGAGTTCAGTTGAAAAACTGTGAGACTTCGTGAAATGTTCTTTGTAATCCAGAACATGGGATTCATCGATTTTAGTCAAAAGACTCTCTGTAAATAGGAAATTGAATTGTGTTAATTAAAAGCAACTAGTACGTAAGTTGTATAGCAAAACTGTTGTATTATATTTTTCTATGTATAAATAATGAATGCATTTAATGTAAAACTGTTTTCTATGTAATGCATGATTTGTTGTAAGCCTTAAGCACTGGTTTTGTTTATATCGAATATTTTGGAAAAGCGTAAAGGATACGCAAGTTAAAATTAAAATGTAATGTAAAAGCGTAAAGCGCGCTAAATTAGAAAGTGAATATATAAGTGTTATTTAACGCAATGAGCATTTAAAGAAAATTTGAATTGAAGATTGAAAGAATGAATTATATGTATGAAATGCAATTGAAATGTTTGAATGTTGTACGTAGTGTTCTCTGGTTTCACACAAAAGTTTAAAGTTCATTTCATGTTAGAACCTCAGGGCATTTCAGATTTGTTTTAGGGGAAGTCTGAGGTCTTGAAAGTCGAAGAATTAACCCCAATAGAATTGAAGTCAGGTGGTAGTTGTGAACACTTGACAAAGTAAAACTGCGTGTTTTTTTCACAAACACCACATTTGGCCAGAGAACAATTGGGAAGTTTTAAAAATGAATGAGTGTAAAATGATTGCGTTTGCGAAAAGCGCTAATAGAAAATAAAAAACGCGAATACCTAAAGCGCGAATAAAAGGTCATTACGGAAAGTATCAGAGGAAGGGAATGTTGTACTTTTCAGGTGAAATGTACTTATAACATGAAATTAAAATTTATTTCCTTCCAGATTGGAAGGAACCAGAGAGTTTAATCAAGCCAAATTGATGATGGATCTTTTTGATGTGAAGAAGCAAAAGGATGTAAAGATTTATTGTATGTTAAAATATCTAAGACACAAACAGAGATTTAAACTAAATTTAAAACTTACAATTGTAAAGGATGGCGAATAGGAAGGAAAATTTAGATTTAGAATTTAGCATCTTCACTAAAAGCCGATTTTAGGCTACTTAGTTTCAGACTACTAAATTCTGGGAGCAACTATGTAGCATTCATTATTTTAATTAACCAAATTATTTTTAGTTTGAACTTTCCTATCGAATTCTCAAAGTTTCAGTTGCTGCCCGAATTTAGCGCGAGTGAGATATTTATGCAAATCGCATATATCTGTTAGCAGTTAAAAGGCAGGAGTTAACGAGGGGAAAGACAGAGCCTTGGATTTATCGCCGTAAGGCTGTGCGCGCAAAGATTTCCTCTGTCTACTGAAAGTTCGCCTTCATAGGCAATTTGCAATTACCAGTGTTTGCTAGTGAAATTCGCATAATTGCATTTCACTAAGAGTCAAGCTTCCCTCGCCGTCCTACTTAGACTTTAGTTAGGGAATTGAATTTGTTAACACACCTTATTTTCATATTATTTTAGTTCAGCCCAAGTAGTGGCTTACTCTCAATTGGAAGAGTTGTAAATATTTGAATTAAAGGGTCACTTTTAAACCCTCCTCCTGACTTTGTAGTTTTTCAACACTAAAGGACATAGCCTAGATCTGCTCACTGTCCTCCACATAAGGTTTCACAGTTTATGCTCACGAAAAGAGTCAAGAGATTGAAGGAGAAACCTTACACAATCATCTTATCAATTTCTACCACAAGAGATTGATGAACGTCAAAGTTAGGTATAAGAATAAGCAGTAGATGTTTGTAAGGAATAATAATTACTCACAATCACATATATATCGTCCCTGATGTGCTGCCGTGGTGTAAGTGGTTAACACGTCCAGCTAACGAGTGGAAGATCCCATAATATCTCATTGTCTCTGCACTAATGCCTCAACTAAAGTATGTTGGATGAAATCTCTTCACCATCTGAATTTAGCAGACTTTACTTTGTGCTTCTCTCCAGTTGCTCTTTAAGTAAGGAAGAGTGTAGTGAAGCATGATTGGTTAGCATAGCCAGCTAGAAAGCGGAAGATTGCTGATTTGAATCTCGGCTACAGCGCATGATTTTTCATTACTTTCTGCTCCGAAATGTTTAATGATCTTCATAAATTGTGCATTTTAATAATAAAAAATAATTAATATAAAAAGGCATCAATTCTTCCTCCAAACGTGTGTAGTGGTTAGCGTCGCTGTCATGCCGAAGGGCTCGGGTTCGAATCTCGGAGAAGGTATCGATGCTTGTAAATGTATAGTGTCCGTGTGGTATGGGGTGTGTAGAAAGCCCTCTCGAGAGGTTGGTGGTAGAGGAAGAGGAATGGGAGACCTTGGACTCGTCCCTCCGGGGTACTCTCCATCAAAATTGGGGTCGGAGCTGAGCTAAATCGCACTGTCACCTGCAAGGCGCTCAAGGCTGTTGCCAACGACAGTCGTAAACTTGCGCTTCTTACCATGAGGAATTTCGTGGCTGACTATAACGTCAGACAAGTAGCCATTAGCAGCAACAACAACAACAACAACAACAGCAGCATCACTTCTTTTTTCCACAGAGATGAAACTAAAGTTGCAATGATTAAAATTTACTTATTCTTTGCTACCAGATAGAAATACAGAACGAAACGCAAGAGTTGGACCCCCGTCCTGGGGCTACCTTTCGGGGTGAGCTGTCCAAGCTCCTGAGACCCCCTCGCCGACGAGCAGACCCCACAGTCCCGGCCCGGCCCGGCCCTATGAAAGGCAATGGGACACGTAATCCCCGTATCGAAACTATGAGGGCCAAATCCCCGACGACAAGGTCGGTGATCTCCGATCTAGCTCCACACACAGCCAAAGGAACAGACACGACAGTACCAGTACGGTCCCTGCCAAGCCTGAACCAACCTGAGAATAAACTCGGGATCTAGTCCTGTGAAGACAACTTATATGCCCCCATTGTTGAGACTGCCTAAGTACAGATCCTAGCCAGTACTTCCCAGGAATTCTCCTGAGTCAACCCCCGGGGGGGGGAAGATAGAAATACAACATGTTTTCCTTAAATTTTATACAGCTTTTATGGAGTTAAAATTAATTGTATCATAAAGCAGAAAATTGCCTTCTTCTAAACTCGCCATTACAAATAATCCCATATTTAAATAAAATATTTCAAGTTTCTCCACATTATTGCATAGAAACCACGCATCCCTCCACGTCCTAGCATAGAATAAAAACATGCTGCTTTTGATTTTATATATTAAATGAAGCTTTTAGGGATATCATGATATCATAACATAAGCAGTTTGACAAAAGTGCTTTTCCCTCATTCTCCTACTCCCAAAATTCAACAACCGGAACGTAGCCTGCTCGAGAGAGGTTATTTTTTGACCCGAACGACGTCATCAATGTTCTAACATATTAAGATGAAATGGGAAAGAGCCATATGGATTTAATAGAGCGCATCGGAATCAGTTACGATCCACGTTTTATGATGGGAGAGACGATACCCAGCCTCGGCTACCTCTTACTCACTGTCAAGAAAGTCACCACTAATAGCAATAGAAAGACATATTCTCCTACACATATTTAAGCATATTTTACTGAGATATATTTATTTTCGCTGAAAATTCCTGTGATTTACTTGCCCATAAGAATAGAAATAATCAGCAGAATTTTTGTGTATTATTGGTGTATTATTAGATGTCATACTAAAGCGGACCCACGTTCTGCTGAGTGAGCTCAGTTTTTTTATTCTTATATGTTGGTAACTTGCGCACTTTTTGCTTTAAAAATGATTGCATTTCGTTGTCCATATCTTCCGCTTAATTTTTTTATGCCTTTAGTAAATCTGCATGCAATATTTATAGAATTATCAACAATGTGAAAGTTGTTTAAGTGCGGCTAAGCCTAATTATGTTTACCATAGCAACCATGTTTATTTACCCTTGAAGCTTAGCAGAATAGTTAATTTATTACCAATCTACAGAAATTAAGCTTCGAAACAACAAAGATAACGCCTTTTTTTATTATTAAGGATTAAATCATGCTTAATTCATTCTGGAATTTATTTGAGGAAATAAGTTTATAAGATATATTTTAGATTTACTTCGTAATTTTTAATATAGATATTTTGAGTTTTTACGTATTTTTGCGTAGCGAAGTGAGAACTCAGTCGAACGCGAGTCGTTTTCGGGAAGTGAGAACTCAATTAAATGAATGAGAAATACTGAATCGTCTGTGAAAAACTGTTTCACTCTTTCTTTTTTTGTTTGTTAAATTTCTTTTATACGGCGTTTTTTATTTATTATAGTATTTGAATGGAACATGTGGCAGCGATTAGATAATTCTTCAGATGATATAATTTTCATGCATTCTGAGTTATAAAATGAATGAGATGTCACGCTGTTAAGTGAACTTAGCGCCAGAGTTTCGCTATGGTAAATAAATATAGTAAATTTTAAAGAATGCATTTATTCTAGTGTGGTTTATGCGCTATGGAAGAAGTAGATTCAATTCAACCCAATAAGTTTAAATGAAATGCAAGAAAAATGCGTGTGATCTAGTATTCTGTACAGGAAGTCATGTGATGTACACATCAGATTTGTTTACTTTTTATTGCAAAGTCACTTGATTATATATCGTTAGTCCCAATGCATCAAAAATGAGTGAGATTAGATCATGCAAAAAACATTTAACAATAAAAATACGATAAAAGAAAACAATAATTAACCTCATAAACAATAACTATATCGAAACTGGAAAATGGAATAATATATGACTACATTAAGCATTGAAAAAAATTTAGTCGCTGTATACCAACTCTTTAACCGTCCAATACCGACTGCATAGCTTTTCTGTTGTGTTGTTGTTGTGATTTATCTCACTTGTCTGATTACAACATCAGAATAAGGCCACGAAATACATCGTGACAAGGACAGCGAGATTGCTCCTGTCGTCGGCAACAGCCTTGAGAACCTTGCAGGTGACACTGCGATTTAGCTCAGTTCCGCCTCCAATTTTGATGAACAGCACCCCGGGCCTCTCGAGAGAACTTTCGGCTCGCCGCATACTTAGATTGACCCCATGCCGCAGAGACACTATACACTTACAAACATCCATGCCTTCTCCGGGATTCAAACCCGGGCCCTTCGGTACAGCAGTCCCCGTTGTTAACCACTATCCGCGTTGGGAGGCGTATAGGTTTTCTTCCTCAAACTAGGAACATTTTAGGGTATGATCTCTGTCCATCTCGAAATTCCGGTTGAATGAAGTACACAAGGGGCTATTACACACAGGTATGCGGGGCAGAGGTTTAGCAAGGCCATCATGTCAGGTCCCTAAACGGAATGCCACAACTATCATGGATCTGGGAGAGTGCGGGATATTAAAAATCAAATCCCTCCACTTTTTATTGTTGATTTCTTCAAGTAATTTAATATTATAAAAATTTTCTACGCATTTGTACTCTCCTTTTCATTGATGTAAATGGTCCCACTATTACCTCATTGTAAAATTTCAGTTCCCTTTTTAGCTAGTATATCACCTTATCCATTGCCTGTTATTCCACCATGAGCCGGGATCTATTATAAGACAACAGTCATCCCTTTTGAGGCTAGATGAAAAAGAATTGTTCTAATTTTGAATTCTGCGACATTACCTGTAGAAATCGCTTGAGTGGCTGAAAAGGAGTCTGGGAAAATAATAATAATAATTTTTTTTAGTTGGATTCTTCTAACAATAATTTGTTCAGTTTGTAAGATCTGTCGCTTCTAGTCCACATAAACAAAAAAACAGGTGTCAATGAATTACCAGCACAGAAGAAGGGCGAAAAGTAACCCTTTATCAATTCAAAGTCGAACAGAAAGGCACGATTTTCATGAGTTACAAAAACACCGTCAACTTGCTGTGAAATTTAAACGTAGAACATAAATCAATTCAAATCTAAATTAGAATAATGACGGATTAGCACGTTAAGTTACGTCTAACAGGTTGATTGAACAAAAACCTAACAGGCGTGACGATAATCCGAAATGGCCAAGAGACGTACAAGCGTAACAGCGAGATATCAACCAAACATGCGTTGGCTAGCGTAAACACGCTCTGAATAAACTCAGAGATTCACCCGTTTAAACACTCGCTTCACTTAACCTTTAAAATTTACATCCTGCGAGAAAATGCTAGGGGAAGTTAAGCAGTTCAGGAAAGATACCAAACTTAAAATAAATTTGTTATGCAAAATAAGGGTAAACCCTACAAGTTGCAACTCTAACTGTCTCAAGTTCTCCACTGAAATTGGTCCGAAATAGAAAAAGAGAAAAATAGAATACAAAAAGCTCTGAATACACACCAGCTCTAACTTTATTGAGCATTTTCGATCCGTCAATATATATGGGAAGCTACTTATTCTTTGGAGACCTGGAGTAAATTGTCTCCATAGCAGCTGCTTTTAGTTCAACGTCGATTTATAATGACTTTTCTTTAGCATACATCAAATAACATCGAAAATGTGTTATAGAAATATAGTTTTGCTTCGTTTTACTGAACTAAAATTATATGCATTCTTCTTTTCATTTGTAAGGGGCTAACACCTCCAATTTACGAAATAGTTCGGTTGTACGAACTTGTATTCGTATCTTAGATCTATAAATTTGCTTTCTTTTATAAACTAATATTGTATATATTCTGTTCTTTTTTTTTACATATGCATTACATTTACATATACATTATATTTAAATTCCCTGTTTCCTTTCGGTGTTCTTCGAGTGTCGAAAATTTCGAAAGGAAAAAATATTTACTCTTCAAATGCTGGAATTTACATATCCTTCGGATCTCAGAAGTTGGTACAGAAAGAAGACAAGAATTTTTTTTTTTTCACAAGTGTTGTTGGCAACATGTTTTTGTAAATATCCAGGGAACCATAAAAGAAAGTATTTTTTTTTATTACATAACCATTAATTAAACATATTAGTTCACTGTTCTATAAACGTAGTACTTATTCGCACCTGTTCAACAAAACAATACAGATCAGATTTTTTTAAAATGTGCTGAGAAAATTCTGTACATTGTTCTAAATCTAGTGATGTTGTTCTTTTGTCAAATTTTCATTTCGGACTAGGGAGCAAGCTTGCCCAATGAGTGAGCTACGGCCAGGCAATATTTATAAGTTCTATGTACTAAAAATCTGAAAATAAAATTAACTATTAATTTAATGCGCTTTATAAAAAATTTTTAGCTGCCAGCAAAGCAAAATTTATGTGTTTTATGTACACCTGACAAAAAAGTGCATAAAATATTTCAGTCTGAATGAAGTTACTCCAAGCAATAAACAATTCGTAAATAATTTTTTGCTGCCAAACCAGGAATAAACATTTCGGACACTTCAGGTTAATACGTATGACGTCATGATTTAAATTTAATGTAATATAACATTTTCTCAATATCAATAAAAAAGTGGCAATAACATATCAGGTCAATTATCTTAATCTGAAACAAAAATGTTGTCAAGAGCAGCTATTTATTTAAAATGCTAGCATTAACGAAAAGTCTTCGACATGCAGTGACGTCACGGGAAATCGCTTGCTTTCGCCCCCTTTTAAAGGTCGACTGGGAATTAGTGAAACCAGTCGCCAAATCCTGGTGATGGAGAATCATCATCCACCATTTTTTTTTAGTTTGGGCGCCACTGCAGAGATATTAGGTTTTTTTTGGTGCTGAGAGACATGAAAAAGGAGCAATGCTCTCGCCGGGACTCGAACCACGGATCTCTCGAATACGCGCCGAGTATTCTGAACGAGTGCGCATCAAGAAGGCATGCTAAAAAGGCGAGAAAAACACCTTATAACCTAACTGAAACTAATTACTTTTTAGCTAAAATAATGTTTATCTAGATATCACTTTATACTCGTAATACTTAAGTACCTAGCTTTAAACAATTATTTTTCCAGCTAAAATAATTTTATCCAGATATCACTTTATAGTTTTTAAGTACCTAAATATTCTACTGCCTAACTGAAACTAATTATTTTTCCAGTTAAAATAATGTTTGTCTAGATATCACTTTAAACTCGTAATACTTAAGTACCTAACTGAAACTAATTATATTCCCAGCTAAAATAATTTTAACTACATATCACTTTATAATATTTAAGTACCTAAATACTTATGTACCTAACTGAAACTAATTATTTTTCTAGCCAAAATAATGTTTATCTAGATATTACTTTATACTCGTAATACTGAAGGACCTAACTGTAACTAATTATTTTTCCGGCTAAAATAATTTTAGCCAGATATCACTTTATAGTATTTAAGTACCTAAATACTCAAGTACCTAACTAATTATTTTTCCAGCTAAAAATAATGTTTGTCTAGATATCACTTTACACTCTCAATACTTAAGTACCTAACTGTAACTAATTATGTTTCCTGTTAAAATAATTTTAGCTATATATCACTTTACAATATTTAAGTACCTAAATACTCAGGTACCTAATTGAAACTAATTATTTTTCCAGCTAAAATAATGTTTATCTAGATATCACTTTAAACTCGTAATACTTAAATACCTAACTGAAACTAATTATTTTTCCAGCCAAAATAATGTTTATCTAGATATTACTTTATATTCGTAATACTTAAGTACCTAACTGTAACTAATTATTTTTCCAGCTAAAATAATTTTAGCCAGATATCACTTTATAGTATTTAAGTACCTAAATACTCAAGTACCTAACTGCAACTAATTATTTTTCCAGCGAAAATAATGTTTATCTAGATATCACTTTATACTCTCAATACTTAAGTTCCTAACTGTAACTAATTATGTTTCCAGCTAAAATAATTTTAGCTACGTATCACTTTACAATATTTAAGTACCTAAATACTCAGGTACCTAATTGAAACTAATTATTTTTCCAGCGAAAATAATGTTTATCTAGATATCACTTTATAATATTTAAAGTACCTAACTGTAACTAATCATTTTTCCAGCTTTTGTGAGGCAACAAATTCTTGTTTATTCATAACAACATTTCATGAAAAAAACATTTTTGCGTGCAACATAGTAAAGAAAATTACATCTTTTTATATATTTTCTACAAGAAATGTTGCAACTTTGCAAATATTAAGCAGTTAAAAACGTGTATAATAAATAATAATTCTGCAGAGCTTAAATAGTTAAACAAACAGATTTCTAAGAGCTTTAATAAAAACTTTTATCAAACGTGCTTGAGCCTGTTCGGTAGAACTCTTCCTCACCCCCTTGAAGCTTATATTTATTTTTGGCGCAGGCTATGGAGTAATCCTCCCGCATTATGTAAATTATACGACAGGCCTCCGGAGTCACTCTTGGAAGATCTTCCTCTCTCGTACTCCAATTACAATTTCTTTCTTGATATCTATTTACTTATTTATTCTTACTCTACGTAGGATGCGGATCGATCTGAGATGTTAATCAGTTACAAGGATACGATACTAGCGGGAACGGCAAGTGTGACTCGATTATTGGTAAGGAAATATATTATGCAACTTTTCCATGTTTATGATCGAAGGCGATGGCGGGAAAATGATATAAAAAGTGAGTAAATAAAAACGGGAATGTAAAATTAAAGTAGCTTCGTTCCCTAGCCCCTTTTAGAAGAGCTTTTTGGTTTTGCTTCTTTAAATGACAAGGAAATGGAAATGATGTTTTATTCGATGTTTGGAGCACGCCGCAATAAAAGCAAAAATATGGAATTGGTTAGAATTTCGTCGGAGAGCTTCTAAAGACCTTTTTTTTTCAGGGGACGATGCTTGTTGGATTCTTGGAATGAATAAGAAGATTTTGAACTTCATGCAATGGCCTTACGAATCGCAGTTCTTTCTTGAAAATGATAAAACTTGAAAAAATTCCCTTCAAATTTCAGTTACTTTTAAATGTCACTTTTAACTATTGATTTTATATCATATACGCTACATAGGTAAATATCTAGAAACGCATATAAAAATTAGCTGACTCCATGCATATAAAAATTAGCTGACACGTATGTTTAAAACACATGACCTTTGCCAGCGGTTTAGTAAAACGAAATCGTTAACAATACAGTGAACCCTCTCTTCGTTCACCCTGTTTAAGAGGATTACTCCGAAAATGACCAGCATTTCGAAGAATAAAAATAAATACCTTCATTATGTATGGATTTTAAAAGAAGATCACAGAAGCTGCATAAAAGACCAAAGTCATCTGAAACCATGAAGGTCGGCTTCGAAATTACAGATTTTTATTATAATT
>KK116678.1:439147-563531 GCA_000611955.2 Stegodyphus mimosarum | reverse complement strand
ATATATATATTTATAACAAAAAAGCACTCAAAGTTTTCAGACTTTACATTACGCTCAAAGAGAAGTTTTTTTTTAAAGCTTTGTGTGCTATTTTTATTTATTAAATATATTCGCACATAAACCATAAAATTCGATTTAACAGCAATATCACAAAAGAATTTAAAAAGAGCATATCTTTAGAACTTCCGATACACCGTCTCACCCGCTAGAGATAATTCTTTTTTCAACGTACAGTGCTGCCATTGCTCGCTTTGAAATCTTTAAGTTTGTTAATCAAAAATTCGTGAAAGTTTTATAAAATTTGAAATAGATAATAAAACGAATTTCAAATTCCAAATTTGACCTTCCAGATGCCTATATTCGAATGGAGGACTGAGTTATACAAAATATGATATTTCTAGGCACCGTCGTTTTTTCCCAGTGCAAGAAACATGCATACATTCATACGCATTCTTCGTTATTTAGTTTCTTTAAATATAATGCAGCTCTCTAATATTTGGCGGCAACAATTTGAAAAGTGAAACGCCGCTTTTAGTGAACCAACACAAAATGCCAAGACTAAATTTATAGCCCTTCTGTGCAAATTGCCCTTTTGCGCTAATCCAAACTTTCCAAGGAGTTATTCAAGTTTATTATGGTTTACCTTTCAAGGAGTTATTCAAGAACTCAAAAAGGCAATGAGTATTTCTAAGCTGGCAAAGGTACTCATTTTTTTTGTCAAAAATATTCTGCAAAACTGAACGGCAATTTT
Source organism: Stegodyphus mimosarum (assembly GCA_000611955.2). Lineage (NCBI taxonomy): Eukaryota > Metazoa > Arthropoda > Arachnida > Araneae > Eresidae > Stegodyphus > Stegodyphus mimosarum. The sequence continues at coordinate 562,780 of KK116678.1, read as the reverse complement.
CGTTTCCTGTTTCATTTATAAATCGAAAGATTTGAATAGTGTGCCTTCGTTATAAAGCAGGACTGCGGTCGTGAATTCAGAGTTTAAACACAGTTATGAGGTCATCAACACTATGCAAAAAGGCTTCCGAATAAGAAATAAAATTTCAAAAAAATCCTATTTTCACAAAATGGAACCAAAAATTGCATGCATAAGTCAATGGTCTCAAACTCAAATTGCACGCGGACCAAATGCACGATCTGAAAACTGCTGACGGGCGCAATAACTAAATAAAGAGAAGAAAAGTAAGAAGATTTCTTTTTTGTTAACGAAACAAAATTTCTTAATTAAATTTTTTAAAAAATTCTGCTATATGTTTGTCAAAACCTAAATATACAAATAACGCAAAAAAAATCAAATTTATACTTATTTTCTGCCTTATATCTAAAGGTTCTATTCTCCAGGCCATAAGTGGGTAGCTTCATTTCAATCATATAGATACTTGTTACTTTACTGGAAAAACAACTGCCCCTTCAGACCTACGACTATCAGAAGAAGATAAATGAGAGAAAAACCCTCGAATGGACAAAGTTCTCAATCTTATCATATTTCGTTTGAGGACTACATTCATCTTGACCAAGTTGTACTGATGATGAAATCATCAGTATTTTCCTGAAGCATGGATACCATCCAATGTTTCATAACAGACTGCGGGTATCTCACTGATATACAAGTGAAACAAGCCTCTGTAATACTTGTTTCGCACTTGAAGCAAGCTCCATCGATGGAACACAGCAATGATTTTATTCAACACAATTTGACAAGACTAAAAATACACTCAAATCATGAAAAAAATGGTGACATGCAAAGTGAGAAAAAAAAAGTCTTCTATCTTTTTAAAAATAAATTCATTACTTTCTTCGAGCGAGAACCACACACGGCTCTCGAACCCACGTTTCATACATTGCTGGTAATATACACATTAGTCTTCATCTATTTTAATTGTACAAGGTTTTACTAACAATATTTAAAACCGTTACACCGCCAACCTGTCTGGCAAACTTGTTCTCTTCAATTAGTAAAATTAGTGTCAATTTTAAATAATCTGAAATCTTACAACGAAGCCGATAATATATTCACTCCTTACCACATTGGCTTCTGATGAAATCTATCCGCAACTCACTAGCTCTATAGGTGGTTGAGATGATCTGGGAAGGTATTTTATATAAGAAATACACTGGTGAAATAAATTAAGAGAATTTTCATATTTGATCTATGGTCTCCAGAACTACTGGACAGATTTAAATAAAATTTGGTGTGAACATAGGTTCATATAATACAAACAAAATAAACATTCAACAGTTATAATAGACACACACGTTCGTTTGTAACACTCAAGGGAGTCTCAAGGTCTGAAACAACGGTTGCAGAAGACACAAAAGAAATGGGTTACTAGGAAGTATGATTCCCTCTTACAGCCACACAGGCCTCGTAGCGTGATGTCATACTGGAAATAAGGCAGTTTATTAGTGCCTGTGGCAATTGGACCTACTCATTCAGCAACTCTGTTTTCAGTTACTGTTACTGGGTGCTTCTCGGAGGAGAGTTGCGAGCCCAGACATGCTCTATAGGGTTGAGGTCTGGAGACCTAGCTGGCTAATCCATACGGCGAATATCCTCAATCTCGAGAAATTTGTAGACCAGAGGAGCTCTATGTGGCCTCGCGTTATCGTCCTGTAAGATGAACTCGGGGTCCACTACAACCCGGAAAAGGCGAACATAGTGCTCCAAGACCTCATCCTTATACCTCCCACCAATCACATAGCCTCTGTCAAAGACGTGGAGAGGTGTGAGGCCATCCAACATGATGCCTGATCAGACCATTACACAGCCGCCGCCATAATTGTTGATTTTGCGGACATTGGAGGGTAGGTAGCGGGTCCCTGGCTTTCTCGATATGAAAGTACGGCGAGAATCGGTGTTTAGGCTAAAATGGGACTCGTCGGTGAACAGAACGGTTGCCCACTGCTCCGTACTCCAATGACTATGCTGCCTGCACCACGCTAAACGAACTCTCCTGTCCGTAGACGTGAGCGGGGCCCAAACAGCCGGTCTTCTGGGAAACAACCCTCTCTCATTCAGTTTTTTGGAAACAGTCAACCTTGTTACACGGGTTCCTGTGGTTGCATATAGGTCCTGAGAGTGCTGAGAAGCTATAGCCCCCTTTGTTACGCTTCGCTAAAATGGACAAATAGGGATCTTCTCTGGCCGTCGTGGCTCTTGGACGACCTTGCCCAGGCTTTCTCTCGATGGATCCAGTATTCTGGAACTGTTTCCGTAGGTTACAAACTACGATGGGTGTTAAATTAAACTCTCTGCATATCTGGACTTGCGATTGATCTGCCCCTAGCCTTCCCACAATTCGCCACCTCATTCATTTTTACTGTTCCGATGTGAATTTAACCGATTGCTGCAATATAACACCGAGAAATTCATTGAGGTGTGCTAGTGAACGCAATTCGTCTTACCCTCCACGCGCTTATAAAGCCTGTTTTTCTGCTGGCTCCGCCTATACACACGTGTATGCTTATGTATTTGTCGTACAAAGCATCTAAAAGCAGACATACATCTAAAACCTGGTGGCGAAATCCTGGTGGTGAAGCATCATCATCCACCACCTTTTAATTCGTGCGATACTGTAGGGTAATTTGGTTATTTTGAAGCTCTAGATGTGAAAAATATGCAATGCCCTCACCGGAACTCGAACCTGGACCTCTCGTATACACTTCGAGTGAGCTACCGTTACACCACAAAGGCATGCTGGAAGCAGAGAGAAAATTATAGTGCATTTAGTCGCTTCCTATACTGGAAAGTTACCACTGAAAAAGGTAAAGGCTAAACACTTTCTTCACCTATAGAAATCCTAGACGCATAAAAAATCTAAAGAATTTTATCAAAAACTGGTATGTGGAGACGTCGAGAACAGCAGCTACGAAGATTATGTTGACGACCCCCCGTGGGTGAGACTCCCCGGGAAAAATGACTTCTGAATAATATTTTTCAACGCAATTTTTTTTTCGTGTACTTTTATAATGTTTTAATTTTTTTTTACTATACTGTATATAAAATATTGTTTTGACTATAATCAAATTTTAATTTGAATCTTTCCCCTTTCTGTCCTAAATATAGTAACTGCTCATAATAAATATCTCTAAATAGCGCATTTTAATATTAATCCATGTCATATAGCTGTTACATGAACGTTAATGACATAAGCATTTACACAAACGTTTTAGCGAATGAAATTTCAGTTTGGTAACCGAAACCTTCTTAACAGCCAAATGAGGAAATTGCGAATTGATGCTAAAATTACTCTGAACCAAGACTTTCCCTCAGACGCGTCATATTCTTTTTCTCGCTTCTCTGCTGTTTTCTGAGACTGTTACGCAAAGTCTTCAAAAAACGTAAAACGTTCTTGAAGAACAGTTATGTGCGCGCAAAGTTACGTGTGGCTGCATATATGAATAATAAGAGAAATTTTCAGACCTTGACGATCGCTTCTATCTTTATGAATCAAACGTTTACAAAATTTAATTAATTGTTGTTCAGAAGAAAAAACTCTATAATATTTTTTACGCCTATGCGCATTGTTAGAATAAATGTAAGAAAAAAAAAAATCAGACATCGGCAAGGGGAAGCAAAATGTGTCGTTCAGTAAATTAAAAACAAATTTTCACCTTAGAGTATTATTATTATCACTTTTTTTTTTCAGAACCATTCTTATTCAAAGACAGTTAGTTAAAGCAATTATCCTTATTATCTTAATAAATAAATATTAATTAATATTACCTTCAGTCAACTTCCGACCGACCGGGGGGATTAAATACACCCTGCTAAAATAAATAAATAAATAAAACTTCTCTTTTTTTTATTGCAGAATGAATAAAAAATTACAATGAAAACCATAGTCTTTTGCAAGCAAAAAACTAAGAAAAATCTATCTTCAGAAAATACTGTATGAAAAAGAAAACGCATGGAATATCAATAGTAATTGCGGATGATATCAAAGTGAATTAATTTATTATAACTTCTTCATTTCTAATGACTTTTTTTTTCTTTTCACCCCTATTATTTAAGGAGTGTTTTTTTTTAATTATAATTTAATTTAAGTACCAAAGTGAACTTAATTTCTACATTAAACTGATTGAAAATACAGAGGAATAATTAACAGAATTTTGCTGTAAATTAATATAGATGGATTATTCTTTTTTCCTGAATTGTTTTTAGCTCGCATCGTATTAACTGTAAGTTAACGGTGAGTGTCATCTACAACGTTAACCTAGTTAATCGGAAGCTGACTGTATTAATTAAAATGTAATCTCCACTATCATCATGTCAGAAATTTGATTTCTAAAAGAGTAAGTACCTTAAATTAATAATCTGTGTTGTTTCTTTAATTTGAACAACCAGTTGTTTTATGTTTTGAATCTTTACTGTCACTTCTCTCTTTCCGTTTTCCCTCCAGAATGCAAAATGAGTTCGCGTATATTTAAAGTGAGGTTTCAGATTGTTCAGTTACAGCTTGTTCTGCCTCGTGATGAATACTTTATGCTGATCTAAGATAAGAGTCCTCGTGGTCGCTTTTGCGTTATACCTCCCAATAGTTAAATTCACGCGAGTTAACTCCGAGCCAGCTTCGCGTTAGATTACTCTGTGTAGCATTTGGCTATTAGTTATTTAAATTTAGATATACAGTTGAATTTTAGCTTTCCGCCACAAATGTTGGCAGATTTATAAGCACCAGACGTACCTTCCGTTCATCTTATTAAGTTTTAAATAAAGAGTCTTTTACACCCTTCTCAAGTTTCTGTTATACTTCAGATATAGCGATGAGTCCCTAAATTTTCATTAGTGAAAGACTTAAAATTTCATAAATTCTACTAATTTTTAGCCCAAAAGGAATGTAAGTCCCGAATGGGATACCAGACTCCGTTTTTGCCGTTAATAACTATAAACGATGTATTACTTTTTATGTGGTTGTCACCAAGTACTATTATCGCATTGTATTATATTTAAAGAAATTAAATAATGAAGAATCTGCATGAATGTATGTATGTTTCTCAGATTGTGGGGAAAAAAAAAACAACGCAACAAACAGCAAATGTGAAATAACGTAGTCCACTACCCGAACATGGGCACCTGGAAACCCAAATCTGGAATTTGGAATTTGTTTTATTGTCTATTTTGAATTATGTAAAACTTTAACGAATACTCGAGTACCAAACTCAACGATTGCAAAGCGAGCAGGGGCAACACGGTACGAAAGAAAACATTTTTATCTCCAACGAGCGAGACTCTCTGACGGAAATTCCAAAGATATGTTGTTTTTAAATATTTTGTGATTTTGTTGTTGCATCGAGTTTTATGCGGCGTAAGCACCCAGAACGTGATATTTAATAAGTTAAACATATAAAAAATTGCGGAATACGGGAACAAAGAAACTTCTGTAAAACCGTCTTAGTAACAAAACTGAACGCTAATATGATGAACTGAGAAAAGAATGAAAAGAACAGAAACCACCAACACTTGCCAACACTTTAACACTGCATTGAGAATCCTAAAGCCATACTGCTGTGCTGCTAAAAAATATTAATGGGAGTGAGTGAGTGTAAAAGCAGACTGTTAGACTGCGAGCTCAGCGAGAGCGTAAAAAACCTTAACAAACCCTTTTGGGTAACAGATAAAATCAGTAACCTTTCAGAATTTTTTTAAATTAATGTTATTAAGAACGATTAATTGACTAGCTTAATACATTTCATGTCATTGCATATATATGTTTGTTTAAAAGCTCAGAAGTATTTATTTTTCTTAAATAAGTGCTACAGATTTAAGAAAAATTCCTTTATATTTATTTTTTACGAAGTCAGTACTGAATTAGTTTAGGCTAATCACTTTAATTTTTGTATTTCTTCTAATTTGTTTATTTTTTCTGATATCAATATGCGAAATTAACATAATAAAAAAATGAAGGAAAATATTTTTATACTTTTCAATTTATTTTATTTTGATAAAATTTGTTATTATTGTTATTTGAAACACAATCCTCTAAAAGTAATTCTAAACTCTAAAAGTCTTTCTTTAGAATAGTTAACTCCCAGTCAATATGAGGTTTCAATATCTGCAATAAGATATAATTTAAACCAAAAAAAAAAAAAAAAGCTAAGTAAAGCTAAGTGGCAAGTCAAAGAGAAAGCATTATTTGATTTCGCAGAAAATGCGAGTATTAGAATAAATAAATTTGCACATTACAATCAAGCTAAGTCCGTAAGAAGTAGTAATGATAAAATGAATGGGAAAAAGTGTGATTTTGTATCGATGAGCAAGATGCATAACATCAGAAACATCTTTTATTAATTATTTACGATATTGATGAAAATATCCACAAAATTCATCAGTTCTTGCGTTATTAATTATGTCAGTTTAAGCACATATCTATTAGCTACATTATGAAAGAATATATAAATAATTAAGACCTTCATTTATTGCTTTTAGTTTTCTTACTTTATTTCACAAAATAGTTGTAATTTAAAAGTTAATTTAAAGATCTTTCGTTATATTGAATACCAACAGTCTGAAAATTAGCTATTTGCCAGGCCACTTGGAAGTTAAATTAAGGATCTTATACTACGGCAACACTAACCAAACTGATAGCAACATATATGCCCTAACTGCGTAATCCACCATTTCAAACACCTGGTAAAACTCCGCTACGAACAATACTAATGTCAAAAATTGCAAAACTACATAAAAATTACAGTAAATAAAAGAATTTAAAATCCTATTGTTACGAATTTTGTACTTAATTAGATATTTTTAGTAGAATTATAATTAAAATCGTTTTATTTTCCCGTGCAATGCAGCACGAGACGTATTTTAAGAGAAAGCTACGCCGGGAAAGTAAAAATACAGGAGCACGTGCATTTAAGATTTAATAATATCTCGGTAATTTATATTTAAATTGAATAGATATAATTGACCACTATGTTAGCTGTAACCGTAATTCCATCTTCTTATTAATTTCCAGTAATCTCGAGAAGCAGAAAATGCTAGATTTATCTCGCTCGACCGACTGAAAGCTATAAAAAGGCAGAAAGAGAACATCTTAGCTCAGTTTTTAGTTAGCTGCTATTGTTATTGTTATAGCTTTCTCTTTAAATGCGATGTGAATTGCGGTCTATTTAACGTATTTGCGTTTTACTGATTATTACTGCCTGATATTGTGAATAATTGTACGAATATCTCTGAGGAAAATTCCAATGTTCTTGTAGGGTTTCCCTTATTTTGCACAATTTGCAATTTATTTTAAGTTTGATATCTTTCCTGAACCTCTCAACTTCAGATAGTATTTTCTCGCCAGAATGTAAATTTGAAGTTAAGTGCAGAGAATATTTAAACGGGTAAGTCTCTGAGTTTATTCACAACGTGTTTTCGCTATCCAGCGCACGTTTCTTTGCTATCTCGCTGTTACGTTAGTAAGCCTTTTGGCCATCTCGGATTATCACCACTCCTGTTAAGTTTTTTTTTTTTTTTTTTTTGAGTCAACCTGTTAGGTGCAAATTAATGTGCTAATCCAGTACTATTCTGTTTTAAATTTGACTTGAGTTATATTCTACATTTAAGTTCGCACCGAATGGTGTTTTGTAACGCACGAATATCGTGCTTTTCTGTTAAACTTTGAATTAATAAAGGGTTACTTTTCACCCTTCTTCTGTGCTGGTATTTATTTACGCCAGTGCGAGAATTGGCCATGTTCATTGTAGGATCTAATTAAGTTTTATGTAAAATAGCAGAGACAGATCTTACATTCTGTTATATCTCTTTTGTTAAGAATAAATTTTATTAACCTATTATCGGACTTGTGCATTTAATCTATTAGAACCCGTACGCACGCAACAATATCATGAAACCGTTTACCCACAAAATGTAACCTCACCTGACGACGCATTTTAAATCGTGTTTATATACGAATTTTAAGACAAACAGTGCTAATTTTTATTGGTGCAAGTTCAAGGTCACGCTATGTCTTTCAAGAATGCAGCAGCTAATCTGTTTCCTTATGCTTCAGAAAATAACTAATTATTTCACCTTTCAATCGCAAAGCCTGAGATCCCCGGTGTACCCCACTCCTGGCAGGAATTTCGAAACCCCTCCCGCTTGCCGATCAAGTTGCAGTGCAAAGACATTGTTTAACCCGGGGCCCCCTAGAGTTACCTGTCTTAGCACCTGAGTGGAGAGAAAGGATTAAGGGAGTGTAAATGACAACTCCACAGGGGTCCGGTCAATCATGGGAGACAAGATCTCCTATTTCCGTTGTGCCAAGGTCAAACAAGGTTGGCACCTGCTAGCAGAATCGATTTTGGAGGCGTGATATGACACTTATATCCACTGCTGAAACCAGGGAGGAAAGATAAGTGACAATTGAAGTAAAATTGATGAATAAACAATAGACTAGACCTTTCGTTACGTGTTTTGATGACTGACGTTTCGATATGGATGATTAAGAAATGAAATCAATTTCGTCATTTGTCACGATGACTACAGCCAGAGTTAGTTTAGATCTTCCAATCACCATGAAACACATCTTGACTATAAACAAACTACCTCTAAACTTGTGTTCACTGCTCTTTGCGTCAAGAAATTTTTAAACGCTAATCGATTTTAAAAGAATAAAAACTATGTATTATTATTATTATTGCTGTTGTAATTACTATTTAAGATCACGTTATTCTTCATCTCAAGTGAAACTGACATTTTAAAGTTCAAACGAGTTGAACCTTGAGTTGGATTTAGCCATTTTTTTGTTAAAGCGTATTTATATTCTAATGCATTTTTGATTCATGTCCTGCAATAATCCAATAGTAAAATGGTGGGGGCCAAGCGTAACAAAAGGTTGTTTATAATATTTCAAGTTTTTTTTTTTTTTTTTTTTTTTTTTTTTTTTTGGAAAGCTGCTAAAATTTTCATTTTTAGGAAATTTTTATTTATTCCCTTTCAAAATTCCTTCATTCTTTGGCATGAAGCTTAATTTCCATAAAAAAATAAGTGTATAGTGACATTAGGTTATTTTAAAGCAGGAGATTTAACCTGCGGGAAAGCGCGTGGGGTGTGTCATGCCCCAAGTCTACAAAAAAGTGGAGTATTCCTAACTTTCTTAACTTGTGAAACTGTACTGCATTCAGTAGCGGAGTTTCTAGTAGTGAGTGACTTTCAGAACCGCTTTTTCGTTGCCTGTGTGTTTCAGGAAAAGATTTGTCGGTATTTTATTGCATCTGAGGTGTGACACACCCTATGCGCCTGTCAACGCAAGTGTTTTTCTGACTGAATATTTATTCTAAATATTTATTTCTAGAGTGTAACAGTAAATATTTCTACTCGCAAGCAAGCGATTTTAAAGCATTTGAAATTGAATTTTAAAAGATTTCGAAGCTCATTATGGCAAAAAGAATGACTCGCTATGAATTGGAAATGCAGCGGCTGTGAGACTGATTAGAAATATTTGAAAGTGAAGAAGGTTACATTTCGGAAACTGAAGATGAAAATAGGAATATTTTCTACACTGTTTGGTTTCGAAAAAGCTAAAGCATTCAATTCTTATGTTCATAAGAAAAGGAAAAATTGCTTTTATGCTTTTAACATTACATAACGATGATGCTATAGATGGCACTACTGGAGAAAAGAAAACACCAGAAATTATATATTTTTATAAAACGACTAAGTATGCAAATGGTCAATGGTAATTTTTCTTTCTGCACTGAATGTTGCTACAATAAATGCTCGAATTATATTACTTTCAGCTGCTAATTCACCAACCAGATACAGGAGCAGATGCCTGTTTTTAAGGAACTTAGCATTACAATTAATAAAAAAAAATATATTGAATAACGATCAGAGATTGATACTTTACCGAGAAACTTCCGTACTGCATGCAAAAGAAGAGCAGAAGTTTCCAGGAATAATTCAAACGAATATACGAAATTCGAAGCAACTAAGTATAAAAGTTGTGATGAATGCCCTGGAGCCAAGGACAGAAGACCGCGAATGCTATATTTAAAATGTGAAAATCTTCTGTGCTAAGAACACGTGAATGAATTTTGTTCAAAGTGTAAACAAATAAAATAAGTTGCGTTGTGTATTAAAGATGCAATAAAATTAGAGGTATGATGCTTATTTTGTTATTATTTTCATTTATCTTAATTTTAACTCTCTATAAGCTTATTTTGGAAGTTAATTTTTTGTAACGCAAGTCTTATTCGCGTATTATAAAAGAAAAACAAATTTAAAACCAAATAAAACTGTTTTTACCGTATCTTAAACATTGGAGTATGTGATATCCCATGCGCCCACTCTGGTAACTTTTCTTGATGAGCCTTCCGCCGGGTTAAAAAATGTACAATACCCTCGCCGAGACTCGAACCTTGGACCTCTCGAATATGCGTCGAGCAGGATTCCAATTACACCACGCGGAAAGGAACGAAAAAATATCTTATATATTCCAAGGGCGACTGGGGATCAAAGGACCCAGTTGCCATATCCAAGTGGTGACAAATTATTGGTCATCAACTTTTAGTTCCGGCACAACCGTAGTGTCACTAGATTTCTTTCGAAGCTGGAGACTTGAAAAATGAGCAATGCCCTCCCACGGACTCGAACCTGGACCTCTCGGATACGCGCCCAGTGTGCTATCGTTCCACTATGAAGGTATCTGAAAGGAAGTAGAAAATACCTTATATACTCCCCCTTTTAAAGGGCGACTGGGAACTAGGCGACGCAATTGGCAAATCCTGGTAGTGAGGAATTATTGTCCACCATCTTTTACTTAGGGTACCATTTTAGGGAAATCTAGAATTTTCCTATGCCAGGAAGTTGAAGAAAGCCGGAATGCCCTCGCCAGGACTTGAACCTGGAGCTCTCAGATAAGCGCAAGTGTGCTACCGTTACACTACGAAGGCATGCTGGAAGGAGAGAGAAAATACCTTATAGTGTAATGGAATTAAATCGTATTATAAATAAATAGGAAACACACATATTATGCAAATGATTGAAGCAAAAATCATATATATCATTTTACACACTTCTTTTAGAGAAAATCTGGATAATGTTAACAAGAATTTCCTTTTTCTATCTTTTGAAAGTCAACCAATGCATAAGTTAATTAATTATATTTTCTCTCTCCTTTCAGCATGTCTTCGTGGTGTAAAGCTAGCACACTTGGCGCGTATTCGAGAGATCCAGTTTCAAGTCCCGGCAAGGGTATTGCGTAATTTTCAAGTCTCCTGCTTCCAAAAAAAATGATTCTACAACTAAGCTCGTATTTAAACCATAACTCTTCGTCCAACGGAATAGTTGTTAGTGACTCTGATAACCTTGCCGAAGACCTCAGGTTCGAATCTCGGAGAAGGCAGGCTTCTTTGTAAATGTATGGTGTCTGTGCGGCATGGGGACACTCTAACTATGTAGCGAGCCGAAAGTCCTCTCGAGAGGTTGATGCTAGAGGAAGAAGGGTGCGACACACTCGGACCCATTTCTCCGGGGTGCTTTCTTTCAAAACTGGTGGCGGAACTGAGCTAAAGTTGGCTCCCACCTGTATGGTGCTCAAGGTCCTTGCCAACGGCAGACGCATTTGACTCCTTGCCATGCTGAATGTCGTGGGCTTGCGCTGATCATTGTCAGGCAAGTGAAATTGGTAACTACAACAACCATAACTCCCAGCGATTTATGCAGTGCAAACAACTAACTTTGTATATAAGCAATATTACATGATAAGTAACTAACACCGGGTACAAGAGTTTGTTAACTGCAATGCGATATAACGTCAGTTAACCCTGTAGATAATTAGCTAATCAGGCACGCGGGAAGCTGTTACTATCATGCATATTTTCATTAAAACGACGTAAATACGAAAATAAACTCATTCAAGCAACAGAAAAAATAAAGCGATTTAATTCGCCCTTCTTAAGAGTTCAACGCTTTCCTACAAGAAATCCTGAAGAGTATTGACAATGTGTTATTTCAGGTTTTATTTTAAAAAATGCGGCAAAACTTATAGGTAAGATACGACTGAATATGTAGACCACCCCCAATGTCGTAAGTCATCCTGAACAGTGGATTTCGAACATTGGTCGCGGAGATTTGTTCCGATCAGGCAGAGCAGACGGCCCAGAAAGTGATCCGCCATGGGGGCTTTCCTTCTAAGCCCCTCAGATTTAGAGCCACTTCCCTCCCTCATCTGTCACCGGACAAACCCTGCAATCCTCCCCCAAGGACAGCGTAACAAATGGCAGTAGAGAAAGTCGGGAGAGCAGACCGATGGCCGTTGAAAACCGTTGCGTTTTCACGTAGTTGTGAAAACAAATTCACAGAGAAGCGACACAAGAAAGCAATAAAAACATTCTGTTGATAGTATGGCTTAATGACTTTTTCTGACAAAGAACTACCTGCAGTGGAGATTTAAAGATGATGGCTGTAAACAAAGATCATCATCAGCAAGTGTAATGCAAATTAATGAGCAGATTTAATCCAAAAACTTAATTAATTGAAACTATTTTCAAGCAGTTGCAGATAAAGATACTTTACATTGCCATTCTCTTCACGTCATAATGGCTGCACTTTAATAAGTTTTTCTATCCCTTAAAACATTTCAAAATTCAAGCCATTTCAACAATTTGATTTACATTATGCCACATATTTCTTTCAAATTACAAAGAAACATTTTGCTGACTAGTTGACAAAGGCTTTCTTACTTCTTGTTCAAGAGATTCGTACTTGCTCTCTTGAATGAATGGGCGAATAGCAGAAAAAGCTTAAAAGGAAGCTAAATTATTACACTTTGATAAAATAAACAGAGAAAGTTCACCTTTCTGCTTCTTTCTACTATAAGCAGTGCTATTCTCTACAGAAAATTGGTCCCCAGGTGTTTTTGTCAGTAATTAAGTGCCTGCAGAACAACATCCTTTGCCAAAGAAGTCCATTGAACAAAATTGAATTTCAGATAACATCTGATCCAACGATAAGGACAATTTACCACTGCCAGGGCTTTGTCCATGTATACACATGTAAGTGGCAAATCCACAACATTCACAACATTCATTCAAATCCACAACTTCTTAATGCAGAAGTAAACCTTTACTTCTGCATTAAGCATCAATGTAACATTAGACTCCTCCTACAGTGTCTTAAAAGATCAGGCTAATAATACAACGCATCACAACACTTTAAGATTCTTAGAAAAAAAATCAAGGAGAACCGAAGAGGAAGCTCTAGACCTGAGTAGTAACTGAAAGAAAGCAAAGAAACAAATGTTAAGCAAAGACCAAATGCAAAAGCAAAGACTGTAAAGCAAAGACCAAATGTAACAAGAAGAACAGATACATGAAAAGATTCGTAAGGAACACCTCAAACATGTATTCGAATGATAGTGGCATGCCATCAATTGAGTAGAAATGTAGATTAATTAATTCCTTTACGTTTTAGGCAATAACACTTTTAAGTATATTTTTATTTAATTTTAAACACCATTTAAAGAAATATCATTTTACTAATTTGGATAATTTCATAATTGGTGACAGATTACAAAAAGTCTTCATTTAATTAAGTCTTAATTTTGTCTTGATTCTTATAGATGAAGTTAAAATTTAACTTTTAGTGATTATTTCAGTTCCTGCCCTTGAAAGCATTCTTCCAGAACGTGAAGGAAATCAAAACAAAACATATTGTAGCACCAATTCTAAGTTTAAACGTCTCGCCAGTTACAAACCGCTGAATACTGGCAATACTGGCAGATCGACATCGGTTTGAATCCAAGTGACCAGGATGGCTACCTTTTTGGTTTTCATGGCTTTCCACCTGTATGGTGCATAACCTTATGCATAATGTGAATCCCTTAAACTGACAGCACATCTACATGTCACCCTCAACAGGAGTTCGAAAGAAACATTTTCTAGAATTTTTTATTTCGAGCTATCTGATTGGCGGACTTATGCAGAAAGCAGTTCTTTGGAGACAGCATACAAGGGTCAAAGTTACAAATATTGTCAGTTCGGTTTCGAAAATTCTCTTGTTGCTAGCAAGGACATAAAGAATCTCAAACCCCATCTGATCTACACCAGTGTTTCACAAGGGTCCATTCCCTGGCCTTTCCTGTACTTAACACACGTAAATAATTTTCCAGAATTCTCAGATGACCACAAAGCTGTGCTACCCTACTACACAGAACACACGGCGGTTATCACCCTAATCATTTTTACGCGCCAGCTACAAGTTAATTCGTAGAACGGTTTTGTTTCACCTGCGCCACGTACGATCAAACTCATACTATTTTCATGTTCTTTGAAGGTATCTGGTTTTGGAGATTAGGAGAAAACAAAACTATTTGGCGCAATTCAAGAGATTTATTATCTCTCTATATATATAAGCGAAATACCCCTGACTCATCACAAGATCTCCGAAACTATACACCCGAAATTTTGCATAGTTACTCATTCCACGACGTACACGCCCACTAAGTACGGATTTTATGTAATTTTACGTATTTAACGTATAATATTAATTTTACGTGATTTTACGTAAATCTTTAAGCGTTTGCAGTTTCCGGTTAGAGTTTGCTTTGCGATGACTATCAATAAAGCATAAAGGCAGATTTTTAAAATTAGCTGGCGTAGATTTACCAAAATAACTGTTTTTCTCATGATCAGTTTTATGTGGCATATTCAAGAGTAAATTCAGCTGAGGGTCTCATCTTTCTTCAACCAGAGAGACGTACGAAGTATGCTGTCTACAGAGAAGTTTTATAAATTTAAGTATATTATTTTACAGTTTTAAACTGATATCGTAAGTTTCATGAAAATGAATGCTATTATTAAGAGAAATAAATTATTGTGATGAAAAATAAAAATGTTGTTATTTATAAAAATTGCCATATATAAAAAATCAAAAACAAATAATTATGATTGATTAAAAATTTGATTTAATAAATTAAAAAAACGAACAAACATTTAAAAAATTCTCAAAATATGTCCTTAGTTTTATGTTGGCAATTTTTCGTGGTGTAGGCCTACTGGGGATCCCCCCCCACGTTAAATATTGGGGACGCATCCTAATACACAGTACCTCATAGGTGATAAGGAAATATGTATATGATAGATTCACTGAGTGGCACTATATTTTCCAACATTAAATTTAAAATTACATTAATTATCAATTCGAAATTAGACATTTAGTCCATATAAGACGTCTAGGTTCACATTCAATTAGATAATATGCCCAGCAAAGTGGGCAGGTTTCAGCTAGTAATTAATATAAGTAATTATAAAGTAAATTACATAGGAAGTGTAATCAAGCAATTTAAAATAATCTTTGTTATAATAACTGTTATAAAAATAATCAAACTTTGTTAAGCAACAGCCAAGCTACAAATATACTCGTAGTTGGAGCTGTCATAAAATATTTTATAGCAAAAACCGACAACGATACAACTCGTATAATTAATAAAGCAATTAAAAATTATCCAAATTCAATATCTTTCCCATAAATACATGTTTTGTATTTTTATTTTACAATTAATTTATTTATTGCTAATAAAAAAACAACCCCAAAGGAATTTAAATTTGAATTTGATCATTATGCTTCACTTTTAGAGATGCTAATCACAGAACAAAAAATTAATCACAAATTTTCAATTGGTTGTAATAAAGGTTTGTTAAAAGGTAAGGTTATTTTTAAAATTTTCTTTACGTCTTTCTTTAAATTTTCTTAAAATTTCCTTTTCTTTTATTAAAATTCTCCTTTGAAAAATAGCGAATAAACATCTCTCTGATTTTGGAGGTTACTGCTGTTCTAAATCACTAAAATGCTTCCAAATAACGAAATGCAGAATTCCCAAGTTCACAATATACCTGCGATTCGAATTTTGCGAACTGAAAATTTCTTTTTTCGGTTGAATATAAAAGATAAAGTGTGAATTATTTGGTTTGGAATTAAGTCATAATACTGTTTATAAAAATGTTAACAGCAACTGAGAAGAATTGATTAGTAGTATACCGTGTTTAAGAAATTTAGTTTCTTATATTAAAAAAACGACCTTTTTTTATCAAAAATGTTCATCTCTAAGACGCATTTCTTAATTTTGATACCAGTTTCAGTCACAAGGTAAACATTTATCAATGATATATTGATAGATTAAAGCCGATTTAGAAATGATTCAGCTCATCATTTCGAAGATTTTACAATGGTCGAAGGCCATATATGTTTGACAGAAATAATAATTCTAATTCTTATTAGTATCAGAGGTGCTGTTAGTCTCCAAACTCACCTTTTTCCCGTATCATATCTCAAACTGTTGCCACCAAATATTATTGCGATGTATTTTTTTAAAAAAATATATAATGAAGAATCTCTTTATTTGTATGTTCCTCGCATTGTGAAAAAATGACAACACAAAAAGCCATCGAATTATTAATAGCGTAATCCTCCACCCAAAAATGGACGTTTCGAAGCCCGAGTTTAGGATTCGGAATTTGTCAAACTCAGTTTTGAATTTTGAGTTGTTTCATTTTGTACAATTTTAACGAATTTTTGTTTAACAAAGTCAGCGATCTGGAAGCTAGAATCGGCAACACTGTTCGAAATAAAACATTTTTTATCTCTAGCTCGCCAGACTGCTGCTATTCGACAACATGTAAGATCTTTCAGTTTTAATACACAAATACAATTATTTGAAAGCAATGTGTTGCCACTGCCTCAAACGGAATACTTTCTATACCCATGCAACAGCTGTTGTTTTTAAGTAAAACGTTAAGTTACCTAATTTTCAAATTTAACCTTTTTGTTACTGATAGCAAACCAAGTGATAGAAAAGAAAGAAACTCAGTTTCTAAAAATGTCTGTCTTAAATTCCTGCTATTAGCTCACACTCTCCCTATATCTTGTTCAAATTTTCAATCGTTAATAAAATACTTTTTATTCACCCACTCAGGTTCAAATACATTTTTTTAAACTTTTAATGGATGACACTTGATGTTAATACAGTTTTTTCACACATTAATTTTTTTTAAATTTAAAATTAAATTTTTTTTTGTATTTTTAGAATTTTTCTTCGTTGATCTAAGTAGGAATTGACTTAATTTGTTTTTAAAGTAGGAATTTACATTAGTTTGTTTTTGTATTATTTGTTACTTTTTAATCTGACTGATATTTAAATAGTAAGATATGCAAATAAAAACATTAAATATTTTAGGAGACTGCATTTGATTCATTAAAAATCATTGCATCCTTTTTCATGTTGACTCTTTTATGCGGCAGCCCATCGAGCGGCTAGTTTTCAAAGAAATAATGAAGCGAATATAAAAATATGTATGGTAACCTCTAACATTCCATCGAAAATTCCGAAAATATGCTGTTTTTAAATATGTGATTTTGGTTTTGAATTTTTCGTAGCATAAGTGATGCTTAGTAATAAAGCTTAAAAAAAAAAAGAAAAAGTGTTAACATGAATGAGTTCAAGAGGCACATAAGTAACCTGCGTTGCTCAACGAGAGCATAAAAAAACCTTAACAAATCCTAAGGTACAATTTTATAATCTGAATCCTTTCACATTTTCTTTCTTTCTTCTCCCTTTCTTTTTCTTTCTTCTTATTTTTTTTTCCTTAGCCCAAAGCGCTATTAATTTCGCTCTGGCATTTTGCTTCGATTCACTTTTTGCGTTAATTCACTTTTCAAACTGTTGCCACCAAATATTATCGCCCTATATTATATTTAAAGAAATTAAATAATGAAGAATCTGCATAAATGCATGTGTATGTTTTTTGCATTGTGAAAAAACAATACGGTACCTATAGCCATCCAATTTTAAGTAACGTAAGTCTCCACCCGAATATGGAAATCTGGAATTTGTTTTATTATCTATTTCATATTTTTAAAAACATTTACGAGTTTTTAATTAAGAAAATCAACGATATTAAAACGAGCAATGGCAACACTGTACGGAAAAAAAAAAAGTGTGTTTTCTCTCCAGCGCGCGAGACTGTGTGTCGGAAATTCTAAAGATATACTCATTTTAAAAGTATTTTGCGATATTGCTGTTGAATTGAATTCTATGGTTTAAGTGCGAAGAGCATGATATTTAATAAATAAAGGTAACACACTAAACGTTAAAAAACGCCCCTTTGTGCGTAATGTAAAATCTGAAAGCTTTTAATTTTTTATATTATTATTTTTGGGGGATTAAAGTCTGGGTAAGCAACGTGCGGCTTATTTAACATAGATTATGCAGGCAAGAGCGCCAACAAGCTAAAAAGTAAATATATTACAATGAAAACAAATTAGACAGTGAGAATTTGGCACTGACTAGAGAAAACATGTGTGTGAGGAAAATAAGACAATAAAATATGTATTTATAACCTTTAAGTATCAATAAACAAGTGCTTCCTACTAATTGTTCTTAAATGTTATTTAAAGAGGTGTAGAAAGAAATGACTTGCTACTCGAAAATCCCAAATTATCCAACAATTAATTCAATTTCAAACGTTATTTAAGTTTAATATACTTTCAACTAAATACATAAATGATTAATATACAATCAGAACCCTGATGTTTTTAATTCCTAGCTTAATATTTAATAAATTACAGGATATGTTTATGAATTTATTATAAAACAAAGTTTGTATTAAATGATTTACCTAATTATACGGCATTGAAAATCTAGAGGATAAATTAAAATAATAAACCGATTGTAAGCTATGACGATAGTTCATCAAATACAGCGTTCCGGTATTTTCCACTTAAGGAAAGCTATAAAGGCTGTTTTCAACTTAAGTTTTTCAGGAAACTTAAGTTGAAAAGTTTTTGTTTGATTTTGTTGAACAAAATCTGATTTGAACAAAATCTGCATTTAATTTCTTAGCATTTTGTTACTGTGACAAATCAAAACTCAGTTTTATTCCTTAGCACAAAATCATCAATCTTCTCCGCATTTCATTTCATTTTGTACAGTTCACTATTTTAATGTTTTCTTTGTGTGATGAATAAAACTTAAATTTAATCTTTCTGTTGAACTATTGCCACCCAATATTATCCCCTGTATTATTTTTAAAGGAATAAACTAATGAAGAATCTGTATGCAAATATGTTCCTCGCATCATGAGAAACGATGGAGCCTACAGCTTTCTGAGGAAACGACGGTAGCTAGAGCCATTAAATTTTGAATAACGTTGTCCGAACATGTGAATCTGGCAACTTGACTTGGAATTTGGAATTTTGTATTTCATATTTTGTAAAACTTTAATGAATTTTTTATTAACAAACTCTACGACTTGAAAGCGAGCAGTAGCAGCATTATATCGAATGAAATATTTTAATCTCCAGCGCGCGAGACTGTCTATTGACACTGTGAGAAAAAAGTGTCATTTAATAAATAATGTTAACCCACCAAACGTCAATAATAAAAGAAAAAAAAAGTTTTGGAAGCCATCTTACTAAAAAAACTGAATACTGATATGAAGAACTGAGGAAAGACTGAAAAAAGTAAATATATATATATATATATATATATATATGTCAACGCTTGAGACTGCATCGGGAATTCTAAACACATGCTGCTATCCTTTTTTTTTTTAATTTTTGTGTAGTTTTTCTATTGAACTGCATATGGCATAAGTGCGAAGAAAATGCTGCTTTAAAGTAAAGCTAAAAATACAAAAAGAAATAGGTGAGTAATAATGAGAATGCACTAGCAGACTGCGAGCTCAGCTGTTGGGTAAAAAACCTTAAGAAATCCTTTTAGGTGGTTGTTAAAAAACGGAAAACATTCACATTATGGTGTTTCTCCCTTTTATCTAATAACTAAGTGTGGAGGAACATAGTGAACTGCTAAGCGAATAAAAGCGCTTAAGACCAGAAACAGAAACGTAACACTCAAGTAGTGTTAATCCTTCTTTCTTGCTTATCGAAAGGTGTACAGTTGGCCCCTTTCTCAGGACGTACAACAAAGTCTCCGTTTAGGCTTACACCTAAGAATATAAGAAATAAGAACTTAGCTAATGACTAACTAAATAGATTTAGCCGAAGCTAACACACTTATATGTAGTTGGCCCTTAAATACCGAATTAGCTAACGAAGCTATCAAGGGCTCGTAATACGGTCGAGCGTAGTAACAGCTTAGAGAGAATTGGCTAAAAGGCAAACGCTCGCTAGTCAGAAACTCTGATTCTGTCTCCCGCAGTCAGTGGAACTTCAACTTAAATGCTATCTACTACTCATCTGCATTTAAAGCGATTCTAAAAACTCATTCTGGTAAGGAACAGTAAGGCTGAAATTAGGAGATATAGGAAAATAGCTTAAAAATAGCTGTTATAGACTTAGGATAAACCTTACAAAATTTTAATTCTTTTTAATAATATAAGTAACATTAAAGAACTATTGGACAGATATGATCAGCTTTTTCTAACACTGAACGTTATTCTTGATTTTAAACAAATAAGATAATAAAATTTTGCAGAGATTAGTTTTCTAGCAAGAGGAAATGGGACATTGCATTGCGCCTTTACCGACATTCGAAGTACAGATTTGGCAGCTGTTAGATGGGTGTCCAGTTGGAAACACTTGCATCACAAGATTCTGTACGAGGAAATGCGATAGTTTTTATATTCCTTCACTTCCCCCCGCCCGAACACGCAGCGGCCTATCACATGGGGTTTTAGTACGTAGACTATTCAGCCCCACCGCAACTCAGCTCCGTTTCAAATTTAATAGAAATCTTTCAAGAACACGGATCCAGTAGTCTCCTAGCCTTCTTTTCCTATCACATATCATTCGAATGGACGGTATTTTAATTATTTATCAAGTATATTCTTTCAACTCAACGTTATTTTAAGTGACCCCTGCCGCAATGACACTATACACTTACAAACATCCACGCCTTCTTATGGAATCAAATCCGAATCTAAGTTTAATGAAACCGGCTCTTCTATCACTACTTCAATAGAGCGGCAGCCCTTCTCTTAAGCAGTAACTGAGGAGAAGTAGATGGCGATACTGCCAATCACGTTTTACTTATGATGCCACTGTAAAGATTAATCGACTTTTCGGAGAAGAAACTTGAAAAATCAACTCCGCCCTCGCCGACATTCGAACCACTGACGTTTTGTTGGTAGTTGGATGTATGAAGTGCTTATAACACGAAAGCGCGCAGGAGAAACAAGTACTTTTTTTACGAGTACTTTTATTTAATTGCAATTCATTCACAAACTTTGATGAATACGTACAAAACCAGAAACTCAATTAAGTCAGAACACTCCCTTAAAAAAATAAACTATACTACAGCGAATTACTATTATTAATATAGTAGACTATTCCACGTTAAGAATAACTCAAGTATGTTTCACAGTATTTGAATAAGCTTTCCATGGCTTCTGCCAAAAAACTACTATACGCAGCTTCGTGTTCATTAGTGGAAGAACAAAATTCTATTATTTACATGGGAAATTCTTATGCGCATTTAAAGATTCGACCATAAACCTAGATATTTGTTCATTTTATCCAAAAACGTGGAAGCATTTTAAATTCTAGAAACTGGAAGATCACGTTTCATACTCTTGCGTAAATCGTAACGTGGTCAAGACACAAAGCTTTTGCTCGCTAACCTCGTGTTTGTGGCACACTTGAAATTTTCTACTACAAAACGTAGTCTTTCTCCGTTACGGTCAAAACAGGTAAACATCACGTCCAGCGCATCCTTCTGACCACCACCCAAGAGAGTGGCATGGATGCTCTATTTCGAATAAAAGGCCTGTATCCTCACGTGGCTTATCAACCTGATCTTCCGGGTGCATTCCGTGTACGATCTTCTGAATCTTCTCCGCATCCCCCATCCCTACTCTTCGCAGAAGATAAACCTCTTCTGCATCAGTATATCACTCCTGTATAAACTGGATATTCGAGAAACTCCCTCCCCATCGTTTCCTCTTCCTCCCCTCGCTATCTCGACTTTTAATGAAGGCCGTGGACTAACGTTGATGACGTCACGAACGCACGTGCTCGAGTGGCTCGCGCACACGTCCTGCCGGTGAAAAACCGAAAGAAGGAGGTTTTAAAAATTTTTCCCCCATTCCGGTTTTAAAAGATGGGAAAAGTGCACCCACTTCAGGAGAATGCCGGCGACGTCGAACTACTCCAGGTTTTCCGCATTTATGGAGGGTTATGAGAGTGTGGGAGTTGGTAATAGGTGTACTTCTGAGTACGCGCGGGGAAAGTGGTGATCATTCAGCCGCTCTGAAACAGAGTGGAGTCGTTCTTCCTACGTTTCGCCTGACGTGCCTCTGGATTTTAAGGAGCACAAGTTTGTTTTTGGGAACAGTATTAGTTTTAATGCCTACCTACTACCATCGTCACCGGAATCTGCTTTCTTTCCTTCCTGTAAAAGAGAGCTCTTGAAATAGTTGCCGAAACGTTTCTTCCGCTCTGTCTCTCTTAATTTCATGTTTGATAGGTTGCTTAATCACATTAATTGCAGTAATAGATTCAAAGGAAAATTAAAATAATTTTTTATATTCGAAATTAAAGTCGAGTAGGTACAAGAAACCTTGGCTGCAAATAAGAGTAACAGTTTCATCAATATGAAGACATGGACTCTTCTTTAAAAGCAAAATTTACTCAGCTTAAGTTTTTATTTTAAACAGAGAATTCAAAGTAAAACTTCAAATACTATTTTACTAAAAGAAATAAAAAATGAAATCGAAGCGAAATTAAGGGGTGTTTTGAAATTTATCGAAACCTTTGTCATAGCTGTGACTTTCTTAAGGTCTTTGGTCATGATAAACAACAACAAATAACACAAACCTCTTTTTTAAATGGTTTGATTAATTTGATTATGCCAATCATGTGAGCGCTACCTACCTAAGGAGATGACTGCCATCGTGGGGAACTTTCTGAGAGAAACTGGCTCAGAATTAAGATTGTACAGTGAGGGGGGGAGGGACAGTTCTACTGGGCAGATTGCCGAAATTCAAATTGCGTTTTCCATGTCTGAAAAGCGCGACTTAGGATATGTATTAGATTTATATAGAGCTCTGTTCTGCGATAGGTATTTTGACACAAAATCAGACTTTTTCTGAAATAACATACCAATTTTTTTTCCATATTTCGATTCTACGACTCAAATTATGCCTAAATAATAAATTTTGTAAAATTTGATGCGAAATTTACGGAGAAATTCAAAAATTTAACTTGGCGAAATTTTTTCAGTTTGCGCCAAGAATAATTCACTTGGCAAACTTATTAATGCATGGCAACCTATTTTACTGTTCCTTCCATCGTGCAGGACGGGAAAAAAGTCACATCGTTCCTACCTTTTTACAATGTGGACGAGCGGAAAAATAGTCACATCGTTCTTATTTTCAAATAATTTTAACAAAGTGCGTAAACCACATTTCCGCTATTATGGCTTTCAACAAATATGCCAAATTTCAGAACGCGCCAATATATAAATTCACGTATATCTTCGGAAATTTTAAATAAAAAGCTATATTTTTCGGCAGTGATGCTTAGAACTACACCTACTTTAAGATACTTGTAAAAATTTTATAGGTTGTAATTAAAAAAATTTTTTCGAAAAGTTTATTAAAATTATTTAAAAAAAAATTTTTTAAAATAAATCATAAAAAAGGGTTAATTTTATTGGAATGAACCTAAATTTCGAAATGTGAAAGAAGGAATTAAGTAAATTAAATAAAAGAAGAGATATTAGTAAATACATATCAAATTCAATTAACATGGAGGAACTAAAATTTTGAGAGCTAATTTTTTAAAAACTACTCTTGCGATTTTTTACAAAATTTGGTAGTTTGGCATAATTTGAGTCGTAGATTCGAAATATGGAAAAAAAAGTGACATATCATTTCAGAAAAAGTCCGATTTTGCGTCAAAATACCTATATTACAACAACGCTGTATGTAAATCTAATACATATCCTAAGTCGCGCTTTCGAGACATGAAAAAGGCAATTTGAATTTCGTCAATCGGCCTAGCATTAAAATTTATTTTTTGGATGGAATTTGAACACCTGCGTAAAATTACGAGTATTCAGCGGTTGGATTTGGTTTATTAATTCTCAATATTCAACTGGTAAGAGCTAAGAATATAAAAAGCAGACTCTTGATTAGAATCTAGCTGGGGAAAAACCGTTATGCTGCCACCTGATTAAAACAAATCTTTTGGAAAGACATAGGATTCTCCCATCCATCCCTGTAAATAACAGAGTCACACATTTCTCAAAAGGTGGATAGGTCTTAAATTCAAATTAAGATCAAATGCTAGAATCTCATTGTTAACTAGATTCGGAGGCGATTACTGAATCCAGATAGTTCAACTGGTAAGAACAGCTTATCGGTAGAAAAGAATTATACTATATTATACAATATTACCATATATTAATAAATAGTTACACTGTATTATATAATAATTATACTACCAGTCTGATGGCACTTGTTAAATTCTTAATTAAACCTTCTTAAGCAAATATTTCGCCCTCAGATATTCGTAATAGGCCTAGCTCTGATAATTAATATTATAACGGCAAAGGGGAAGACTTGCTACCTAATTAGTCTCTTCTATTAACAACCTACTTATAACTGCCGAAGTATAAGTCCCCTGAGGGACAATGTAGTAAACTTGCATAAATTTTATAATTAAAAGGAAATCGAAAGATATGAGTCCTATCAAGTCCCGGTCAGTGCTGCTGGTCACCGATTACTAGAAGTTTAGATAGGGCTGTGCACTAAGTTTGGATATGTTACAAAATTAAAATTAAATTAGAAGAAAATGATCCCCTACAAGGTTGCAAAAGTCTGTCTGTCAAAAGAAAAGCTCCCGCCAGTTAGTCTGCAGCTGTCTGTTTCCGTAGAAACGAGCCTTGACCCATTTTCCGTAGGGGTGTCTTGAAGATTTACTTTTCAGTTTGCCATCCTGTTGCACTTAAAGATCAATTGGCAACCCTTGGTTCACCCCTATTTGAAATATGCTAGCCCTGTTGCTATAGCAACCGCCAACTGCCAGACACTGTGGCTGGAGCTATTCTTCTCGTAGATAGACAGTAATCACCGGTAACCTACAAATTCCCTTCGGGTTAATCCACAGACCACCAAAATGAGGCAGCGTAGTAAATTTAAGTAGATGTTTAAACCAAGTCTAAACATTTAGAAGTCAAACAACAAAAATCAGCATTATATTTTCAAATTTTCACAGGACTACTTTCGATGGTTTTACCGAACCATCATCCTCAGCTGTAAAAGCGCAAATGAACGAGATAAGATAAAATGATTAGATAAGATAAGATAAGAAAGACTGGACAGGAGACAAGCTACTGGAGCCATCTGTTGCTGCAACCAGAACTAAAATATAATTTCTTTAAAGGATGAAGGCAAAGATGGATTGGAATTAGGGTCGTTAACTAGAACAGAAAGATTTTTTTAATGTGAAATGCCTCTGGAAAATCCAGTTCACCAATGGAAGATGTTTTTTGAACAATTTTGACAGCAGAAAAATTGAAAGTGTGATTTTCGGACTAACAATGTTGGGCAACAGAAGACTTATGTGTTTCCCTTTTTCTAACATATGCCTCATGTTCCTTAACGCGAAATTTTAAGGCTCTCTTAGTTTAGCCAATGTAAATCAAACCACACCGGCAAGGAATCCTGTAAATACCCCAGGAATTCATATCCGGAATGGGGCCCTTGAGTATGGAACTCGGCAATTTTATTGATGGGAGAATAAACTACCCGTAAGTTAAATTTCTGTGAAATGCGTGCAACAAGGAATTCCATTGATCCTGCTATTCAGTTCACTTTTGAACTTGAGACTTGTAATTCTCTTCCGTTTCTCGACATTCTGGTCACACGCAACACATCCAACTTCAGTACTACGGTTTACCGTAAACCTTCGTCGGTTTGCCTTCCACCACACTTCAAATCATGACATCCGACTAAACAAAAGTTAGCTTCATTTTATTCCTATGTTTTCCGTGCTCTTCAAGTTTGCTCCTCCAAACTATTTCTCGATGAAGAACTAAATTATTTAAAAGCAATAGCTATTGACAGGAGCTTTTTACCCAACATTATTAATCAAGCAGTTAAAAAATTCTCATCTCAATACACCAAAAGGCAGACTCTTGTTTTAGGAGATTAGAAAAATCTTGTTGTCATTCCCTTCCTTCTATCAATTAGCTATAACGTTGCCCGTATTTTACAGAAATTTAACTTTCGGGTCGTTTATTTTCCCTTTAACAAAATTCCGAATTCCGTACTCAAGGACCCGTTCAAGATATGAATTTCTGGGGTATTTACAAGATTCCTTGCCAGTGTGGTTTGATTTATATTGGCCAAACTAAGACAGCCATAAAACTTCGCATTAAGGAACGTGAGGCATATGTTAGAAAAAAGGAAACACAGAAGTCTTCTGTTGCCCAACATTGTTAGTCTGAAAATCACAATTTTACTGCTGCCAAAATTATGCAAAAAACATCTTCCATTGGTGAATTGGATTTTCTAGAGACATTTCACATTCAAAAAATCTTTCTGTTCTAGTTAACGACTCTAATTCCAATCCATCTTTGCCTTCAGCCTTTAAAGAAATTATGTTTTAGTCCTGGTTGCATCAACAGATGGTTCCAGTAGCTTGTCTCCTGTCCAGTCTTTCTTATCTTATCTTATCTGATCATTATATCTTATCTCGTTCATTTGTGCTTTTGCAGCTGATGATGATGGTTCGGTAAAACCATGGAAACTAGTCCTGGGAAAATTTGAAAATATAATGCTGATTTTTGTTATTTAACTTCTAAATTAATATGTGTGCCTGTCAAGCTGTTGGTCACCACTGCTTCTCCGAATTCTCCGAAGTCACCGGTGACCTACACCTAGAATTGACCATAGGTAACCATTATGGGGCAGAACAGTGATTGATATTTAAATTAAAATTAAAGCATATCGATGACGATTAAGATCACTGATGTAAGACAGTGTTTTAGTAATTATAGATTTCTTAGACATGTAAATTAAAATTAAATATGTGACGTCTGTGGGTTTCATTGCGTTAACTAATGGCAACCTACAAGTTGAGAGTTATTAGTGGCAAATCATAGGTTACGTGTGAGGAGAAATGCGGTAAATTAGATCGATATTTAAAGTTAAATTAAGCCCAATTGTGCTCGTAAAGGCTGTTGCTCTGCGGTATCCGTCAGTATTAGAAATTCGACGTACAGCTTGAAAGTTATTTAGCAGTTCAGAAAGTTCAGATACGTTTAAAATTAGAATTAAATTGGAGCATACCGCTGTCTTTAAGGTTGTTGTTCATTACGACTTAGAGTTGAGGATCACTTGGGACATCCTGTCGGCCACCACTATGGGACACTCTAATCAGTTTTGATAGATATTTAGATTAGAATCAAGTTAAAGCCCACAGATGCATAAATATTCCTGATTACCAGTGGTCATTAGAGCTCATCAGAAGTGTACCTGTAATCTGCAGGTCACTTGGTTTGGTCAACCAGCGGGTCATAAGCAAACCAGTACCCACCAAAGCTAGTGGTCATCTGTGATTTACAAATCAAGGGTCACTGTGTAAGGTATTTCTCCCCAATGCCGGCGACGGCATTGCTCATTTTTCATGTCTCCTGCTTCCAAAAAATACCTAACGACTCTACAACTGAAGATCCACTTCTTTATATGAGTGTTTGGTTTTAAATATCTGCTAGTGCAGAGAACTTAAAAGCATAACTTGCATTTTTGTAAGCATATTTGCAAAATGCATTTGCACTTTGAAAATGGTCATTTACAAATCATCATTTACAGCCTGCAGTTTACAATTTATTGAATTAAAATCGTGCTACCGTTACACAACGAAAGTATGCAGGAAGTCCAGGGAGAAAATACCTTATAACTTCAAGCTTTGAGTGCCGATGTGCTAGATGCAGTAGATAATAACATCTAGAGGTAGGAAGTAGTGTAATTTACTATTAAAGAATACAGATTAAGTTATAAAAATTATCAAAACCAAGTCGCGTAAGCAAAATAACTTCATTAATTAACAGCATATATTATTAAGAAACTTACAAAATGTAGCAAGATTTCTCTTACTTTTTCTTTATTTCCAAAAAACTTTAACGATAGAAATGTCTTAATTACTTCTTCATCGATCAGTTGAGCTAGGAAGCCGTTCCAAGCAATCCCTGGAGCCACCAAGTTTTAATAGCTAGGAGCAAAACTTTTTTGCGGGGCTTGCGCGTTTCTCCTTCACACAATAGATGCCCTTCTCCCCTCCCTCTTACTGTATCCCCTCCCTTTCATCAGAAGCCCTTTCTAAATGAGAACTCCAGTAGCCATTTACAGCGCTTTAAGTAATTGAGCACTACTAGTACGAGAAAATCCTTTCAGCTTCGAGTCTAGTTGATAGTGATCAGAAGCTGCCGGGTTTGAGATATGTCTCTTTCTCAGACAAGAGACTGTAAGGAATAAGTTACAGATGGCAATTGCTTGCGTCTGGAGTAAAGTGTTTCTTCTACTTGTTTTTAGTGGCTCGTGCATTTTCCTTTCCTTCTCCCACATACACACTATAGAGAAGAAGAAGCAACGGCGTTTCTTATAAATTCAGGGTGAAAATATTTCGTTTCGATTGCTTATTGGTTAATAAAAGATCTATTATGAGAACTGGCATATCGAAGTTCTCCTAGTATTTATAGTAAAGAATAAACATAGAAATATACACGAAGAATTTAGCAACGGATGACTTGAGGGCATGATCCGGCCGCATTATCATTGCATCCTTTCCATAATCGATTATATAATCGATTGCGATACGATCTCAGTTGCATGAATATTAATATTTGGAATTATGCAAAATTTGTCATCCACGGTACGTATAATTTACGCTTTATATAAACTCCCACGGAGAAGTCTATGAAAAGTGAGGTGATCATGAGACTGAATCCTTACACTTGATCTTTCAGCTTTATACCAAAGAACATTTTTCTGAAGTAACATACCAATTTTTTTCCATATTTCGATTCTACGACTCAAATTATGCATAAATATTAAATTTTGCAAAATTTGGTGCGAAATTTACGAAACAATATGTAAGGTTTTAGTTTAAACTAACAAAGTTTTATTTTAATTTGCCTTTTTCTATCTGTTCTTATTTCAACTTCCCGTTAGAATAAGCGCGCGTTTCAGCTTTATACTAATTTGAAGTGGAGCCAAGTTTCTATTTAAGCAATAGGTAGAAACCTCTCAGTGTGAGAGAGCTTTTAGTCTCAGATCACTGCTGCTCTGTTCGACGTTCGCCTGACCAGCTAGTACTTAAATTCTAAGCCTAAGCGCTGTTACTCTATTGCTTATTGAAGTAAATCTAAGTGGGTTAGTATTAGTTAAATCTTGCTACGCACCATTTAGCATAGAGGCCAACCTCGCGTTCATAGCTCTGTGAGCAACGGTTATTTAATTTCTATTTAAATTTAGTTTAAATTATTTGATTGTACAGTTTAGACCCAAGTGCGGTCGTTATTTTCTGTATGCCTCCCGAGTTGGAAAGTGGCTGTATATAATTGTGGTTTAATAAAAGAGGATTTTAAGTCCTTCTGAAGTGCAGTTCTTCTACCACTTAACCACAGTTTTCTACCACAGAACATAGCTGCATTCAGCTCCCTGTTCAAGATCAGGACTTAAAGTATTTCGCGAATATGTTCGCTAAGAGTATGAACCGAACACTCAGTCCTGACAAATTCAAAAATTTAACTTGGCGAATTTTTTCAGTTTTCGCCAAGAATTATTCACTTGGCGAACTTCTTAATACATGTCAACCTATTTCCCTATCCTTTCCATTGTGACGGAGAGAAAAAAAAGTCACATCGTTCCTTCCTTTTTACATTGCACATGAGCGGGAAAAAAGTCACATCATTCCTCCTTTCAAATAATTTTAACAGGTGCGTAAACTACATTTTCGATATTATCGCCTTTCAACAAATATGCCAAATTTCAAAATACCCAATATATAAATTCACCTATATCTTCGGAAATTTTCAATAAAAAGCTCTAATTTTTTGCAGGCATGCTTAGAAATACATCTACTTTAAGATGATTGTAAAAATTTTATAGGTTATAATTCAAAAAATTTTTCGAAAAATTTAGAAAAATTATTTAAAAATACAAATTTAAAAATAAATAAAAAAATGGATGAATTTTACTTGAAATGAACCTAAATTTCGAACGGTGTAAGAAGGAATCAAATAAGTTTCATAAAAAAGGAGACAGTAATAAATACATATCAAATTGAATTAACATGGAGGAACTAAAATTTTGAGAGCTAATTTTTTAAAATCTATTCGTGCGATTTTTACAAAACTTGGAAGTTTGGCATGATTCGAGTCGTAGAATCGAAATATGGAAAAAAATCGGCATGTCATTTCAGAAGAAGTCTAATTTTGTGTCAGAATACTTCTATTTGAACAATATAAATCTAACACATATTGTTGCTTGCGTTACGGGTTCATTATGGATTGAATACACAAGTCGTAAAATGTTAACAAAAATTTATTCTTTCCACAAGAAATAAATCAAAATGCCGAAATATTTCTTCACAGATATTCGCACAATATCACAATATCTCAAACGTTTAGCAAAAACTCAGTTCAAAACAGATAAAATAATTTTCACAGTGAAATCGCTACAATCAATAACAGCATTAAGTAAACAAACAGCAGTTCGCTTTTTACAGCTACAACTTTCAGTTCGCTTTTTACTGCTACAACTACAACAACAACTGAGATGAGGTGTTTCAATTCGGCTTTTATAAGCTTTTTAATTACCACTAGAACAATCTCGATTTTTCTAGATGACAACAGTAATTACGAGATATTTATTTATTTATTAAACATTAAATGCACGCGCTCTTTTATTTTTATTTTATTTCGAAAAATAAAAATCTTCAAAAATCGTCTACGTTGCACGGGAAATATAAAGCAATTTTAATTACAATTCTAAATAAATAGCCAAATAAATGTGAAATCCGTAACATTGCCCCCTTCCCAGGGACTGCACGTCCCGGGCATTACAATCCCTGGACAGGAAGCCAAACTTAAACTAAGGCGACAATATAATAATAAACATTACAATAACAAAATAAACAATAATTACAATGATTAACTTTCAGCAAATCAAATACTATCAAATGCTAAATACAATTGAAATACTAAATACAAATACTATCAAATAGAAATACTTATCAAATACTATCAAATACTAAATACAAATATTATCAAATACAAATACTTGTCAAATACCATCAAATACTAAATACAAATACTATCAAATACAAATACTTATCAAATACTAAATACAAAAAAGGACCATGGTCTTATACTATGTACATTACTATTTATAGTTATATACACTACGCACTATGGCCATAGTAATGAACTAACCTGTCGTAATGAACGACTATAGGTTTAGAGTTCGATGACTTACGGATCTCAACCACGACGTCGTTCAGCCTGTTTAGGACTGTGTAAGGACCAACCCAAGGTAACTGTATTTTCGGAGAAAGTCCTTTTCTGCGAGTCGGATTCCATAACCACACCTTGTCTCCTTCGTTGAAACGATGTCCAGTAGCTCTCGTGTCGTACGCATCTTCATCTTCTCCGTCACCGAGTTGACTCGCTCTCGTACAAAGTTGTGCATCACTTCAAACCGGGCCTGGAGATCTTGAGTGTATTCCTCACGCGATGAAGGCGCATCCGGAGGGCGACCAAAGAAAAGATCACATGGCTGACGGAGATCATGACCGATGAGCATCGGAGATCGGGAATTGCTTTTATTCTTGACTTTCTCTTCACCCCTAGTATGATTTCGGCAGCTTTCTGAGCAGGGTCTTTCAAACAACATGTTGGCGTTTCCAGCTGAGGATCCCTTCTGATGATCGACAGTCATGTCCTCAGTGGCTGAAAGCAGTTTGTTGTTTTTGAAGTCTAAGGAAAAATTATATTTCCTTAAAAAGTCCAATCCGAGTATGCAAGGATCTGTAATATCTGCCACATATGCTGTGTGATGGTAAACGGCACTTCTAAGCGTGGTGTTCACGTTTAACTTCCCTTCTATGCCCATTTTCTCGCCGGACGCAGTTTACAGGGTAACACAGGATGGCGTCCAAATCAGTTTATCCTTAAATTGTTGAGCTAAATCCTTCCGAATGATGGTAGCATTAGCTCCTGTATCAATCATCATACTGCAAGGAACTCCGTCGATATGCCCTGAATGGATAGTCCGTTACTGGTGCCACTCGCTGCAGAAATCTTGAGCGTTTTAAAACAGGGTTTTTCACTATCGTTCAATCTCCGCGTTATGATCATTGAATTGCTTCTTGCGTCGTTTCTGGGAAATGAGCTTATTTTCCGCACCTCGGGGTGTTCTGCAGTTCGTTCGTACGTGGCCTTCAGCTCCGCAGTTCCAGCACTTTGGTTTATTGTCACTCCTTTTCTATTTCATGGCATTTAATGTCTGTTTATATCGCCCGTATTATTTTCCCTGCTCCGGAGTGTTCGGCAGTTCCTTCGCATGTGTCTTACAGCACCACAGTTCCAGCACTTTATGGTCGGTTTCTTATCACTAATATACCGTTGCAAGGCATTCACTTTTCTGGATAAATCATCTAAACGAGCCATCAGCTGATCCACTAGCTCCTGGACTCGCAGAGCTCTGACTGGGTGGTGACCTCTACGAGTTGCTTGCTGAGCTACCTCGAA
The DNA here is from genome assembly GCA_000611955.2 of Stegodyphus mimosarum. Classification (NCBI taxonomy): domain Eukaryota; kingdom Metazoa; phylum Arthropoda; class Arachnida; order Araneae; family Eresidae; genus Stegodyphus; species Stegodyphus mimosarum. Next base: position 529,971 of record KK116678.1, on the reverse strand, counting down.
TTTCATGGCGTGCACTAGAGCGCATTTCATATCCTTCACATCTGCCATTCGCAGTGCTTTCTGTATTTCAGGATCCCGGATGCCGTCGATGAAGTATTGCAGGGACAGTATTTCCCTTGTTTCTGTCGGGCACTCCGTAAAGGCGAGGCAAGACAGCCTTTCAACATCCGTGGCGAGCTCCTGTAGTGTTTCCGTAGGCTTCTGTTGACGGGATTTTAACTGAAGCCTGCTGTAATCTTTTAAACACTTCTCTCCAAAACGCATCTCCAAAGTGCCGGGCATTGCTTCGAAGTCTGGTTTTCGGGAAGAGTCTGCAGGATATCCACTGCGTCTGCTCTCAGAGAAGCGGCGAGATGACAAGCCTTAGCTTGAGAATCCCATCCATTCGCATCCACCACTATAGAAAATTGTGTCTTATACACTTGCCAGGAGGTCTTCCCATCATATGTCGATAGCTTCAGAGAGGGGCGAGCAGGCATGTGTAAAAATTTAAAACCATCCGAATTGTTTCCTGCTGTCGCTATGCACTTCTTTAACGCGTTAACTTCTTTTGCGACGGCAGCAGAAAACCTGTCATCAATTTTTTGTTCCACGGCAGTAACTCTATCTTCTATTTGCTCCTTGACAGAAGAAACGTTCTTTTCAATTTGTCCGACTTTATTTTCAACAACGTCTATTCTGCCTTCCATATACTCAAATTTGTTTTCTATTATGCAGGTAATCTCATCTTTAACAGCTTCCATTTCATCTTTAACCGATTCTTCCATCTTTTCCTGAACGGCTCTCATCTCTTCTTTAACGGATTCTTGGCCAGCTTTAATCTCTTCTTTAAATGCAGCAAAGGCTGCCATAAACTGCCTCAATTGTTCTTCCATTGCTCTAGTTAAAGGCATTCAATCCCACTTCTGACACCAAGAATTGTTGCATGCGTACGGGTTCGTTATGGATTGAATGCACAAGTCGTAAAAAGTTAACAAAAATGTATTCTTTCCGCAAGAAATAAATCAAAATGCTGAAATATTTCTTTAGAGGCAACAGTAATTACGAGATATTTATTTATTAAACATTAAATGCACACGCTCTTTTATTTTTATTTTTTTTTCGACGTAGTTTTCTCTTCAAAAATCGTCTGCGTTACACAGGAAATGTAAAGCAATTTTAATTACAATTCTAAATAAATAGCCAAATAAATGTGAAATCCGTAACAATATCCTAAGTCGCGCTTTCGAAACATGAAAAAACGCAATTTGAATTTCGTCAATCGGCCCAGTAGAACGAGAGATATAGAACTGTCCTTTTTTTTTGTGTGTGTGTGTGTGTGTGTATGTGTGTGGGTGCGTGTGTGCGCAGTGTACCTTTATAACAGTTACTGTCTTTTCGAACAATGCATAAAAGTTTTTTCCACCGTTATGAAGCTGTTATTAGCCTTTTGCAGCGAGCGTATTTGGTCAGAAATTTTGTATCACTTAACGGATCATCTAATACACCACTGCTCAATGTTATAAGAAACTCAGAGAAACGCGTTCCTTTCAGCAGTTCGTTTGTTTTAGAATAGGAACTTCAAGGCCACTTCATTTTCCTAAACCATGACTCATAAACATGGCAACGACTGACTGCTTCAGGAAAAAAAAATCGAGTTCTCCAATATACCATTATTTCCTCTGGCTGATGATGACGACACATGTTATAACCGTAAATATGGGAAGAGTTACTAGAACCTTGAAATGCCTATTTTGAAGTACTAGACTATAGTTTAAACCAGAAGTTTACAATCGAATCATTTGCGCTGGACCATGTGTTGCTGGTACGGGGACATATTATGAAGACAGAACGTACTGCTGGGAGGTCTTTCCGTAGGGCAACTCGTCAGATTAGCCGGAAGCGGAGGATCTCCAGAAATATTTCTTTCGACGCGCAGCTAATAGTAGCTACCAGGTGTGGTACCTGGTGTGCATAGTACCAGAAGAATCACACATCGATGTTTCCTATAGTAAAATAGGAAACGGGTACCTACAAAATTCCACCAAACTAACCCGAAACAGATACACCACGAAAAAAAAAGGGGGGGGTAGGGGTTCAGTTTTGTATCTTCCGTTCTATTGGACTTATTGATAAAATTCAAATTGCGTTTTTCATGTCTCGAAAGCGCGACTTAGGATATGTATTAGATTTATATATAGCGCTGTTCCAATATAGGTATTTTGACACAAAATTGGACTTTTTCTGAAATGGCATACCAATCTTTTTCCATATTTCGATTCTACGACTCAAATTATGCCAAACTACCAAATTTTGTAAAATATCGCACGAGTAGCTTTTAAAAATTAGCTTTCAAAATTTTAGCTCGTCATTGTTAATTATATATATTTATTAATATTTCTTTTTTTTTAGTAAACTTACATGATTCCTTCTTCCATATTTCGAAATTTAGCTTCATTCCAAATAAAATTTGCCCTTTTTTATGATTTATCTTTAAAACATTTTAAAATAATTTGCATAAATTTTTCAACAAAAAATTTGAATCATAATTTATAAAACTTTTACACTTTGTTGAGGACTGTGTATTAACACGGAGTGTGAGCGCAAAGTATGGATCATTCCATGAGCAAAATTTGAATAGGAAAAATGGAAAAGCAAGAAGATATGCTAGGGAAATAATGAACATGATCACTTTGAATCAGTCGACTATTGGAATTGAAAACTAGATCTACTTTTATTTATTTATTTTTTATTTTATTTTACTATTATTATTATTATTATTATTATTATTATTATTTGGAGTGGGCTATGTATGTGTTGAGGTCTGTTACCAGTTTTATTTAATTTTAACAACTCTATTATATTTTAATATTTTAGGTTCGTTTCATTTTGTTGATTTGTTTTTTTTAGGGGGAGGCGCAGCCAGGCTGCTGGCTTCCTCTATTTGGAGCCCACCAGCGGCCGAACGGTAAAGACGCTGAACACTGGTAGTTCGGTCCGAGGTTCGAATCCCGCGAACGGGCTGGCTGCATGGGCGTTTTCGTGGTTTTCCTCATGTGTAACGTGTATACGAGCCAGTTTCCCTTAGAAAGTCCTCCACGAAGGTATCCCTTCCTTTAGGCAGATAGCCCTCGTGTGCTTTGCCATAATTGAATAACCTAACCTAACCTAACCTCTATTTGGTTGGATTGGCCGTTCCTCCTTTTAGTTATATGGCGGCTTATGCCGGCTAGGTGGACTGGAGGCTGCATCCGTTAATACAATACAAAATATTTAACGTCATCTGAAAGTAGTGGTATTTCTAAGCATACCTGCAAAAAAATTACAGTTTTTTATTCAAAATTTCCTAAGATAAACGTGAATTTATATATCTGCGCGCTTTGAAATTTGGTATATTACTTAAAAGCGATAATAATACAAGTGAAAATCTTTGAAATCGTTGACAAAAGTTTTACAAAATTTAAAATAAATAATAAAACAAAGTCGAAATTCAGAATTCTGGCTTCCATGTGCCCATGTTCGATTAGAGGACTATGTTCTTCAAAATTGGATGGCTCTAGGTACCGTTATTTTTCCACAATGCGAGAAAAATGCATGCACTCGTGCAGATTCTTCATTATTTAGTTTCTTTAAATATAATACACAGCGATAATATTTGGTAGCAACAGTTTGAAAAGTGAATCAACGCAGAAAGTGAAACGACGCAAAATGCCGTTTTGAGACTAACAGCCCTTTGGGTCTAACACACCTTTGGGCCAAAAATAATTAAATCCGTTATATAATCAACCCGGATCAAGCAACAATAAAAAATAAAACTGCATAAATAAAAAGCCTTTGAATAAATAATTAAAACTACACCCCGAGATCAATAATCAACAAATGCATAAATAGCGCAATTTCCAAACTTACTGTTAATATCATTTTTGAATTTATTGTTACTATTATTGCTGCTAGCAAAAAGAAATATAAATTAATAAATAAATATATGTTAAGTTGCTGCTTAGTTGCTAATAAATGAAATACATTTGTACGTATAAGTTTTTAGCAACTTCACATAGCTTCTGATGTATTTTAAAATGCCTCTTATTAAATTACATGAACCCTATTTCGAAATTTTATTCCCTGAGAAGTGATCGAATCCAAATACAGATACTTTACCCGGTATCCCTATAATTAGAATGGAGACTTTCGAACCCCAGTGGGTGGAACAAACATGTGAACACTCGTCGAAAATGGCCGTTAGAAGACCATCCATTAAAGCCCAGTACGGAGAATGTACAGCTTGAAATATGGGCAGCGTCCTGACCGTCGCCGGGTCCCATTGTCTCAGGGCACGTGCCCTGCCAGCGCAGCCGCCGGTCCTGACAAATGGAGCACGCCCCTAAATCTATTAGGCATTAGGATGCACGCGGCTTGCAAATGGCCCACTCTCTTCACATATACAATGCTTTCTGCTAGCTGTAACTAGCTTTTCCATGTTGAGAATGATACGTTAGAGTTTGTGTACATGCAGAGTATGGAAACAAAGGATGTAGTTATTTGCAGAACGATACTAATAACTTAATAGGAGGAATGATTCAACGAAAGTGTGGATTTCGCAAAGATATAATACGACGAGAAAAAAATAAGCGTATCATTTATGTTTCAGCATACATTTAAGGCAAAATACGTCGCTTTCATATGTCGTAATGTCTAATTAATTATAAAATTTTTCTGTAAAAGTATTATATATGAACAGCATAATAGAAGGAACTCGTAATTGAATTAAATGTTTTAGTATTTCCTTATGTCAAGATTACAGTAATCAGGTAAAAAGATGGGTATTTAAAAACTCTCCAAAATCGCAATTTTATGATGATGATTAGGACAGACTCATCTTTAAAATCAATAACGGCGAAATTAGTATTGTAATTTCTGTAATGTGGATGCGTGATAAATAGCTTTGTGTTATGAAGTCATTTAAACTGAGCATATGCACATTATCAGTATCATACATTTTTGTATGCATATCAGTTTAAAAATGCTGGCCTCCAAAATTTAAGGAATAGCATGTTTTTTGCGTCTAATTTGAGAATGAAGCTACATAGAAGCAAGAAATTTAAAGGACATGTGCACTGAAAAGTTCTTTAATGAATGCAACATATAATGTTTCTAAATGAACAAAAAATTGCACTCTTGGCAGAGAAATCCAGTCTAGGAGAAACAGTATATCACAGTTTTTTAAAGAAAAATGGGGTGGTAACATTACAAAAATTGGTCCATCCCTAGCTGCAATAAAGAATGTGTCCACCCCTAGCTGCAATACATTAGTAGCAGACGTTCCATGCTGTTAATTAAGCTGTGGATCAGTGAAATGGGAAGCAATGACCAGACATAGAGTAATCCTTGTTCAATGTCATCTAACAACCTTGGAGGAGGACTTAATCCCAAAGATGCTCTATCAGATTCAGGTCCGAGGATCTAGCTGGCCATTCCATCCACTCCATACCGTGATCCTCAAGATATTCTTCAGCAACCCCAGCTCGGTGCGGTCGTGCGTTCTAATCAATCAGAAAAAGTCCAGCACCAATAGCAGCCGCATATGGGCAGACATATTGATCAGAGATCTCGTCTCCATATCTCACATCTCTTAAATTTCCTCCATGCAGGTCAGTGTGACCACCGAGAGAGATCCTAGCCCGAACCATCATTCCACCATCTCTGTAACTGTGTCTTTCCACAATATGGGATTGTTCGTATCTAGTGCGTTGTTCCCTCCACATCAGCTGGTGACCTGAATCACTCTCCAATGTGAACCTGGACTCGTCTGTGAAGAGAACAATCTCCTATTGTTGACTGGTCCAGGAGACGTGTTCTCTTGCCCAACACAGACGGGCATTTCTATGTCCTCGGGTCAAGGGGACACAAACATCTGGTCGTCTTGCATACATTCCTGTATTATACAGGCGTTTACGCATTGTAGCAGCTGAGATTCTTTTTGTAGATGCTACTAAATGATCTGCCATGAGCTGAGGCACAGTAATATTGCTCCTTCTTCGGCCAAAAGAGTTAAATAACGATCTCTCGCAGGGGTATCTCTTGGTCTGCCTGGAACATGTCTTCTGGAAACAGAATCCTCAGATTCAAACAAACTGCTTACATAGTCGGTGGACCACACTACGTGAGACACTGAGATATCTAGCTGTATCAGCTTGTAACATCTCCATTTCCATCCATCCGATCTCCCGCCACCACAACGAATCGGGCAAACTACTTCTCCCGGACTTTGATAGACTCGCCTAGATACTGCCAGCGCAATCGCTAATAACGGTTGAAAATCAATACTCATAAACAAAACTTTCAATTTTTTTCATTTTCCCCTATTCCTATATAAGCATTTATTTCCATAAAATAAGGTGGTAGCTATTGTGTTTGCATATGTTTTCATAAACTTTGTTAATGTTACGTGTATGAACTGAGAATTTAGACGTTACTGACATTTTTGTAATTGTGAGCTTCGAAAAACTTGCTGTTCCTTAACTTTTGGAGAGCAATGTATATAGATTAGAAGTGTAAAATTATAAACTATTCGTTTCTTGATGTCTTATGAATTTGCCATGTTGATTTTAAAGCTAAGAAATTTTAACTCTAGGTAATGATTTTATATTTTATACTGTATAATAATTTCGAATCACATCGGAGCAATTATATTCTGATGATCAATCTCAGAGAAGAAAAAAAAATAATTTTAATTTCTTATTATCATTTTAGTATTATTTACTTTAAATCAATTAATTTATTTACTATATTTCCTTTTAATTTATTTCTAATTTATTTCTGATTTATTTTTATGAATTTGTTGTGATACAACCAAATATAGTTCAAAAACATGGTTTCACTGAAATTTTTTGGCTGCTCCTGAAAAAGGCACAAGAACTTTTAGCTATTTTTTATCATTGAATTTTGTATTCATTTTATTACGTTGTTTTTCTTGATTTTTATTTTAAATGTTATATTTTCTCTTATTATGTTTGTCGCTTTTGAATAATTTAATTACATTAATGGCCTCTTGATTTAATATATATAACAGCACGCACATATAACATCTATATATAACAGTAATTTAAGTGTATGTGTTCTTAGGATGTTAAAAGTGGCTACAAGCTTTATTTACCTAAGCCTATATAGCTATATTAGCGGGCTTCTGCCAAAGCAAAACTTATTAAGTTCTACATACCCCTGAAAAGCAAATGTATAAAAAAATTTTAATATGAATGAAATTAGTTCATTCTTTCCAAGCAACAGCCAATTCGTAAATCTTTTTTATTGCCAAAAAAGGAAACAAAATCTTATATCACTTCAGGTTAATATAAGACGTCATGATTTAAATTTAATGTAATATACCAACATTTTCTCAATATGAATAACAGAATTAACGTGGCAATAATATATCGTGTTAATTATACTAACCTAAACAAAATAGTTGCCAACAGCAGCCATTTAATTAAAATGATGACATTAACAAAAAATTTTCGACATACAATTATGATACACGTAATCGCGAACCTTCTTCAACGTCAGCTCATGACTTATGTAATTATACTATATTTAATGTTTGGCAATATTAATTTTATTTTATATTTTGTAAAACTTACAAATTTTTTATTAATAGATTCTACGATTTGAAAACTAGCAGGAGCAACACATTTCGAAATAAAGTATTTTTATATAAAACGCATAAGACTGTTGCCACTCGGAAAAATGAGGCCGAAAACTAGTGTTTTCAGAATTTTTAATTAATATATCCGCTGATTAAAGTCGTACGAAGATCAGAATAGCCGAAATGCCTTTCCACGAATTTTTGGAATCCGAAGTAATATATTAAATGTTGGGCAAAGCTATTTTTTTTCATATTTTGTGAAATTTACAAATGTTTTATTATCAAACACTACGATTTGAAAGCTAGCAGTGACAGCACTTTCGAAATAAAACAGATTTTTATCTCCAACTTGCGAGACTGTTGCCGCTCGAAAAATGAGGGCCAAAATGAGCGTTTTGAGAGTTTTCCATTAATATCTCGGCTGATTAAAGTCATACGAAAATGGGAATGGTCGAAATGTCTTCTCACGAGTTTTTGGAATCCGGAGGTACCTCTCTCGAAACTCAACTCCCCAGCGTTCTAGAGGGTGGTGTGGCTACATTGGAGGTGGTCAGAGCGGGCACATACGAATTCGTGGTCAGAGCGGGCACTTCGAAACTCATCGTGGTTAGAGCGGACATTTCGAAACTCATCGTGGTTAGAGCGGACACATCTTTTCCCCAAATTAGAACAGATAAAGGATGCAGAAATAAGTAAATAAATACTCTTAAAAATCACAAATATAATTTAAAACAGTATTAGTGTGTTTCCTCGTTTAGTATTTTAACAAATAAGTGCACTTTAGGCTGGTTTCTGCCAATGATTGCATTCAATTTGGAATTCCACCCTCCAACAGAATTATTTGTCCTATGACGCTGTCCCTATACATTCCGTACTTTGATGGACATATTTGGATTGTGCATCCACTGCTCGACAAAATAATCAATGAATGCGGTAAATTTGTCAATGCTAAAAGCTTCTTCCCATCCAATGCTCCAAGCATCATCTATGTGTTCCATTGGCAAGTAAGCTAATGCAGAAATCATTCTACAGACATTTCTTATATCTTCGTTCTCTTTATATTCCTTTACTAGACCCATTTCTTGTATCTTACACCACAAACATTGATTAAAATGAAGGTTACAAGCGGAAATACTCGTACTGGGAAATTCTAACATACAGCTATTGATGGCTGCGGTTTCAAAATCCAATTTTATAATGTTAGGCTCCCACTTAGGGCACCAACGTTTCCCTTCCTGAAACAATGCAATGCAAGTTGCTTGTCTCTTATCAGGCAGAAATGCAAAAGGCGTCGGATAAACGTTGGTTTCAGTTGCTGTACTCCTTAAGTCGACGTGTATTGTGTATATTTGAGCAAATTGTTTCGAACGACTTTTAAATGTTCCATCTAAGAAAAAGGTCTTTCCATTTTCCAAAAGGTATCGAGATTCTTCTCCTCCAAATATTAAAATCCTGTTATCTTGGTCATTTTGAAAATCTAAATGAAGAAAGTTTTCTTCATTAAAAAGCATAAGTGTATCGTTTGCAAACTGAATGTCCTTGGCATTTTGGGAATTTTGGGTAGCTCCCAAAGCATTTCTCTTCTCCTTACGTAAAACAGTCTAGGCAGTGAAGTATGTTGGTATTTTAGTAAAGAAATCATAACCTTTCTGATATAATTCTGAAAGTTCTTGAAATATCTGGGGAACGGGAACTGACGTTTCTTCTCGGACTCTTTTTCTGCAAGTCTCTAAATCCTTTTCAACTTCGATCTCAGCAATGTTGAGCACGTAAGAATGTTCAGTTTTGTTCAGTACTTCATACTGAAAATTTATCTTCACATTTCCTTTACAACGATGTGTCTTTTATTTTACACATACCCAACTGATATTTTCGGTGTAAACGGTGTAGTTAATTATCTACAACTAAACATTCTTTTCCTTTTTTTGTAGAGTAATTTTGTTGAAATGGCTATGGGTTCCATCATAGATTTCTCCGACGGTATAAAAAGACATACACACTTCATAAGGATCCAATATCTACTGAGAAAATGAGAAAAACCGTTTCTCCTAAAAGTATCGGCTTATTTTTACAGTAGGTGCAAAGCTCGAAACGACACAATAGATGACATGTGACTGATTAGGGAAACAACGCAATAGGTCCGCTCTGCCCACCCAGCTACCCTCACATGTTCGATCTGACCACGTAATGTTCTAGAGGAGGTAATGCCACAAACAAACAGACACACGCGCACAGATTTTAATCGTATATATACTTCCAGTTACAAAATTTTCAAAATAAAATCGTGGATATTATGAAAATAGTTTCAGAAATTGGATGGGACGGTTCTATAAATACAAAGTCTAAATTCTCCTAAGCTATTAGAAGAGTAAAAATTCCCATTCCTGAAATATTCATTCTGCTCCAATAAATTAAATGCAAAGGGTTCCATACTTTTAAGTGCAAAATTCTCAAAGATATTCTACAGAGAATTTTTTTAAATTATTTTTCAGTATATCTATTAACAATATGAGTTAGAAATGTTTTCACTAAAATTTCATACAAATTATAAAACAAAGGGGAATTGTTTGTAAGTATTAATAATTCCGGGTTGACTAAATTAGTATTCCCATGAAAATGTTAATTGCATGTACGTATATCTCCTTAAATTTTGCGCAAAAAGATATAAAGCAGACATTAAATGCACTTTCGTACATCCAAATTAAAATTTGAATTTATGCTTTGCGGGGAAATTTCTACTAAGTTTCTCTTTTACTTTATTTAAAATAAACAGAATTCTATTCTGCCTCCAAATAAATAGGAATTAATAACGCTTGTGTTACTAAGCTAACACTTTTATGTAACTCCTTAAACTTCATACATTCTAAAATTCTGAAATACCAGCACCTTTAATAGTCTTTCACCTTATTACAACAGAGATGTTAAAAATGTACAGTCCTCCGTGCTTAATTGCTTCATCATTTAACTGTATACAGTGAATGGAACTGTGCTTTCATGCTCCACTTCCCTATACAACAGTTCCTTTTTAGCCACGCGAGTAAAACTTCTAACTTGGAAGGCAGTAGTTAGACTAACAAAGACTGGAAAATAGGCTTTCATTCCAACAACAATGTGTTTATCTTTTGAAGTGCTTGTAGATTCCAATTTACAGTAATCTGACTACAGAAGTTAGCACAAAGAATATCCCACAGAGCTTATGTTAACAGTAGACAGACTCTCCTTTCATTCACATTTATCCTATTTGTTGTACTGAATGGAAGAACAGGTAGACTCCGTAAATTTTTTTCACACGTGTGTATCCTATTTGTTGTCTTGAATGAATAAGCTTAAGTAGATTATACAGAATATGCCATGAAATTGGCCTATTGAATAAGTCAATGGGAGCAATTAACGTGTTAAGTACGTGAAAGAAAGTGGTTAAAAAACAATCAATCAGTTTGCAGAAATGATGAACTTACATTAGACTTCACTTTTATTACCTATAGTTCTTTTACTTATTACTCAGTTTATAAGGTTCTTCCTTCAATCTCTTGATTTTCTTCGTAAGCATAAACTGTGAAACCTTATGTGGAGGACAGTGAGCGAATCTAGGCTATGTCCTTTAGTGTTGCAGAAACTACAAAGTCAGAAGGAGGGTTTAAAAGTGACCCTTTAATTCAAATATTTACAACTCTTCCAATTGAGAGTAAGCCACTACTTGGGCTGAACTAAAATAATATGAAAATAAGGTGTGTTAACAAATTCAATTCCCTAACTTAATTCTAAGTAGGACGGCGACGGAAGCTTAACTCTTAGTGAAATGCAATTATGCGAATTTCACTAGCAAACACTGGTAATTGCAAATTGCCTATGAAGGCGAACTTTCAGTAGACAGAGGAAATCTTTGCGCGCACAGCCTTACGGCGATAAATCCAAGGCTCTGTCTTTCCCCTCGTTAACTCTTGCCTTTTAAACTGCTAACAGATATATGCGATTTGCATAAATATCTCACTCGCGCTAAATTCGGGCAGCAACTGAAACTTTGAGAATTCGATAGGAAAGTTCAAACTAAAAATAATTTGGTTAATTAAAATAATGAATGCTACAAAGTTGCTCCCAGAATTTAGTAGTCTGAAACTAAGTAGCCTAAAATCGGCTTTTAGTGAAGATGCTAAATTCTAAATCTAAATTTTCCTTCCTATTCGCCATCCTTTACAATTGTAAGTTTTAAATTTAGTTTAAATCTCTGTTTGTGTCTTAGATATTTTAACATAGAATATCTTTTTCCGTCTTCACATCAAAAAGATCCATCAGGAATTTGGCTGGATTCTATCTGGTTCCTTCCAATCTGGAAGGAAATAAATTTTAATTTCATGTTATAAGTACATTTCACCTGAAAAGTACAACATTCCCTTCCTCTGATGCTTTCCGTAATGACTTTTTATTCGCGCTTTAGGTATTCGCGTTTTTTATTTTCTATTAGCGCTTTTCGCCAAACGCATTCATTTTACACTCATTCATTTTTAAAACTTCCCCCTTGTTCTCTGGCCAAATGTGGTGTTTGTGAAAAACACGCAGTTTTACTTTGTCAAGTGTTCACAACTACCACCTGACTTCAATTCTATTGGGGTTAATTCTTCGACTTTCAAGACCTCAGACCTCCCCTAAAACAAATCTGAAATGCCCTGAGGTTCTAACATGAAATGAACTTTAAACTTTTGTGTGAAACCAGAGAACACTACGTACAACATTCAAACATTTCAATTGCATTTCATACATATAATTCATTCTTTCAATCTTCAATTCAAATTTTCTTTAAATGCTCATTGCGTTAAATAACACTTATATATTCACTTTCTAATTTAGCGCGCTTTACGCTTTTACATTACATTTTAATTTTAACTTGCGTATCCTTTACGCTTTTCCAAAATATTCGATATAAACAAAACCAGTGCTTAAGGCTTACAACAAATCATGCATTACATAGAAAACAGTTTTACATTAAATGCATTCATTATTTATACATAGAAAAATATAATACAACAGTTTTGCTATACAACTTACGTACTAGTTGCTTTTAATTAACACAATTCAATTTCCTATTTACAGAGAGTCTTTTGACTAAAATCGATGAATCCCATGTTCTGGATTACAAAGAACATTTCACGAAGTCTCACAGTTTTTCAACTGAACTCTCGAATTTCTTCCGCTGCATAATTAAGTTGTTCCTTCAAGCGTGTCCTTTACGCTTTCGGCAACCGGCTTTTGACTCGGGTAACTTCCCTTTTAAATCTGCAACTTGCACTTAAATCAGAAACATAACTGTGTGAATTTTAAAAGAAAATAAAGAATCTACTTATCTTTCTGCCAGTCTTTTAGGCGTTTTTTTGTCCATTCCTGAAAGGTTGGATATACTGTGGCTTGGGCTATTCTTTGCTTGTTACTCCTAGATTGAAACTCTGGGGCCGCCTTTCGTTTGGTCGATCTTCTTTCCTCCAGAAACACCTTGTTGGGACGAATGGTGGGTGGCGCTTTCCGTTTGTGCTGAAGTCTTTGCTCCCTCTCCAGACTGGCTCGTTCCTTCTCCTGCACTCGTAGGCTCCTTCGTTGTGGGTTGGCACCTTCGGCGGCTCGCTTCTCGCCGTTCTGTTCCCTCCGTAGTGGTGGAGCTTTCATAGTGTTTTCATTTGGACGTTCCTTCCTTAGACGCTTTGGTTGCTGAGACTGTTGCTTAGCGTTTGTCCTTTTTTCTTTTTGGGGTGGTCTTTTCTTTGGCTGCGGCTTCCTCTCTTCTGGTAACCTCCTTTTCAAACTGGGTTCTCTTGTTTTTGAGGGACCTGGTTGGGGCTCTTGAATCTTAGAAAAATTCTGTGAGGCTGGACCCTGCAACATGTCTTTCAAAATATTATTATTAGCTCTTCGATAATAATGTTTAATTTGATCGAAATTTGCCACAGTCTCTTCGCCCTTCTCATTCTTTAAATATGCACGGCATTCAACTATTCTTGTAATTTCAAAAGGACCATGCCATCTTGGGCAAAATTTTGCGACCTTATCTTTTGCTGCGCATGAAAGTGCGTGGGCTTGTTTCAACACCTCCTCCCCCACTTTATATTCTACGGTTCTTCTTTTTGAATCGTAGTAAATCTTTTGTTTCTTTTGCGCTTCCCGGGAGCACTTTTCTGCCTCCTTCAACATTTTTTCTATTTCACCCATTTGAAATTCCGGCGCTCTATCTTTCACATAAAATAATTTATCTAAGGGGGTCATTATCTTCCTGCCCAAAAACAATTCGGCGGGGGATTTCTTCGTTGTCTCGTGCTTAGCCGTTCTGAGGGCGAATGCAAATTCTTCGACGCAGTCATCCCAGTTAGAATGGTGCTTTTGCACATAATTTCTAATCAATTTTACAATATTCTTATTTACCCGTTCCGCTATATTTGATTGTGGGCGGTAGGGTACCATTTTCATATGCTTAATGCCCAACTTGTCACACATCATTTTAAATGTACTGCTTACAAACTGGGGACCATTATCGCTAATCACCCTCGCTGGACATCCATATCTTAAAATATATTTGTTCAAAAACGAATCTGCAACGACTTTTGCTGAAGCCCGCTTAAGTGGTATCAACTCAACCCATTTACTGAAATGATCCACAATGACTAATAAAAATCGTGCCTTATTTACATGACTCCTGGGGTAGGGGCCTAAGAGGTCAATACCAATTATTTCATTGGGGAACCTAGACTCAATACTAGTTAATAACCCGGCCGGGCGGAAATTTACGTCATTATTTATCTGACACGTGTGACAAGTCTGGCAGTAATTTTTAACTATCTTTTGTAATTGCGGAAAATATACCGCCTCGCGTACGCGTTGTATTGTTTTTCTAATTCCAAAATGGCCCGAGACAGGCGAATCGTGGAGCTCTTGCAAGATACTTAAAATTAATTTGGCCGGGATGACTGGTCTGTATTCACTATTTTGATTCGTAACTTTAGTATAAAATAAGAGACCATCAATGATTTCATAGTTCTGTGCTCTGCTTCGTATTGCATTAATGTCTATATGCTGGAAGTTATCTGGGTCTTTTAAATAATTATAAATATTTCCGAATTCGGGATCCCTAGCAATTTCTTCTATTACAGTCTCTCGAGAGTCAATGACCTTTGCCTGAAGCATCGCTATTTTTACTTTCTCGCCGTTCTCGTCTAACTTTATTCTAGATAATGCGTCGGCCACTACATTGTCTTTTCCCGGTGTGTGTTTGATAATGAGATTAAATTCTTGCAACTTTAGGGTCCACCGAATTAAGCGTGGCGAAAGATTCTTTCCTGAAAATAATCTGGTAACTGCCGCATGATCTGAATATACTGTTACGGGAGAACTCCCAAAATATACACAAAATTTTTGAACAGCTGCGAGCACTGCTAAAGTTTCACGCTCCGTTGCCGAATAATTTCTTTGCGTATCATTCAATGTACGACTAAAAAAGGCAATCGCTTTTCTATTTTGTGTTAACACGGCTCCGATTGCGTAATCTGATGCGTCTGCATAAATTTCTAGACCCTTGTCTTTCTCTGGGAACTTTAGAACCGGTGCATTAATTAAAGATTCTTTTAACTTCTCAAACGCGGCGTTTGCTTCTGAAGACCACGCAAAACGAACTCTTTTCCTTCTCAACTTTAACAATGGTTCAGCAATTTCTGCGAAATTTTTAATAAAAATTCTATAATATGAGCACATACCCAAGAAAGTCGCTAACTTTTTGGCTGTATTCGGAATTGGGTAATTTTTCACTGCTATAACTTTAGATTTATCTGTTTCGATCCCCCTTTGAGAAATTTTGTACCCTAAATATTTGAGTTCTTTTGCCGCGAATTTACATTTCTTAATGTTCACTTTAAGTCCTGCATCTTTCAAAAGAGTAAAGACTTCTCGAAGGTCTTTAATATGTTCTTCCAGCGACTCTGAAGTAACAATTATATCGTCAAGATAAATAAATGTACTTTTTCCTATTACCGGCCTTAAAATTTTGTCCATGCACCTCTGAAACGTGGCCGGGGCTCCCGACAATCCAAAAGGCATACGCAAAAAGCCATATGTACCGTATTTTGTTATGAATGCTGTTTTGTGAACATCTTCCGGCTTTATGCTTATCTGAAAATATCCGGATGTCAAATCTAGCGTGGTTATGTATTTTGTTGATTTAATACTTCTTAGAATTTCATCAATTACCGGAAGTGGGTAAGTTGGAAATTTTGTTATACTATTAAGCTTTCTGTAGTCAATAGCGAACCTGTACCTTAATGGATCAGTTAACGGCAAATCATTATTTTTCTTACATAAAACCACCGGACTCGCATATGCACTAGAAATAGGAGTTATTATTTTGTTTCTTAACATTTCATCAATATGGTATTTTATTATTTCCTCCTTAACTTTGTCGTACTTGTAAGGACGCTGACGTATAGGTTCATCCGTAGTTAATTTAATTTCGTGTGCTACGATCTGGGTGAATCCTGGAATATCATCAAATAAATCAGCGAAATTACTTACCAATTCCCGAAACTTGTCCTGTTCTTCGGGCGTTAGATGGCTTAAATCCACTTCAGGGGGAGGTGTTGATTTCTTTTTAACTGGGTCCATGGTTACTTGCAAGGTGGAGTTTTCAAAATCGATTTTCGCATCCACAGCTGCAAAGAAATCTGTTCCTAAAATAACCGATGCTTGGAGGTTCTTCACTACAAGAAACATAATTTTTTTTTGTTCTTCGCCGATTTTGATGTACAGCTCGATTTTTCCCATGCATTGACACGTTTTTCCTTGGGCTGCTACCACCTTCATTCCTTCCACGCTATGCAGACGATATCTACGAAAGTGCTTCTTAAAAAATTCTTCTGCCAAACAGCTTCCTTGAGCGCCGGTATCCAACAGAGCTGTAGCGGGTACGTTGTTAATTAGTAACTGCAGTCTCGGTAATTCAATGTTTCTCACCATGACCGTATTTAGCTGTACTTCAGAGGGATTTTTCTTCTCCTCGGAACATTGCACCCCCTTCCCCGCAATATTCCTTAGTAGTTTAAATGCTTTGCGGGTGTTTTCTTCTGTTGCTGGCTTCTGCCTGGGGAGAATGATTTTCTTCCGTAGTTGGAATTATTTTGTTGGCGCTGTACTTGGCGCGGTTGACCGCTCGCATTTTGACTGGTACCAGTAGTTCTCGGCCATCGTCTGTTTCTTCCTTCGGCATTCTGGTTCCCCTGCAGCCGCTGTTCATACGATTGTCTCCGTTGATTTTCGGCCGCTCGCCGGCTCTCGAATTGTACGGCGAGTTCAAACAGCTTGTCCAGCGTCACGGGATTTCTTAGCTCCATGAAATCTTGTATCGATGGTAACAATCTGGGCAGGATTATCTGGATAATCTCCGGGTCCGGCCTCGTGCCATACAATAATTTAAAGACTTGTATTTTTCTCAAAATAAATTCCGATAGTTCATCCACCCGCTGTTGATACTTGCTAAACAACTCAGCTTCGAGTTTCGCACGGTCTTTAACCACAGGAAACGCTCTCAAAATTGCTAGTTTAAAATTCTCGTACGTGTAAGTCGGCGTTCCTGGTTCTCCCAGCAGACATTTTCCGATGCACTTATACCAGGTCGCTGCTTGGCCCCTCAATGCTCCTGTCGCTAATATGACCTTCTGATGTTCCGGAACTGGATACAGCAAAAAATGCGCTTCTAACTTTTCCAGGAATGTGTTCACAGGTCCTCTGGCATCAAAAACTACTGCCGGCTTCATGGCTGCTCTGATGGTTTCCACTATGAATCCAAATCCATCAGGCATTGCAGCTGTATTCTGGGATGTAGTAGGCATATTCCAACTTCCTTCCATCCTTTTAGTTGTTCGGGCGCCAGTGTAAGGTTTCTCCTTCAATCTCTTGACTCTTTTCGTGAGCATAAACTGTGAAACCTTATGTGGAGGACAGTGAGCAGATCTAGGCTATGTCCTTTAGTGTTGAAGAACTACAAAGTCAGAAGGAGGGTTTAAAAAGTGACCCTTTAATTCAAATATTTACAACTCTTCCAATTGAGAGTAAGCCACTACTTGGGCTGAACTAAAATAATATGAAAATAAGGTGTGTTAACAAATTCAATTCCCTAACTTAATTCTAAGTAGGACGGCGACGGAAGCTTAACTCTTAGTGAAATGCAATTATGCGAATTTCACTAGCAAACACTGGTAATTGCAAATTGCCTATGAAGGCGAACTTTCAGTAGACAGAGGAAATCTTTGCGCGCACAGCCTTACGGCGATAAATCCAAGGCTCTGTCTTTCCCCTCGTTAACTCTTGCCTTTTAAACTGCTAACAGATATATGCGATTTGCATAAATATCTCACTCGCGCTAAATTCGGGCAGCAACTGAAACTTTGAGAATTCGATAGGAAAGTTCAAACTAAAAATAATTTGGTTAATTAAAATAATGAATGCTACAAGTTGTACTCACTTTTACTGCCTATACGTTCTTACACTTGTGCTTAATTACACGTGAGCCCAGTGCACGATCTGAAAACAGCTTACGAGTCAGAATTTGTCTCAATTAACGAAATGATTTTATTTTTCAACATAACAAAGACTATTTTTAATACATTTTAAAATTCAGTCTACTAAATACCTATCAAAAACATACACGAATAATAATACTATTAATGCAAAAACAAAAAAGAAGAAAAAGAAGAATCTGAAAGTTTTCAATATTACGTCTAAAGTGCAGTTTTTTTTAACGTTTTATGTGTTATCTTTATTTATTAAATAGCATGTTCTTCGCACTTAGACTATAAAATTCAATTCAACAGCAATATCTCAAAATAATTTAGAAGCAGCATATCTTTAACCACTTTTTAGAAAAATGGTATTACACCAGGATGCCTGGGTAAAAAACCTTACCCCATGTAGAACAGATAAGTAATTGCGAATAATGTCAAGTGTATAACTTGAGAACCAGATCATAATATATGCCATGTCTTACTATGAACAAGATGGACTAATTATGTCTAATATATTCTAGCGTGTCGACAATCAGAAAAAAGCAGAACCTGCAAAGACACTTACTACTAAGCATATAAAAAGATACAAGTGTGAGTCGCATGGTGCTTAAAGGTATGTAAGATTTTAAGGGTTAAGCTACTAATTAAATTACATTCTCTTTACTATAATAAAAGCTAAAATCTATTGAAGCAGAGGAACATATATCACCGTTAGTCAAGATAATTACTGAGTATGGCCGTAGGCCGTACGCAAAAAAAAGGGGGGGGCGACAGTTCTACTGGACAGACGAAATTCAAATTGCGTTTCCCATGTCTTGTAACTGCAACTAGATTTATATATAGCTTTGTTCTAATATAGGTATTTTGACACAAAATCGGACTTTTTCTGAAAAAACATATCAATTTTTTTCCATATTTCGATTCTACAACTCAAACTATGCCTAAATATTAAATTTCGTAAAATTTGGTGCGAAATTTACGGAGAAATTCAAAAATTTAACTTGACGAATTTTTTTCAGCTTCACACAAGAATAATTCACTTGGAAAACTTCTTAATATGTGGCAACCTATTTTCTTTACCTTCCATTTTTGCAGCAGAGGAAAAAAAGTCACATCGTTCCTGCCATTTTACATTGTGAATGACAGGGGAAAAAAAATGCTACATTGTTCTACTTTCAAATAATTTTAACAAAGTGCGTAAACCACATTTTCCTTATTATCGCTTTCAACAAATATGCCAAATTTCAAAACGCGCAATATATAAATTCACGTATATCTTCGGAAATTTTGGATAAAAAGCTCTAATTTTTTTGTAGGTATGCTTAGAAATACATCTACTTAAAGGTGATTGTAAAAATTTTATAGGTTATAATTCAATTTTTTTTCGAAAAATTCATAAAAATTATTTAAAAATAAAATTTTAAAAGTAAATCTTAAAAAATGGGCGAATTTATTTGGAATGGACTTAAATTTCGGACTGTGTAGGAAGGAATCAAATAAGTTTAAAAAAAGAGACACTAATAAATACATACCAAATTGAATTAGCATTGAGAATTTTAGCTCCGGTAATTAAACAAAACTAGTTATATGGCAGCTTTTCGTAGAAAGCGGTTCCAGCGAGGGAAACATGCCAGAAGCCTCTTAAAACTTTAAGTGAGTGCTTGATTTTCGCTCTTACAAAAGGTTTTAGTAGAATTGTAAATTCTACGTAACAGCGAAGATCAAATGCCCAATTAGAATTTCAGGAGATTCACTTGATATGTAATACAATAAGTTAAAATATAACCTTGGTTCATCAATGCAATATATTAGATGTGTACAATTAATTGTTCGTTTCGAATATGATAAAGAAGAAACTTTTTAGTGAAAAAGAAACATATTTACAAAACGATGGTTCTTATTTTCCTAGTAATTTAAATCAAAGCGTTGATGTTTCTTACGAAGATATTTTTATCAGACATGTTTCTAATGAAATTAGTATATAAACTTCTTTTAAGAAAGAAATATTCTTCACGAGAAAATCAAAGACAATGAAAATAATTGATCGGGGTGACTTCGAGAAAATATTCAAATTTTGTATGAGCTGGGTTAAAAGTCTGCATTATCAACATGTGAATACATCAAAGTCAAAGAAAATTAATCTATTCCTATAGTATACTAAGATGAAACTTCCATTTCTTTTCATAATTTCTACTTCAGCGTGTTAGTGTTGTTGAAGTTAAACCTTCCAAGCGTGTAACAAAATTATTACATCAAACAATATAACTATTCAGTAAAAATTTGTTCTTAAGTCATTACAAGGCGCCATAAAAGATAAATAGGAAAATACTTGAAGAAAATTCAATGATTTGCAGTGGCAGTAATGAAAAAAGTGGTAATATTCCCAGTGCTCAAAAAGGTTATCGACAAGGCACTTCACAAAAATGGTTTATGAAAACACGATAACATTACAGTCATCTGTAAATAACTTCCGCCAAAACTGAAAATTTTATGCTCAAAATTTACTTGCGATGCGGGAAAAAAAACATTAAAGGATTCAAAATGAAGATACTCATGCAGCTTTCTAAAATGAAATGTATAGTATTTCAGGAAATATTCGCTTAACATCTAACGTGTTTGCAATGTTCTTAAATCATATATGACGAGCAATATATGAAACACGAAATGCATTCGGATGCGAAAAACATTTAACTATAACATTTAACTAACTATTTAATAACAAACATTTAACTATCTGGCAATGAATCAAATTTCATTGGAAATGCAATGGCATGAAAAGTAGAAAAATATATCTGTGTAGAATATCTTGATGATAATTTGAGTGTGTTATTTCGAAATAATTAAGGGCTCCTAGGCTAGTAATGAACTACTGAATTCTGTCAATTTTCGTCAAAAACGCAGAAAGAAGTTCTGCGTGATAAAATATTACTTAAATTCTCTAGCTTTGTGATTTCCCTCTGACATTGGCAAGAACAAGGCTGTCTGAGCAATACAAGATAACTATGTGTTTAATAGGTTAATTCAAAGGTACGAAAGAAATAACATTTGAGAAAACATATGGATATTTTCAAGAAAAAAAAACTTCTTTTATATTCTTTCAATAATATAATTATAAGCAAAATGCAAAATTTAAATAAATACGTAGATAAATTTGAAGAAAAACGTTAAATTAACACGAAATGTTTTCTTAAAGTCTACGTAAATGTAAACCAGTGTTCGTAATAAATTTGAAAAATATCATAGTTTATATGCAGTGCATTAAAATTATACTACCGATCTATGAATTCATGAAAATCAGCGAAAAAAGTCGCTTATCACATTCGCTTGCTTACGGTATATTCTCTCGTCGTTCTAATCTTTTTGCTTTTGAGTTGTATTAATTCCGAAGTTGTAATATTTCTGAATCTGAAGCTTCAAAGGACAAAATTACTCTGATTTATCAACTTGTGCCTAAATTTAGAAAACAGCCCTAAAAACAGGAGATTTTTAGTGTAAGAAAATGTACTACGGACAAAATAGAATTAAAAATACTCCAAGGCCTGTTTATGAAACTAGTTAAGGTTCTTGGTTTACATGCTTTTCTGTATTTATCACTTAAGTTCATTGTGTTTCTAGCTTTTATCTAATTTGTGAAGTATTCTTGTTTGAATACTTGCACTTGAATCTTTTTTAACTGATTTTAAAGCAGACATATATTTTGATCAAGGCGTGGGGGGAAATGAGGAACATTAACAGCACTGTATCTTTTCTTCACCCTTTTTTTTCTTAAGAATACAGCTGGTTAAAAGAGAAAAGTGTTTCGTACTTCGTGAAATGTATTTTATTTAATTATTATGTGTGATGCTCATGGTAAATAAAATGTTATATATGTGAGCAGAATTGCGTCGCTTTAATATTTAATTAAAATAATGCTTTTTATTGAAAGTGTAGTCTTTCTTATTTCAAGTCAAACTAAAATGAGTTACAATTTTTAAAGTTGCTGACTGTGTTAAATCATTATATGGAGTTTCTATTAATATACGATATTTGTGCGTAATTTCATTTGCAATCTACGAGAAGTTAAATGTCAAAAAAGCTGTAAGAGTTCACTATCAAGCAATGTCAGTTTTGAAATGCGTACCTAACTTAGAATGTACTAAAACTTTTAAGTTACGTTGGATTATTATTTGGAATTCATGTCAATATTACATGTCATGTACGATGCTTATGCATAATTTTATTTGTTATCCGTGAGAAGTTAAATGTTCTCAAAGAGCTGCAAGAGTTCAGAGTTAAATGAATTAATGTCAATTTGAAATTTTTGTCTGTTTGCTGAGTCATTATGTTGGATGATTATTTGGAATTTTACTCAATATTTCGTGTAATGTAACATAACTATATAGGAGTTTATATGCCAGGTATGATAAATTAAATTTCGTTCTCAAAAGGCTGCAAGAGTTCAGTGCTAAGTAAAGCATTCTCAATGTGAAATATGGGTATCTTTTAGTTAAGTTACAATGAATACCTTAAAAAGCTATGAGACTCAGCAAAAATTAATGATCATATTTGCTGGTTGCAAAAAAAATATATATATATATTCTAAGTTAAGAAATGTTTATATTCCATATTGGGAAAAGGGCGAGAAAGTTTCATTTCCATAGCTGAATATTAATTCTATGTGTATTTTTTTTAGGTTATTAATTCTAGGACTTTGAGTTCTCCTTCACAAATGTGATTACAATTCAAATTAGAAATCATACGTTACAGTATGGGTATTCTTCTGTGTAGATAAAAATAATTCCATCTCGTGTACCTTGTTAAGAAAGTCAAGGCTGTAGTAAGTTCGAATACAGTTTATAAGGTTCTGCGGTAGATGGGTGGCATCATGTTAAAAATCCAAGTGATGTTTTCACATTAAAAAAATCAAGGTTTAGAAATTGTTTAATACTTTTGAAACTAAATTAGGGTACAGAATAGTTAGAAATTCAGTATTTTTATACGTGTTTGAAATAAACTGGTTAGAAATGACCCATGTATTGGTTTGAGCGAACTTTATGACATAAAATTTTATTACTCCTTATTTGTAGTCAGTAGGTCCTACAGTAAAGAAACTTGTGTAAGCGTATTTATTTTTAGGAAAAAGGAATTAGAAATGCAACATGAATATATTTTAAAAGCAGGATAAAAATTAAATATAAGAGGAAATGTGTAAATGGAAAGTGTAAAACTTACATTTGTCAGGCATAGTTGGATGAATCCTTTGAATAAAAGTACGGCGTGAGAAAGAGAATCCGCGAAGTTTTGTATAGCGTTTCAAAAAGTTAGTACAGTCATTACTAATTAATACAATACATTAGAAGGAAAAGTTCTGAGTATCTCTCATTTAGTAGTATAAAAAGTAAGAAATGTAATATTCAATTAAATTGTACAGAAGAATACTGTTTAAAGGTCCAGAAAATATCACCCATGAAGGCCTCCTGAGGGAAATGGCAATGTAATATCAATAAGTATTTAAAACAAGGGAGAAAAGTTAAGAAAAAAATAAAAATGTAACAAGAAAAAATTTTAAAGAATAGAAAAAATTTACATTTATCAAAAAGAAAAAATGTGAAAAGAAAGAATTTAAATTTACTTTTCGAAGAAAATATGTAAGGGCAAAAAAAAAAAATTAAAAAACTAAATAAATAAAATAAAATAAAATAAAAAAAAGTGCATTTGCGAAAACAGTGAAGTGGAAAAAAATATGAAAATAAATATTACTTTTTTAAAACAAAATGAAAAGTGTAGTAACAACTTCTTTAAAATAAAAAGCGAAAAGGAAAAAAATGTAAAAATAAACATTACTTTTGTAAGCCCC
Organism: Stegodyphus mimosarum; assembly: GCA_000611955.2. NCBI lineage: Eukaryota > Metazoa > Arthropoda > Arachnida > Araneae > Eresidae > Stegodyphus > Stegodyphus mimosarum. Next base: position 505,991 of record KK116678.1, on the reverse strand, counting down.
CCCCCAAAAAAAAGTTAAACGTTAAAAAAATAAATAAAATAAAGTAAAAATATGAAAAGGAATAAATTTGAAAAAAAAAAACTTTTGCAAAAAGTGAAAGGAAATGTAAAAAGTAAAAAGAAACGTAAAAATAAATTTTTCTTCTACGGAAATAAATTTGTGATTTGTGGAAGCATTAATTTGAGACAGCAAAGTTTGCATTTGCAAAAGCAAAACACATAAATTTAATCTAGTAAGAACGAGAAGAAAAAAAAAAGGAAAACAATGAAAGATATCCTAATTAAAAAAAATTAAATTGTGGGATAATCTTATATTTAAAACAGCAAAGAATAACGTAATGGATTAAAAAGCTAAAAGTGCTGCTTTCATATCAAAGCAGGTTCGCGCATGCGCAGTCCTTCAGCCTAGTGAATTTATGGCGGTTTCCTCTGTACAAAGTCAAATGGAGAAAGAGGGTGGACAAGGTGAAATAACAAGTTGGTAAGGACGAAAGCTGGCCTTGTGGTTAAATCTCAGATCTCCCATCGAAAAGATGGCGGGTTAGAATTCCATCCGTGGGGATTATTTTTTAAATTCAGGGAAAATGATATTAAATTCAATAAAAAATTAAGTAAAGGTAATGATTAAAATAATCATCTATAAAAATAGTTAAAGAGAGTAAGTAAATTAAAAATGATAGCGTATTAAATAATTGAAAAGAGTAAATAAGTAAAAGCAATTAAAATTAACCAGGTATTTAAAATAATAAATTAAAAGTGATGTCATTCCAAACACGTGGTTCAAGAGCCCCAAAAAGAAAAAATTTTTTGCCACAAAAAAAAGAAAATTTTTGAAAATATAAAATCGTTGCCACAGAATAAAAGCGAAACTATGCATGACGTCATTCCGTGGGCGTCATCCCATCCATCCACGTGACTTCCGGTTGTCACGTGATCCAAGATGGTGGCTACCACGTCCCTTTTCTGTGACGTCACTTCCGCCGGCTGAGGACCCCCGCTTACTACTAAGTGTGGACGCGGTGCTATACCAATTAACCACCATGGTAGAAGGCTAGTGCTCGTGTCCTCCGTCACTAAACTAAACAAAATGAGATTAAAAGTTATTTGTTTTGATGAGGTTTATTTGTATTGTTCTGAAATGTTGTTGTTGTTGCTGCTGCTGGATAAAACGCTGATGCAGCCAGCCCCTTCGCGAGATTCAAACCTCGGGCCGAACTACTAGTGTTCTACAACTTCAGCGCTCGGCCACTGGTGGGCCACTTTTAGTTGGAATCCAGTTTGATTTAACTTCTGTTTTAAACAATATTTCCCTTTGATTTAAGTTGTACTCAAGCTTTTCTCATCCTCAAATTATATTAGTCTATCCAAACAAATCCAAGAGATACGTAGAATTCTCACAGAACGTTTTATCCAATTTGCCATTTTTTATATGCATTGACTGTTCTTTACCTGCCAAAGATAACACAGTTTTATTCGAAGATTCTTTAGTTAAGATGCAAGGACACTGAAAATTAGACTCCGCTTGAAAGCGATTCTCTACTCGTAATCATACGTTAACTCAGTTTCGCCAAATCTTTCCTTTTCATTGCGCTTACGACACCTACTTAAGAGCCAAGAATTACGCTGGAACACGAGCGTTGAACAGATAACGGGTCCAATATCTGGCGGCTAGATTTTCCCATCAATAACCCTTACTTCAAAACTTACCCAACGATGATTGGCGAAGCAGGGGTCGAAAGATCCAAGCTAGACTTATCACTCCTGATAACACAAAGCGATAAAGGACCACCAATTTCCAACAAATGAGTTCTTGGGCATCGATAAAAATTCCCCATCGGTTTCCTGATTGCTCACATTTTAAAAGAATTTAGCCCTCGAAATTACCCTGATAAGGGTGAAAAAATGGTAAAAAAATTTTATTGGATGAACTTTCCTCTCCGCTTTTCATCCTTATGCACTAATGGCCGAACGGGCTTTTGTGGTTTCAAACTATACCTCGCCCCCGCCCCTTTCCCGACAAAACTTAATTGTGACCATCTTTAAGGTTGGATGACACAAAAGGGACTTTCAAGTAAAGATTTTTAATTAGCGCAGGAAAAGTAAAAAGGAACTTAACTTCCCATGAAGTTTTCCCGACCATTGACCATCGTGATTAAGACAAATTAAGAAAGGCCGAGAGTTCCACTGATTTCTGTGGGCTTGTTTTTTCTTTCTTTCTTTCTTCAATAGCGTGTGTCGCCCATTGTGGAACGGCTTCCCACAGATTCTGTGGTGATTAGGTTTCGGTTCCAGAGCAAGCCTAATAATCGCGAGCAAAGAAAAATAACAGAACATTTCTATTTTGTTGTTTTGTTTAATTTTGCTTCAAGTCACTGGTAAGCTTTTATTTTTAGTTACGAGTTACATTTTTCATTAATAAAGGAAAGGAAAATTAGTTAACTGAAACTCAATCAATTATGATACAGATTTCGGGTAATTAAATTCTAGTAGCTGTATCAAACTATTTTTACAGTGCCATTTATTTTGTCTTTGGCAGCAGTATCAGTAAAGCAAGATCGTGAATACCGACATGGGTAACCAAGGAATTGTTCCAGGTCTAATCAATTAAATATAGCGGCAATCCCACTTAATGTTGATCTGGTCTCTAAATATTCATAAATCTACTGGTAGCAATAAAAATTCTTTGCAAATAAAAACACGAAAACAAACCAGCCTGCGTCGGCTAATACAGCAAAGCACTCTAGGACTATTTATCTAAGGAAAAGGGTGACATAACGGTAAATGTTAATAACGAAAATAAAATCGTATTTACATTTAGAAAAGGAAATTTTTTTGCAGATGTGTATCCATCTAGAAAATGCAAATTAGGACCATAAGTACAGATCCGATTACCATGATCCTGAACAATGGACCACTCCAATCCATCTAAATTGAGAAATGTTTGCATAAAATTATCACTGAGCATTAATGAGATGGATAAAAAGATGGATTAAAGTGGATAAAAGGACTGAAGAGTTCACATCAAATAGTGTAGAGCCATTAGAGTTTTTTTTTTTTTTTTTTTTGAAGCAGGGAAACGTAGGCTTGTGGAACAGTTTTCAGACACTCGAATCGAAAAATACAAAGCTTCGAAATGGTATCTCAACTAGCTTAAGGCTGCTCATAATAAAATCTATATTATATATATAAGCGAAATTCTACTGACTCATCACGAGATCTCCGAAACTATACACCCGACTAACTTGAAATTTTGCATAGTTAACTCATTCCACGGTGTAGGCGCTTGCTAAGAACGAATTTAAAGTAAATCCTTTTACGTAATTTTACGTATTTAACGTATACTGAATATGTAGTAATTTTACCCACTTTTACGTAATTTACTTGATTTTACGTAAATCTTTAAGCGTTTGCAGTCTCCGGTTAGAGTCTGTTTTACGATGACTGTCAATAAAGCACAAGGGCACAGTTTAAAATTAGCTTCAACCAGAAAACGTACGAAGAATGTTGTCAACGGAGAAGTTTTATAAATTTAAGTATATTATTTTAAAGTTTTATATATTTTTAACTGTTATCATAAGTTTAATGAAAATAAATGTTATTATTAAGAGAAATAAATTATTGTGATGAAAAATAAAAATGTTGTTGTTATTTATAAAAATTGTCACACATTAAAAATCAAAGAGAAATAGTTATAATTGATTACAAAATTTGATTTAATAAATTAAAAAAGTGCACAAATATTTAAAAAATTCTCAAAATATGTTCTTAGTTTTATGTTGGCAATTTTTCGTGGTGTAGGCCGAGAGGGGATCCCCCCACGTTAAATAATGGGGACGCAGCCCAATACACAGTACCATATAGGTGATAAGGAAATCTGTGTATGACTGATTCACTGACTGGTACCATATTTCCTGACTTTAAATTTAAAATATTTGCATGCATTATCAATTCGAAGTTGGACATTTCGACCATATAAGAAGTCTAGGTTAGCTTTAAAATAGATAGTATGGCCCAGCAAAGCGGACGGGTGTCAGCTAGTTATATATAAATACGTAGATTTGTGCTAATATTTTTCCCTTTCTCTTGCTATAAAAAGTATTAAAATTTGAACTAGAGTATGGATAAATGGGGAGAAGCATCAGAAAAGCATCAAGCTGGTATAATAAGCAATGGGGAGAAAGTGCGAAAAGTCATACCAACTGTGGAAAGACTAAAAATTACATAAAAAATACAACTTGAGTAGGAAAAGAAAGCAAAGTAATAATACATTACTCTTCCATAATAATTCTAGGACTGAGAATAACCTTAGGCAGGTTTATAGTTTTTACATTATAATCGTAACTGTAAATTTGCAGTTCAGTGCAGTAACTATTTTTCATACGACAATGAAAACTTTCAGCAAGATGGCGGTAAAAGGTTCTGAGGTTGACAATGGTTAGCCATTCAGGAAAAGTGTTATTACAAATGTACAATGCTGCATCCATAATCCCTCTCAGAACACTGTTCTGGGCCGTTTGCAACTTTTTCCTGTAAGATTTACATGAGTTTGCCCAGACCGAACAAGCATAACAGACAACTGAAGTTGAGATGGATCCATTAAGTGAGTAATTTGTTATCAATAGATAGAACGCTGTTTAGGGCAATTAGGGGGTAGATTCTAACTTTACTCACCGAAACTTCTAGATAATAGAATGTAGGTGTGAGTACCGTGTCAAGAAGTTGTGAGGATCACTCCAACATAAGAGACTTGCTGAGCCCAGGAAAGCAGGAGCATCAGGAAAGGTGATTGCCGAGGGTGTCCGCCGATAACATCGCTACAAAAACATCGCTGACGAAAACGCCACGGAGAAAACAACGCAAGGCGAAAACGTAGTGGTACAGAACATCGTGGGAGAAAATAAAGCAAAGAGAAAACATCGCATCTCTAAAACATCGTGGTACGAAACATCGTCGTCGAAAATAAAGCGGTTCAAAAACTTCGCAGTTAAAAACATTGACCTCGAAAATATCGTGGTAAAAGATAAAGTACCTACAAATCATCGCATGACGATAACATCGCAGACATGCGTTTTTCAGGCTTTAATAATTGTAAAATTAAATGATTGTTTAATAATTGTAAAAACTTGCATAATGATTTGTGAGCGCAAAATGGAAAGAGGGATAATTTTCACTTTCATATTTTTTATTAACTAATAAATATTTGCTGCTGATAATGTCAAATGGAAACTTAAGCATAGAAAATTAACACAACTTATAGCACTTAATTTTAAACTGGCATAGTTAACTAACAAAGGTAATTAATAAATTATTTTTTTATAAATATATAATTTTACTGGTAATTTTTCATGAAAATTATAATCTAAAAAAACTAGAAAAAGAAAGGTAAGTAACTGCTTTAACTTATCTTTAAAAAAATTGCTAATTATGATATTATTTTCTTCACTTTTGTTAATCTGATTCTCTTATAGTGAAATTTATTTCTTGTTTCGTTTAATTTTATTATTTTCTAAAATTTCATTAGTTAATAAAAAATATGAAAGTTAAAATTATCCTTCTTTCCCCCTTGCTCTCATAAATCATTATGCGAATATCCATTAACAATTATTAAAGCCTGAAAAACGCATGTTTGCGATGTTATCGTCACGCGATGATTTGTAGGTACTTTATTTTTTACCACGATATTTTCGACAATGATGTTTTTGAACTGCGAAGTTTTTGATCCGCTTTATTTTCGACGACGATATTTTGTACCACGATGTTTTCTCTTTGCTTAATTTTCTCCCACCACGTTTTGTACCATGACGTTTTTGCCTTGCGTTGTTTTCTCCGCGATATTTTCGGCTGTAACCTTTGCCGGGTATGCTATCGTTACACCACCAAAGCATGCTGGAAAGAAGGAGGAAATACCTTACATATTCCTCTCTTAAAAGGCGACTGGGGATTAGAGGATCCATTTTACAAATACTGGTGGTGCCGAGTTATTTTCCATCATCTTTTAGTTTGGGCGTCATTTTAGAATCATTAGGTATTTTTGGATACAGAAAACGTGAAAAATGAGCAATGCCCTCGCCCGGTCTGGAACCTGGACCTCTCGAATACGCGTCAAGTATGCTTCCAACTACACCACGATGGCATGCTGGAAGGAAGGTGAAAATATGTGTGTTCTCCTGGTGTCCAGCTAACAACTACACCAAACTTTTGAATCCCGGGATGGGATAATTGATTTCTCCTGTTTCGTAACTCCAAAAAACCTCAAGTTCTCCACAGCATATTAGGAGGCACAATAAATTGTAGGGATTTTAGATGCGCTTCGAAAAGAAATTTCAAAGATAATTTGCAAAATCCCAGTCAGGTTTCCTAATGTTAATACGCTAGACAGGCATTTTAAAGGAGAAAGAAAATAATAATTTAAATTAATTTTTCACGAATTCCAGAAGTTTAAAAGAAGTGGACAAACGTCGAAAACGAAGACTGTCGGAAAGAATGATAGAAAAAATTAAGAGAGAATTACTGAATAAGTGGTGAGTTTAACCCACAGTTTTGATGACTTCAGTAAGTTTAAAATTATCTCTATGTACTACGTAGAAAACATTTTAAAAAGGTTTTCCAAACAAAGATTAAAACCTCGTAAATGGATAATACATATGTTCTACAAGCGGTATTTACAAATTACTTTTTTTAAAGCAAATCTATAGTCTCCTTGTTCTTTTTAGTTTCATATAACTTAGACTCTACATAGAAGATGACGTAGAAAATATGTCTTTTGAAAATAAATATGTCTTTTGAAAATAAATACTGCAGGAGAAAGTTTAAAATAATCTTTTATTTAAAACTAAACTACAAATGCACGGACTTAGTGCAGTAGTGTGTCTAAAACAGATGCACGGACTTAGTGCTCACAAATCACCACCACTTGTGGCTAACGTAAATTTAACAGAAAATAAGAATGTAGCAAATCACTAATAAATTAAGATATCTAACGACTAGCTCCTTAGCTTAACTATACGCTAAATCGGTACCACACAGAAAAGAAAAGCCTAGAAACTGAAATAAATCTGAAATCAGTATAAACTGAAAATTGTCTAATACCGACTAGAAAGCCAATTTCAAACACTCAAGCATAAACTTAGAACTAAATCCGCTACTACTCTTTTCGAACTCTTGAAACGCAGGTTAAATACTGCTTCTGGAACATGTCTAGATTCGCATCTACGTCATTACAAAATTTAAATTCCGGCAGGAAACTAAAAAAAAAAAAAAAAAAAAAAAAAAAAAAAAAAAAAAAAAAAAAAAAAAAAAAAAAAGTGAAAAAAAAAAAAAAAAAAAAAAAAAAAAAAAAAAGAAAGAAAGAAAAATATTAAAATCTGAAAGTTTTCAGATTTTAAATTAAAAGGGACCTTTTTTTAAACGTTTCGTGTGTTACCTTTATTTATTAAATAGCATGTTATTCGCACTTAAACCATAAAATTCAGTTCAACAACAATATCACAAAATAATTTTAAAACGAGCATATCGTTAGAATTTTCGATACATAGTCTCGCGCGCTGGAGATAAAAAGGTTTTCTTTCCTCCCGTAGAGTGTTGCCATTGCTCACTTTTTAATCGTTGAGTTTGTTCATCGAAAATTCGTTAAAGTTTTACAAAATATGAAATAGATAATAAGACAAATTCCAAATCTGGGGTTCTAGATGCGAATATTCGGGTGGAAACGAAACATTATTCAAATTTGGATGGCTGTAGGTACCGTTGTTTTAGCACATTTGGAGAATTACATACATTTACGCAGATTCTTCATTATTTAATTTCTTTAAATATAGTACAGTGCGATAAGGTTTGGTGGCAACAATCTGAAAAGTGAATCGGATATTTGTAGTGAATCAACGCAAAATCACAAAAGGAAAACAAAGGTCCTTTAGGGACAAAGCCCCTTTGGACTAATAACATAACCCCTTACAGAGTTATCATGTAGGTTTTGCGAAATTAGTAAATTCTATTACAAAATAAACCTTAAAGTAATGCTGGGAATTTTCATCCCAGAGTGGAACAGTCAAGCCAGTTTAATTTTGATGGCAATAAGGGACGTTTCTAGATTTTGTCCAAAAGACTCCCTGCTGGGGAACAGCATGGGAGGAGGAAGAGGAGAGTTACGGACCACTACCGAATACAGTGCCCGTCCTTCTTAGACCAGCATTCAAATCACCTCAGTGCGGAGGCGTTGTATGTGACATGTTCATTGAACTGTCTCCTTGAATATTCGCATCGCGGAAGGGAATACCTGTGGTGCTGGGGCTTATTTCGAAGCACGCAGCTGTGCGGGGAGGCTTCCCAGCGGTATGGTTCTGAAAGAAAATCGGACTATGGGTTAGAGAGGTGGTTTTGTTCCTCCGGTGGCTCTGCGGGACTTCAAACAGTACATCACAGTTTAAAATGCGTGGTACGTTTATATGCGTGATATAGCAAAAGGGGCAGTTCAGAAATTGCTTTGCTTGGCACAGCTTTAAGAGTCCTTATCATTCCAGTGTATCATTCTTTAAGATGCACTGAGGTTATCTATTTTCAAATCATAAGCTGCTGAAAACTTTGAACTTGCCGAAATGAGGTTAAAGTTTCCTGCTTCCTGAGCTTGTTGCGGTCAATTTCTTATGGTTAATAAAGAAGTAATCGTACTAAAGATAATTTATATGTTCTACGATTTAAGCACGTAAATAAAAATAGAAAAATCAATGATCATAAAAAAAAAATCTGAAAGCTTTCAGATTTTACATTACGCCCAAAGGGGCTTTTTTTTTAAACTTTTGTGTGTTACCTTTATTTATTAAATATCATATTCTTCGTCCGCACTTAAACCATAAAATTCAATTTAATACCAATATCTGAAAAAAATGAACATATCTTTAAAATTTCCGATACACAGTCGCGCGCACTGGAAATAATTTTTTTTTCCGTACAATGTTGCCATTGCTCGCTTTGAAATCGTTTAGTTTGTTAATCAAAAATTCGTTAAAGTTTTACAAAATGTGAAATAGATAATAAAACAAATTCCAAACTTCAAATTTGGGCTTCTAAATGCCCATATTAGAGTAAAAGCTTACGTTATTCGAAATTTGATGTCTCTAGGTAACGTTGTTTTATCACAATGCGAGAAACATACATACAGTTACCCAGATTCTTCATTATTTAATTTCTTCAAATATAATACAGAACTCTAATATTTGGTGGCAACAATTTGAAAAGTGAACCGGCATTTATAGCGAACCAATGCAAGATGCCAAACCGAAATTAATAGTCCTTCTGGGCAAATTGCTCCTTTGGACTAGTAATGTAAATTATTCGGACAATTATTTATACATTTTAAAAACAAGACTACTACTAAAAAAGAAAAGAAAAGAGTCAGCGAAAACAAAAGAAAAGAAATTGCACGATAACGAGAGCAAAAAACTTATATATAAAAACGAATCATTCCTAGTTTTTGATTTAAAATAATTTGATTTAATTATATTTCTTTCATTTTAACATTTTGAAGCAAATTACATGATTTTAAAATTGTATGGATAACTTCTCTAAATGTTGATTCCTGAAGCTGTAAGGACGGTCAGACGTTACATCGTCTCGTCTCTTTCTAAGCAAATTATCAAAGAATAAGGTTTAAAATAAACTTTTTATTTAACCGTCAGCGGAAAAGTTACACAATCTGTGTAACGTATTTAGTATCCGAACTCACCTGCCCACCAGTAACTGAGTGGTTAAGATCACCGAATACTGGGAGTTCGATTGTGGCTCGAATTCCAACCAATAATCTGGCTGTATGGGGTTTTTTGTGGTTTTCGTTATGTGTAATACCAGCCAGTTTTCTTAAGAAATTCCTCCATGAAGACATCCCATCTCTTAGGCAGATAGCTTTCGCTCGCTTAGCGAGGGCAGTCTAATGATAATAATAATAATAATCAAATTAACCAAACCAAAACGGAGCTCATTTGCAATTCAAGGTGAGGGAGAAGTAGGAAAATTCCGATTATGCTCGAATTTCGAAATTCAAGGGAAATGACAATTGTCTACACTCAACAATATTAGATACACCAATCAATATTTGTTGGGAGTTTTCTTCGCTCTGGTTTAAAAGTGCTTATTTTGCAGTAAATATTCATTCTGTGTTTGTGCAAATGGGATTTTCGGACTGCTCAAGTGTTCTGGTTCACGAATATATAAAGCTTTTATACCTGTGAAGCTTATTTTGCAAGATTGAAGAATTTGAAATTTATGACGTGTCATGTTTGCCGGATTTGCATGTACTGTGAGTGATATTTGATTGTATTTGATTTTAAAGCATAACTAGTTCTAAATGCCTTTGCTATTTGAACGTTTTTGTGCTCCGGTTTGCATTTTTATAAGTTTTAGTGATTTATTTTGTTTGGATTGAAAATTATAAACTTTGAAAATTACCAAGTGTGAAGTTGGGCGTAATGGATGCCTTTTGTTGACATTTGAAAGTTTGATGCATCATTTGATCAAGTCTTTCTGCCCGGTGGAAAGAACACTCAGACGCCTTTTTGGTGCACCTATTTGAAGTTTTCTAGCCCGTTGAGCAACTCGCTCACTTTTTACGGTAGAACGTTCGTTTTAACTTTAAAAATTATCTTTTGTTCTTAAGAATGTGATTTTATAGTTATTTTAAAGTTTTATTGATTTTTAGAAATTTCGAAGGTTTTTAATTTGTGTATCTGCGTCTTTATGTAAAAAATTTGTAATGTCTGAGTCCCCAGGCCGACAAATGTCTCAATTAAAGAGTAGTAAGGTGGATGAGGTTAGCGAGATGATTCAGAGAGATAGTAAGGATGATATAGTTACTGTGTTAAAACAAATGAGTGAAGTAGTTGAAATTCTAAGAGAAAAACGAGTATCGAAAATGCTCGCGGAGTCCTTAAGTAACGGAATAGTATTTATTTCAGAATGGGTTACAAAAGGGTATTTAGAACAACTGGACACGGTGAAACAGTCAGATTTGGATGTAAAACTTGATCGGGTTTTGGATGGAATATCTGATATTCAGGATAAGATTATGAGTGAACAAAATGAGAAAACCGATGATTGGACAGAAGTGAAGAGTAGGAGAAAGAGAAATAAGGAGAAAAGAAGTCTAGAAAATGATAAGAGTAACGAGATTATTTTAAAACCAAGGAAAGAGGGGGTGGATGTATACGATGAAATTAAGGAGAATATAAACCCGAGGAATATAGGTATTGGCATCGTGAGATCATATTGCAGAAAAAACGGTGAAATGGTTGTACAGTTAAAAAGTAAAGAAGAATGTAAGGTACTTGAAAAGGAGGTAGTAAACAATCAGAAACTAAATCATTTAGTCATGCCTAAAAGAAGTAAATTTATCAGACCTAAACTTATTGTCTATAATGTTTCCGATGCTATACCTGATGAGAAATTTATTGACGCCTTGAAAAGTGATTGCACCTGTTCACAAGAATGTGTGAAGCCTATTTTCAGAATTAGAGCTAGCGAGCAGGAAATATCCCATCGAGTTTTTCTCATTAATAGCGACTGTCAACATCATATTTTGGAAGAACAACGTTTGTTGTTGGAATGGAAATCCTACTCCGCTAAACTATTTCTGAGACCTAAGCGCTGTGTTAAATGTCTGGCATTTGGACATACTAAAAGAGATTGTGTAAATGCTGAAATATGTAGCAAATGTGCCGGAGAACACGGCAGAAATGAATGTAGGACAGATAAATTATGTTGCATAAATTGTACGGATTACAATGAAAAATTTAAAATGGATTTCGACACTTTGCATGATGCCTTCTCTAGGGAATGCAATGTTTATAGAGAAGAGATGAATTTCTTGAAAGTACATCTGGATATTTAAATTTAAAATTTAACTGAATATGACGTCGGCGGGGACTTTTAAGATATTGTTTGATTTTACTTTTTGTTTTTATTGTGATTTATTTGATAGCCTACAGGTAGGTATTTTGACCTGGAATTTCAAGTACAGAAGAAGTGGAGGAAACTAGTCCTCACCCCTGGTAAATTGCTCTGTGTTCAGTGAAGGATTTTAAACTATTTGGAGTTGGTTTTGATTTTTTCATTTTTAACTTAATTGTTTTTAAAAAAGGTGTATATATTTGATTTTAAACTTTGTAAATAGCTGATTTTAAGAAACTTTGTATATATTGGATTTTATATAGTGTAAACACTTGATTTTATTATAAGAGATTTTATGTTAATAGATGTGATTTTCTCTTTTATTTTGAGCATGAATATCCTAAGCATTAACTTAAACCATTGTGCAGCTGCCTCTAGCCAACTCTCTGTAATTGACAATATCTTGAAAGAGCCAATACATGTTTTTATACTGCAGGAGCCCTATCATATCAAGGGTAAGATTGCACATATCAATGGAGATTGGAGAGCGGTTGGAATGGAGAATGGTAGGACTGCTATCGTTATTACAGATAGTGACCTCGAATATACTGTAGATTCTCTTCACGATTGCGTGGTAGCAATTACTGTTTATATGAAACAATATAGATTGGCAATCATCTCTACTTACTTTTCCCTTGCAGAAGACTTGGAGGGATATTTATATCAGCTTGAAAATGTTATTAGAACTTATACATATGATTTTATGATTGCCGGTGATTTTAATGCAAAGAATTTTAACTGGGGAGCAAGGGAGATGGATCAGAGAGGAATTTTAACATACGATTTTATTGTTCAATACAGTTTGAAAATTTTAAATATACAAGATTTTACCCCTACTTTTTCTTCCTCTGTTGGTATTGGGTGGACTGATCTGGCAGTCTGTTCACCAAGCATGGATGTGAGTAATGTAAGTTTTAGAGTTCTAGACCTGGAGACACTTAGCGACCACAAATATCTTTTTATTAAACTTGGAGATGTGAAGATTGAGAGAACTATGCAAAAACAGTATTCAAGAAATGTGGGAAGAGTCGCCAACATGATTAAAAAGTGTCGTAACGATATATTTAAGATTGAAGACAGAATAGTACAAGCGAGTAATGCAGAAGAATTAAATGAAGTTGTGAAGGAAATGGAAGATTTATTAATGGGATATATGAATAAATATCTCTTAATCAAGAAGAACTTGAATAATAGGAAAAGTGCTACATGGTGGAATACTGAACTAGATGGTCTACGAAGAAAATTAAGAGCAACGAGGAAAAGTGCACAAGTTAAAAACATACCTGAAGATTTAAGGATAAAAAGGAAAGTCGAATACAAAAGAAATCTTGCAATATATAAAAAGAAGATTAAGAGTGTGAAAAGTCAATTTAGAGAGAGGAAGTTTTTGGATCATAAAATCTATTACGATAATTATTACAGGATTGCTACTGAAAAAAGAAGACAACATATTATATTGGAAAAAGGCGATAAAAAGTATAAAACAATTGAGGAGTATTATGACCGAATAATACGCAATACGTTGAAGTTGGATGAGGATGATATCGATGTAGATGAGGACATGATAGTGACTCAAAATGATGAGGAAGTAGCGGAAAATGGATGGGAGACGGAAGAAGGGAATTTAATCTACTGTACACCTTTTACATATGAAGAGATCTACTGTGTGATCTCTAGACTTAGTACTAAATCTGCTCCCGGCTTGGATATGATTGGTGCCAATATTATAAAGAGGTTATTTGAGGAATATCCTTCGCTCTTCTTGATAGTATACAATAGATGCCTGGCACTTGCAGTATTCCCGGAATGCTGGAAGATCGGGAAAATTGTACTTATTCCGAAAAATAATGACAAATATCGTCCCATCTGTTTACTCAAGTTTTTTGCAAAAATTTTGGATAAACTCATTACAAATCGTCTCAATTATATTTTATGCAAGAAAAACTATATAAGTCATAGGCAGTATGGATTTCGAAGAGGAAGGTCTACCGAACTAGCACTGTATCATACGATTCAATTAATAAGACAAAAAAAGATTGATTATCACTTAGCGCTCATCTCTTTTGATATTCATGGAGCATTCGATGCAATCACGTGGCCTCAACTTCTCTATACACTCAAGAGGATCGGAGTCTATGGAAATTTGTACCTTCTAATAGAGGACTATTTGCATAACAGAAGGATTATTTACCAAGGTAGCACAAATAAATTTAATTTACAATACCAGATTAAGAAAGGATGCCCACAGGGCTCCTGCAGTGCTCCCCTGTTTTGGAGCCTCATGATCAACGAGATTCTTGTTGAACTCCCAAATACAGAAATTATCTGTTTTGCAGATGATGTTATGGTTTTAATTTATGATCACTCCCTGGAAAAGTTGGAACAAAGATTCAAACACGTCGATCTATTGTTTAATCAATGGAGTGTAAGGCAAAAGATTCATTTTAATCTAGAAAAGACAAATGCAATATTCTTCCCAAGAGGTGGTGCTCAAACTAGACCTCCCAGGATAAAGTTTAAAGGTAAGAATGTTAAATTTAAGGACGAAATCAAATACCTGGGAGTAACTCTGGATAAAAAACTGAATTTTATATCTCATTTTAAAGAAGTACAGAGAAAAATAGAAAAAGTTTTAACTTTTTACATAAATACTTTCACTTCAAGCACTCTGGCAAACAAGAGCGCAACCCTAAGGGAGATTTATATCAATGTCATTTTGCCAAAGATCATATATGGTGTGGGAGCATGGGGTGTCCGAGCAGGGGAGCTAGTTCGACTGAGATCGAAATTGGATTCTTTGCAGAGAGGTTGGTTATTGGCTATTACTAGAGCTTTTAGAACAGTATCGACGGAGGTTCTGTGTGTTTTAGCCGGTGTACCCCCTCTATCTATTCAATACCGATTTTATTATGATAAATTTCTACTCAGAAACAAATTAAATGAGTCTATGACATATAATGACACTGTCATATGTGCTGAAGACATTACATATTTTAATTCTGAAAATATTTCGCCGATAGAAGCTCGGAGAATTAACTATGATTGTAACAAATTGGGACCACAAGAGATTGAAATCTATACTGATGGCTCTGGTTTCGAGAAGGGCGTCGGTGCAGCATTTGTTGTCTACTTTTATGGACTGGAAATACATTCGCAGAAATTTAAAATGAAAGAGAAAAACTCAGTATATCAGGCTGAAATTATTGCTGTAAAAGAGGCCCTGAATTGGATTGTAAAAGGACTTGCTAACAGACATTGTATTCACATATATTCAGACGCACTTTCAGTCTTAGCGGCGCTCTCCCGGCCAGAGCTAAAAAACGAATTATTGGAAAATATTAAAGATCTTTATTACAAAGCTTATGAAGAACATTCAGTATATCTACATTGGATCAAAGCACACATTGGGCATTGCGGTAATGAGAGGGCGGATGCACTGGCTAAGGAGGCCGCCCTGGGGGATGGAATGGAATACTTATGCGTTAAACCATCAAGAAGAAAGTTGATTGCTACTATGAATGATTATTACCATAAACTATGGAAACAAGAGTGGGAAACTTCCACAAGAAGAAATTACTACCTGAAAGATATAGAAGTTTCAACTAAGATGAGGGTTTATAAAGATACAGACGTTAACCAGATCATTACTAATCATGGGAGGTTCCCCTCTTATTTAAGCAGATTCCACCTCCAGGGCAACGATAAATGCCTCATTTGTGATCAAGTTGGAACCGCAGAACACTTTGTCGAGTTCTGTGCACTTACTCAGGGGGTGAGGATGAAATATGGAATTACAAGTACTAATGAACTTAGAATTAAAAACTCCAAATTTAAACAGTTTGCCAAAGATATATTGAGTATCATCAACAGCAATAAATCAATTATTGGAATTGAGAGTTGATAGGGTATTGAATGGAAATTACTAGGAATTAAGGATGGTTATGAACATTTTAGTTTTATTATATTAACTTAAAGTGATAATATTTTTGGAGTTTAAGAGCTTTTATGTAATATAGAGGATACTATTGTGGAAGTATTTTATTAAAAAATTCTAATGAATTTGAGTTTTGTAATTGCTTTGTATTATTTTGTAATCTTATTGTAAATTGTTGTTCCTCATGGATTTGAGAATTTAGTGCTCAGAATAACTCCCTAAGGCCTTATAAATTTTAGTGAGGAGAGAGATATCCTGTGAACTCATGTAAATGTTTATAAAGAGTAAATGAATATTGTATGATATTGGACGCTGTATGTGATATATTATACCAATTGTATTTATTTGCGGTATATTTTGTACTATATAATGAGATTTTGCTATGAAACCAATGGCTGTATGTGATCCATTATACTAATTGTGTAAATTATGTTATACTTTGCATTATATGATGAAATACTTGCTGTTGTAAAACATAAGATATTGTACAATGTACCTGTGACATGCTCTTACTGTAATTACACAGTTGTGACTTAATTGATTAGGGACTGCTTAAAATACTACTAAATTTGGATTTAATAATTATTGGCAATCTAATCAAAATGATTAATAGAGACACAAAACACTTAATGGAATTAAGTTCTTCTTTCCACTTCTTCACATTTTAAGGTATTTTATCTAGAAATTGATATATTTAAATTAGTCTTTAAAATGTAAATTAAAGAGTTTAATAGAGACAGGATACTCTTTAACTGAATTTTAAAAGTTTAATATTTTAAATTGTTTGACTTTTAACATGGATAGAGAATACAGATTTTAAAATATTTTGGAATAGGGATATATCACCAGTGTTTTTGTTTTTGTTTGTGTTAGATGGGCCTGTCCTCTTTTAGCCATAAGGCCGTTTATTCGGCTAGGGGGGCTGAGGACTTCGTCCTTTACATTACATTACACTCAACAATATAGCACTTATAATACACCAAACATGGTCTTCTCATACATTTGCATTTCGGGAAGACGTATCTATATACAGTGAGTGGAAATAGTCACTGTGGAATCGTATATGCAATGTAGGTAGGCTATGGTTGTGCAAGTCGCACTTAAGTCGTACCTCTTAAATATTAGGTGTAATATTACCCAGCCCGCATTTCTTCCGGCAAAACGAATTACCCCTTGGCAACCATATTGATTCAAATCGTGTTCATCTCCCTGTAATATCTGTGAGGAAGACCACGAGGACCATAGGATTCAGTGCCTGAAATGCAAAGGCTGGGTACACGACTTATAGAGTTCGATATATTTTTTACTTATAGTTATTTTATTTTGTGACTCTTTCCTGAATTCTGCGTTTCCGCTGACGAATAAAATCTTCGAAATAAAGCATTTTTATCTCCAATGTTCCAGACTGTTGCCACTCGGAAAAATGTGTGCCAAAATTAGTGTTTTTAATCCAAAGGGACAATTTGCCAAGAAGGACTATTAATTTCGTTTTGGCATTTTGCTTTGGTTCACTACAAATGTCGGTTCACTTTTCAAATTGTTGCCACCAAATATTAGAACCCTGTAATATACTAAATTAAATTAAACAATGAAGAATCTACATAAATGTATGTTTCTCGTATTGTGATAAAATAACGGTATCTAGAGCCATCCAATTTTGAATATTGAACGTTTTCACCCGAATATGGGAATCTGGAAACATAAATTTGGAATTCCGACTTTTTTTATTATCTATTTCCTATTTTGTAAAACTTTCGAATTTTCGATTTTTGATTTTTTTGATGAATTCTTGATTAACAAACTCAACTATTTCAAAGCGAACAATGACAACACTATACGGAAATTTTTATCTCCAGAGCGTGAGACTCTGTATCGCAAATTCCAAAGCTATGCTCATTTAAAAATTATTTTCGATATTGCTGTTGAACTGAATTTTATGCTTTAAGTACTAAGAATATGATATTTAATAAGTAAAGCTAACACACAAAATGTTCAAAAAGAAAGTCCCTTTGGGCGTAATGCGAAATCTGAAAGCTTTTAGATTAAAAAAAATTTTTTTTTCAAAGTTTTTAGTTAATAGCTCGGCTGATTAAAGTCGTACGAAGATGGGAACAGTCGAAATGGCTTCATACGAATTTTTGGAATCTGGAATAATGTATATAATATTTGGCAATGCTATTTCTATTTCATTTGAAAACTTAGAATTATTTTATTAATAAACTCTACAATTTGAAAGCGAGCGGTGGCAACACTTCTAGAAATAAAGCAGAGTTTTATCTTCAGCGTGTGAGACTGTTGCCACTCGGAGACATGAGAGCGAAAATTAGCGTTTTCAGAGTTTTTAACGAATATCTCTGATTTTAGCTATTATTTTTGGAAAAAAATGGATGTCGACCTTTTCCAGGACCCAGAAAAGAATTGTAGAAAGTTTGGTGACGATAGCTATAGCAATGACCGAGTTAATCAATCGCTAACAAACACACAAACAGACATTCTTCTTTATATACAGATAAGACAATACAGAATATATCGCAGTGTTCAGAATGCTTTATTATTACTTTGTTTATTATCAGTAATGCATAATTTGTTAATCAAGCCTAACCAAATATATGTGTATTATATGAATGTCCAGTTTTATACATCATTGTCTGTCATCATCTGTGAATACAGCAACCTATCACTCGCGACTGGGGGTACTACAGTAATGCAGGAAGTCAGTTTTAACTGCTATTTCTATTTCTGTGATTTATAGGAGATCTTTCTCCATAAAACGTTTCTTTTAAAGGTCCCCTTGCCCAAGTTCGTGTAAGCCAGGAGGTGGTTTCCTTGATTTGTGACCACTTGCCATAGATCCGCCAGCAGCTTCACACCTTGCCACAAGCTATGTATGCCTATAGGCGTGGTCATTCCACTTCAACCTCGGTAGCTCAGGTGTGCGTCTCAGTAGCCCTGGGGACCACCTCGGATGCTTTCCGGTGTACCAGTGACATCAATCACTAACAGGAGGCGGTAATTCGCAAAGACGCTCGGAAGGGGGTAGTGGTGACGGCATAAGGATTCATTCATAATCTTCATCCTTCCCCTCATGAGCTATAGCAGTACATAAATCTAAGGTTGAGAGATCAAGAAGAAAAATCGAAAAAGCGTCGTCCGGGGAACCCAGTCTGAAACTTTTCTAAATGCACACTAATACATTTTGACTGACATTAAAGACGTCAGATTTCAAGGCCATTTATTAACAATATATTTTTTTGTGTTCTTTCTTCAGTGATAAAAATATTCATAAGTAAATCTGCGATTTTATTTCGGATGTATTTTGATAGAGTCAAGACCCCCTTTTTTTTCAGCATGTGTTAGTTTAGTTTTTTTTTTTTCCAAGTTTACCTTCCTTTACTCAACACGTTTTGGCAGTTGTTGTTGTTGTTACTAATCTTACTTGTCTGACAAAGCTGAGCATAAGCCCACGACATTAATTATGGCAGCAGGTCATATGCACCTGTCGTAGACAAAAGCCTTGAGCACCTTATAGGTGTCAGTCCCAATTTTGAGAAGTAGCGCTCCCGTGGGGGAAAAGTCCGAGAGTCTCCCACCCACTTATCCTACCACCAACCTCTCGAGGGGCTTTCGGCTCCCTGCATATTTAGAGTGCCCCCCATGCCGAACAGACACTATTCATTCACAAGCATCCGTGCCATTTCTGGGAATAAAATCCTGTCCCTTCGTTAAGGCAGTCAACAGTTTCGGTTATGAGCGAAGATATGTATAAGCGATTGGAATCAGTGGTTCCTTGCTTATGCAAGAATTTGATTCACACCGTAACATTTATGATTCTGTCATCCCTTGAAATGATACATGATGCAAAAGTATACGTCACGGATGTAATATTTTTTTTTAATTGCTCCATCGCCTCTGGATGATTAGGCTAAAATAGCAAGATTTCTTACTTAATTTCTCAAAAAGAGTGTGAGAGAGCAAACATACAAAGCGTTATATAACTAACTATTCGTTTATTTAGATGCTGGTTATATATCCCAAAAAATAATACACAAAAAAAAAAATCTGAAGGCTTTCAGATTTTATATTACCCCAAAAAGGGCGTTTTTTTAGCGTTTTGGGTGTTACCTTGATTTATTAAATATAATGTTCTCCGAGCTTAAACCGCATAAAATTGAATTCAATAGCAATATCATAAAATATTTAAAAACAGCATATCTTTAGAATTTTCAAATCGTATGCCATTGCTCGCTTTGAAATCAACAAATTCGAAATTCAAAATTTTGGCTTCTATGTTCTCAGGTTCGATCGGAGGAAGATGTTATTGAAAATTTGATGACTCTAGGTACCGTTGATTTTTCATAATGCAGATTCTTCATTATTTAGTTTCTTTAAATGTGCTACATGGCGATAATATTGGGTGGCAACAGTTTGAAAATTAAACCAACGCAGGAAGTGAAACGACGCAAAATACGGTTTTGAGACTAACAGCCCTTTGGCTCTAACGCCGCTTTGAGTTAGTGAATAATATTACTATGAATTTTTGCAAATATTTTTTTCATTTGTTTATAATTTGCTTTTGGTTGTAATTTCACGTTGCTATTTGTTTGGTTTATTCATTCGTTTACTTATTTATTTAATTAATACATTTTATGCTGCAATTTTATATTTAATTATTTCACACTATATACCTTTACGTTAGTTTCCTGTGTTGTACATATTTTTATTCCGAATTGCTTGGCACTGAGCTGTGATGGTAACTCAAGTGGGCTCAGGGGAATATGGGCCAAAATTCTCCTTTTGGGCTAATTTTGGCCACCAATTAAGCGGCAATGGGCGGGTTTTGACCAAACTAATGACATGTTGTAGAAGTTTTTGAAAAGTGCTTTTTCCAAATCCTACAAACAGTTTTTTTCAATGCAATCAAAATTTTCACATTTGCTTACCTTCCCCCCTCGAGCAATCTTATAGCAGCAGCCTATGAGCTGCCGTCAGTTAACTGAAGTTTTAAAGTCTTAGAACGTCTGTTGTTGTCAAACTTCTGGTGTGTAGTTACTGTGTTGGACAGCGTTCTGAGTCATTTGTAATCTGCGATACTCCACACATGTAAAGGAGAATTTCGCCTTATGTCTTTTTCGATCCTTAGGTTATTTACAGTTGTTTATTCTGTTATAACAGTTGTTATTTATCTCTATAATGATCCACTAGTGCATAATATTATTTACTACAAACGCTTTTTCACTTCCCTGTACGAAGTAAAGGATGTACTGCAACAGCGATAAATTTCGGTTATCATATTTCAACGAAAATATTCATTTTGACCGCACTCAAATTCATTTGAACAACGTTTTTGTCTGGCATCTATATGCACGGACAGAATAAAGGACTTTTTTTTTTTTTACAAAAAGGTCTGTAAAATGGATTTAAAATGTATTCAGAAGAAATTTTTTTTCGTGACGTCTGTAAGTACGTACGTACGAATGTATCTGTTTCGCATAACTCAAAAACGAATAGCCGTAGAACATTCAAATTTCGTATATGGGACTGCCATTACATCTAATTGTGCACCTTCCTTTTGCATTGGAAACGGCCATATATATATATGTATATATATTCCCACATTGTTTCCCGGCTCGTTGAGCTTAGTTTTTATTCTTATGTACTGCTGAATTGCTCATTTTTTGCAGTAAATGGGATTGAATTATGCCCTTATATTCCGGTTAAGGTTTTTATGCCGTTAGGTAATCTTCATGCGACAGCTGTAGAATTATCAGCAATTTAAAAGTGGCACTAGGCCTAACGAAGCCACCATTTGTTTACATTTGAAGCTCGTAGAAAAATAATGAATTATGTTAGTTTCTGCACCAACTGCAATATCTTTTTATCTTAAAATTTTGTTAAACTTTAAATAAAACCGAAAGTTTTGTCTTCCTGCCAGCTGCCAGAATTGCCTGTTTTTAGGTAGAAATTCTAATTTTAATTGTAAAAATTATTATTATTTTTTTAAATGTATGTGATATTTTAGATTTTTCTACATTTTACAGTTTTTAGCGAAGATATTTTGAGTTTTTATGTCATTTTGCTTTGCAGCGAAGTGAGAACTGAATTGATTGAATGAGAAATAGACCTCTAAAGAAATTCGGGGAAATATGTTTAAATGAAGTGCATCAAGAAGTGTATAAAATTTAATATGCCGTATAACAAGAAAATCATGCGTTTCCTTTATTGTTAAGATATCAAAAGTAAAGGCAGATTTCGTTTATAGACTTGCCTAATTAAATGCTTACCTATTTAATCCTCTGTTATATACACTGAAGGGACAAAAGTCATGGGATAGCAATATGCAAATATACAGATGGCAGTAGTATCGCGTAGAAAATGTATAAATGCGAAGTGCTTTGGCAGGGCTTTCATTTGTGTTCAAGTTATTCATGTGAAGAGGCTTTGACGTGATTATGGCCGCATGACAAGAATTAACAGACTTTGAACGCGGAGTGGTAGTTGGAGCTAGACGCATGGGTCATTCCATTTCGGATATCGTTAGGGAATTCAACATTCCGAGATCCACAGTGTCAAGAGTGTGCCGAGAGTATCTAATTTCAGGCATAACATCCCACCATGGACAGCGCAGTGGCCGACCACCTGCACTTAACGACCGAGACAAGCGACGTCTGCGTAGAGTTGTCAATGTTCACAGACAAGCAACACTGCGTCAAATAACCGCAGAAATCAATGTGGGACGTACGAGGGACGTGTGCGATAGGACAGTGCGGCGAAATTTGTCTTCCTTGGGCTATGCCAGCAGAAGACCGACTCGAGTGCGTTTACTGACAGCACGACATCGCCTGCAGCGGCTCTCGTGGGCTCGTGAGCATATCGGTTGGTCCCTAAACGAATGGAAAACCGTGGCTTGGTCAGATGAGTCACGATTTCAGTTGGTAAGAGCTGATGGTAGGGTTCGCGTGTGGCGCAGACCCCACGAAGCCATGGACCCAAGTTGTCAACAAGGCACTGTTCAAGCTGGTGGTGGTTCCATAATGGTCTGGGCTGTTTTTACACGGCATGTACTCGGTCCTCTGGTTCAACTAAACTGATCATTGACTGGAAATGGATACCTTCAGCTACTTGGAGATCACTTACAGCCATTCATGGACTTCATGTACTCAAACAACGATGGGATTTTTATGGATGACAATACGCCATGTCACCGGGCCAAAATAGATCGCGATTGGTTAAAAGAACATTCTGGATAGTTCCAGCGAATGATCTGGCCACCTAGATTGCCCGACATGAATCCCATCGAATATTTATGGGACATCATCGAGAGGTCCGTTCGTGCCCAAAACCCTGCACCGTAAACACTTTCACAATTATGGACGTCTATAGAGGCATCATGGCTCAATATTCCTGCAGGGGACTTTCAACGACTTCTTGAGTTCATGCCACATCGAGTTGCTGCATTTCGCCGGGTAAAAGGAGAACCGAAAAAATATTAGGAGGTATCCTATGACTTTTGTCACTTCAGTGTACATTGAAGGAATACTATAAATATATAAATTTATTAATGAGCTTATTACATGTATTAAATTACTAACTACTTAGCAGGAATAATGTTTTAGCAATAACTATTTTGCAGAATCTATTGCTGATTTGAATACCTCATACCATTTATCACCTCCGTAAAATTTACTTACAGTTTAACGAAAGTCTTCAATTTAAATCTCCAATGGCTCAGTCGTAATACGTTTGAGCGTTTCTCTCAGTGGAAATCATTTAAAGGGTATCTCAAAAGTCTGTAAAGATTTCAAATGTTTCAAAAAAGGTTAATTAAAATGTAAATAAATTGTTTACACGAAAATAAATCGCAAAATGAGTGATTTTTTTTTAACTGGGGATAAAGGGCGAAAATTTAAATCACATTTTTAGAGGGATCTCTCTCTGACAAGCTTAAATATTAAATTCAAATTTCTTTTTTAAAGAACATAGAAAAATGTTGATAGTAAAGATAACAATGAAAATAACGGTGAAAATAATTCTAAATAACTTCTTCCGTAGGCGGTACTCTAAGCAATTGTCTTCGTAGTCTGTAATGGATTTCTTTCAATGGGATTAAATCGTTTTCCTAGTGCGATAGTGACAGTTGATGGGGAGCAGTGCTTTCTATCGATTAAGATTGAAATTGGAAACATATTTCAAACCAGGCTAATAAAATATTTCTTGTACTTAATTTTTTTGTAAACAATGTTTCTTTATCACAATCATTTCGATTTTCATAATGTTTTGAAATATGTATGGACTTTTGGGCCAACCTGAATGAAGAGTTTTCAATGAAAAACGACAATTTCTCTCTCTGTCCCTTTAATTTACATAATATTTTGTATACTTTGTTTTTTGACTGTCTAATGTTTCAAATGAAATAAAGTACTTTATTCTAGAAACTAGTAGAACTATGTGCTGACTTTTCGTTAAGTTTTTGGGCGTACATAAGATTCAGAAGTGAGAACTGAATTAATTAAATGAAAAACCCTAAATCGTCTGCGAAAAAAAAATTTTTTTTTGTTTGCTTAATTTCTTTTATATATCGTTTTAGATTTATTAAAGCATTTGAATAGAATATGTGGCAACGATTAATTAATTCTTCAGGTGATATACGTAATTTTTGTGCATTCTGAGTTATAAAATGAATAAGATTAATAACGCTTTTAAGGGAAGCTAGCGCTAGAGTAGCGCTATGGTAAAAAAATACAGTGGATTTTAAAGAATGCATTTATCTTATTGTGGTTTATGCGCTATTGACGAAGTAGGTTTAATTCAATCAGGTAAATTTAAGTGAAATGCAAGAAAAAATGTGTATAATTTAATATTCCGTACAAAGAAGTCATGTGGTGCACACATCAGATTTTTTCCTCACACAATGTTGCCTTTGCTCGCTTTGAAATTGTTGAGTTTGTTCATCAAAAATTCGTTAAAAGTTTTACAGAATGCGAAATAGGTAATAAAACAAATTCAAAATTCGGGCTTCCAGGTGCCCGTGTTTGGGTGGAGAATTACGTTATTCAAAATTTAATGACTCTAGGTACTGTTATTTTTTCACAGTGCGAGAAATATGCTTACATTCATGCACATTCTCCTTTATTTAATTTCTTTTAAAGCAATACACGGAGCTAATATTTGGTGGCAACAATTTGAAAAGTGATTCAACGCAAAATCCCGTTTCGAGACTAATAGCTCTACTAAGCGAACGCTACTGAGCTAAAAAAAAAAGAAAAAAAATTCAGCTCAAATAGTACTTTCTTCCCTATTCTGCATAAGCGTAAAATTGAAAACTTATTCTAGTAGGAAAGCGTAGGTAAGAAAATGAGGGAGTAAAGAAAATTTGTTTTAAAATAAAAATAACTATTAAAAGAATGAAGTAAAATCCTTCATCTGTTTGGGTTTCTTTAAACAATGGCCAGTCTCCGATCTATACTTAGCTTGAGAGTAATCGCTGTTTCTTTTAGTTATTGTTATGAGCCAGCTTTGCATGTGTCATTACAATAAAAGCTGTATAAACTCCAACGAAATTGAACACTTTAACTCTCTTCAAACATTCGAGTCACGCATGGTTTGCTGAGTAATACGCATGTCGAATATAATGCCAAACAGCATAATTATAAGGGAAATTTCTCAGAAAAGTTTCAAAAATTGTTTATTTATTAAAAGAGTAAAATGTATTTATTGTTTAATAAATAATTTTTGCTTTCATAAAAGCAAACTTCTGCAGTGAATTATGTAATAGCATCGCTATAGGCGCAATTCAAAGATCTAAAAGCATCCCAAATAAAAATATGACACATACATTGTTTAAATAAGTATGAGCGAATAAATATAAATAACAAACAGTTGTGGTCATGTCTTCCACCAAGATTGCATTTCTGACTGGTTCACGTATTCTCAGTCTTGTCCAAAGTGCAGGAGTTTCGTAGAACAGAAAAAAATAACAAACAAATTTTCAAAAGTTGTCATGGTACTAGGAATCCACTTCCTTCAAAACAGTAGCAGTTTCAGTTAAATGCTATCGAATTAGTAGCAAGATCGAAGTAAAATGAATTTATAACTGTAAATCCAAAAGCAGCAAATTTGCTGCGTTTAAATGATACAAAAAGTCAGATATTAAAAGCAATAAAGTAGTATCTAGCTTGAAAATGGTATGAAAAACACGGACATGCTGATATCAGTCAAAATTTTGATAAAGGAGTCCAAACAGGTCATGGTTTTAGTTTATAATTTGTCGGCATGAGGACTGGCAGTTTGTTCTGGCCTTTTCAGTCGCTCTGTGGGGGGAAGAGAATGTAAGTTTGTTCTCCTTCTCTACCGCGTGCTTTTGTGGTGTAACAGAAAAGCACGTCCAGCTAGCAAACGGAAAGCCCAGGTTCGTGTCTCGCTGAGGGCACTGCACATTTTTCATATCTCCTGCTCCAAAATCAAATTCTTAAAGGTGTCTGCAACGGTACTCACGAAAATGGTTTCTTCTTAAAATTTAGGACCTATTGGTATGCATTCGAACAATGAGGTACTTTCATTTAGTGAAATTTTAAGAAAAATCCCCCCCCCAAAAACACGGTACATCATTAATGAACAGAGCAATATTTATGTCACTTAGTAATTGCAAATCAATGCACTAAAAAACAAAATTAAGAAGAAAAACATTCGATTCCTTTAATTCGATTGATTAAACATCATCATCAAATTGAAAATATACTGTATTAGCAGACCGATATAGCTACTAATAATTAATACGAAAAATGTTGTCAAATATTTAAATAAACACAAACCTAATTTTATGTTTATATCGAATCATGACCTCTGTGTACCCCAAGCTAAAGGTCCTGCAATGTTTTTGGACTAAAGTGAAAAAAAGAGGGAACTTCAGAATTTGAGTCAGTTTAAGAGAATTTACATTTGATTATTAAAATTTATTAATCTCT
The DNA here is from genome assembly GCA_000611955.2 of Stegodyphus mimosarum. Lineage (NCBI taxonomy): Eukaryota > Metazoa > Arthropoda > Arachnida > Araneae > Eresidae > Stegodyphus > Stegodyphus mimosarum. Next base: position 479,160 of record KK116678.1, on the reverse strand, counting down.
AAACAAAAAGTAGCAACATGCATCAGGAGAACCTGAGCAAACCTTCTTATGGTAAACCCTTACAGAATTTAAAAATACACGTTAAAAACGATTAATTCAGCATAATTCTGAAGCCCACCAGGGGCCAAGCGGTAAAGTCGCTGAACACTTGTAGCTCTGGCCGGGTCTCGTATCCCGGTGAATGGCTGGCTGTATGGGCGTTTTCGTGGCTTTCCCTATGTGTAACGTAGATATGAGCCAGTTTCACTTAGAAACCCTCCATGAAGGCATCCCTACCCTCAGACAGATACCTTTCGAGTGCTTTGCTGTAATTAAATAAGCCCATATAATTCTGATAAAAATTTTGATTTTATATGAATTATAACGCTGTTTTTTCGAAGCAGTGGGGATGAAAAATGAGCAGTGCCCTCGCCGGGACTCAAACCTCGCACCTCTCGAATACGCGCCGAGCGCGCTGATTGCTACACCACGAAGGCATGCAAAGAAGGCGGGAGAAATACCTTATATACTCCCCTTCTAAACGGCGACTGGGGATTAGGGGATCTAATCGCCAAGTCCAGTGGTGGATAATCATCATCCGCCACCTTTTTTAGTTCGGGCGCCACTAGAGAGATATTTTAGGATTTTTCAAAACAAGGAAATCGAAGAATGAGTAATGCCCTCGCCGGGACTCGAACAACGGACCTCTCGAATACGCGCCGAGCGTGCTGACCACTGCACCACGAAGGCATGCGAAGAAGACGGGAGAAATACTTTATAACGTTAATTAAACAATATTAAATTTGATTTTTCACATTCTTATCCGCAGTGCTCTTTAGTAGATTTTTTACTCTATGATATATCCGAACACTTATACAGCGATGAACACGTGACTGACAAGATTGTTTACCTAAAACGGACATACTTCAAATGCAGTTTCGTAACACTCACCTTGGAAAAAAGGCATCACTAGTGAACATTCTCACCATTGACTTCAAAGTCAAAACACAAGGGGCATCATGTAAATCAAATTGGCTCTACGCACAAAGGATCAATCAAAATATAAAAAGACAAAGAATGCTGAAAGGTTGATATACAAGTTACTCATTAAAATCGTCCATTGTGCTCAGACAGGCCTTGCTGTTCCTGTAACCACCCACAGGTATCAGTTAATTATTTCAATTTTTCACGGAGATGCAGTGTGCGATAAGTGAGGCACACCATGCGTGAAAGTGGTGTGAGCCATACGAGACGAGGTTTCGAAATTGCCTCTTCGTCCTCCCCCGATCGGCCTTAACTAACGAATGGGCAGCGATGCGTCCAGTAATGAGCAACCGCAGAAAGAAGCGTTGATTAAGTGAAATCTCATCGTACGTATTCATTCCCATGACAGGGGAGAACGCAAAATTTTTGTCCTTTTTCAAGGGCAAATGAGGGTCAAAAATAGTTTTCAAACATCCTCCCGTTTGCAAAAATTATTTATCTGCTTAATTCTGTTTATTTATTAGCATAAAAGAATTTACTAATAAGGATATCTGTTGGCTCCAGCTATTAACATTTATTTATTCTAGATTATGGTTAGATTTTACGTGCTTAGATTACAAAATGTACATGATGTAATAAGTTTACATACTCAAATAATTTATTCTTTTGCACTGAGTACACAGTGTCTCTTTGTTTGTGCTTTGCACGTGTTGTCTTTTTTGAAATAAATAGCTTTTGAAAAATTACTGCAAGTTGATTAATTACGCACTTCTCATAATCTCGAAGCAAGGTCAAGTAAGATTTTAATTATTGATTATTGCGCATGTACCTAAATCTCTATCATTTTCTCGTTCATTCATATTCACTTCATAAAACATAATGGTTGAAAAAAACTAAAAATGTTAGCTAGAAATGTCAGGCTGCAGACTGACTCCTCCAAGAATTTGCAGTTAAAGTTCCGAAAAGTTAAAAAAAAAATTTGAATATTTTACAGAATATTAATCTGAAAGTTTTCAGATTTTAACGGTCGTTCAAAACGGTTTGTTAAGGTTTTTTTTTTGCAATCTCGATAAGCTCGCAGTCTACCAGTCTGCTCTTACACTCACTTCTACTAACCAATTTTTTTCGCCTTTTAGCTTTATTATAAAGCATCATTTCCTTGGCACTTACACTATATAAAATTCAAAAGCAAAATTATAAAAATTTTAAAAGGAGCACAGCAGTATACGTTTAGAATTCACGAAGCAGCGTCAAGTATTGGCATAACATTTAGCGCAAAATGACATTTGGAGACTAATATCCTATTCGGGACTAACGTCCCTTTTGTGCTAATCTATATATATAAAAGGAAGAGTCTGTCTGTGTGTGTCTTTCGTTCGTACTGCGCGTAAGCTAATAGACCCAGGGCTACGAAATTTGGTACATAGAGTACATCTAGACAAGAGCCAGTGCACTTCGAAGAAATTTTTTCAAAATTCGGAAGATTTTTTTTTTTATTTATTATTATTTTTTTTTTTATGTTTTTTGATGAAAACACATCAAATCGATAATTCTCTCTTATGATATCAGCACTGCTGCCACTCGGAAAAAGAAAGTGTGATAATTCTGTGCAGTTTTTAAACATGTTTCTCTTGGATACTGTACGTTTGTTGAGAGAAGACAACGGGAAGTTAATTAAGTTATTTATTATGATAATTAATATTTGTATTAAGGGATATTGCTTATTTCATTATTAATTTTTTATTTGTAATACATTTTTATTAAAATCTGGTGTCCCCGTTAGGAATTTTCCCGATACATTTAAAAGCCAGACGAAGGCTGGCGGTGTAGCGGCTAATAAATATGTAAAATAAAAAAACACGAAAGGGTTCAGATTTTAACGGTCACCCAAAAAGGTTCATTTACTGCTTAATGTGGCTTATATGCCCCGTGAAGCAGTGTGTCTTATATGCCACATTAAGAGCCACATTTCAGTGAGTACAAAAGAAAGCTGCCTTCAAGGTAATACCAGAAAAAATTGAAGTGAGCGTTGAAAAAAACGAAATAAGAAAAATGAAACCATTTTTACCTTAAGCCTGATCGGAGATAAAATTTTATAATTTCGAAATGAACTAAACACGAGTAAATTAAAAATCATTATATTAATTAATAAACATACCTTAGTTTATAAGGAAAGAATTTAAGCATAGGAGATCAAGAATTCAAAATATCGATAAACTTAACGACATTTATTTCTAAACTATTTTATGAAAACATCTCCAATGTTGACTGAAAATTTCCAGTGTTGATGAAATATTCTTTAACAGTAATATCATTCCATATTGATGTTAAGAAAAGAAGTGAAATTCTAGCGCCATTGTTTGCCTTAGACTTCACTTCACTAAAAAATTAATTGCCTTAAACAATTATTTTTTTTAATTTATAAATTATTTTTAACTCCATTTTCCACTAAATTTTTCACAAATTTTTGACAAATCATTTAAAATTTATGTGGCCAAAAATCTTCGATCTTATTATCCGCCAGTGCTAGCACAAAAATCTTCTTCACTTAAAAGAGCGCTCACTCAGTTGTATAAGTACCACAACCGTCATAATCATTAGCTTCGTTTAAACCTATGAAACAGGGTTTAAGCCGTAGCCAATCACGGAAAGTAAATTTGCACATGATTGATGTGCAGGTAAAATTATCATTCGAATTGTCAGTTTGTGTCTACTTCGTTGTAAATGGTTGGTTCTTATTCCATCTTGGTATAAAGTTGAAAAGTTAGATAAATTTTGCAGGCTAGAGAATTGTAGAATCCATTATAGAATTTAGATCTTAATGGACCAATTTATTTCTGATCATGTAGAGGGTATTCACAATTCTTCTCAGAACTCTATTTTGTTAACGTATCATTTAGATAGAATCTTTATATCAGTTTCCCTGACACTTAATAACGTCTGTTTGCCTAGCAGTGGGAATTCAGTTTATATGATTTGCAACCGTAAATGCTTCGTTCGTAATGGACACGTGAGACGATCCCTTAGGGAGCGTTTCGAATTATCATTCTTTGATTATTTTCTGACATTAAAAATTGATGGCTCTAGATCATTTTGATCGATTGATGGCTATCACTGATTCAGACTGCATCATTTCGTACTTAATTTATTACATTTTCATGTAATAAATTTTCTGGTTTTTAGTTGTCTCTTATGAAGGGCACTCTGTTTATAAATCCTACTACAGATATTTAATAATTAAGAACGTAATTATTCTATAGAAATAAATCAGAAGCTACAGGAAGTGCTAAAAATTTATCTTTATAGCTATCACACCTCAATGACTATAAGTATTTTTATATTTATAGGCTAGAAGCATGATTGCTTATGTTGTAGGCTTCGGATATGTACGAAGATCATGTTAGTATACAAGTGTAAAAATTAATAATGGATTATAATGAAAGCCTCAATAACTCGATTGGACTCCTCCTGTAAACGTTGTCCTTTACCGAGAGGCACAAAGGGATTCCCCAAAGGTTAATGTGTGGTGTAGACTAATGCACAACGGAGTCATTGGGCCTTTCTTTTTTACAGAAAAGACGGTCTCATCAGTCGTATACTTAGACATGTTGGAAAACTTCGTATTACCACAACTAGAAGAGCGAGAGTGTCGCACATTGATGACATAAAAGGCAGAATTACAACTGCAATAGCCTCTGTGGATGCCGACATGCTTGCCCGTACCTGGCGTGAAATTGAATATCGACTTGATATTCTCCGTGCGACGAAGGGGGCACACGTGGAAGTTCATTGACAAGGGTCATGAAACTTTTTGAGTCTATCTAACCATTTATGTTATTAATTTAAATCTATCTTTATTATTTTATGAGTTATTTAACATCAAAATGGGTCCGAGACTTTATAAACACCCTGTATATTCTTATTAACGTTTATAATACTGTATTTATGTCAACTGAATAGTATCACTGTGTTTTTGTTTCCCTAATTTTTGTATCCCTAAAAAACACATCTAGTGTTATTAATCTAATACATTTAGTTGATCAGTCCAATCATTCCGATATTTTTTGTTTTAAAGAAAGTAGACAGTAGATGTTATCCTCTACAAGGTTCTATAGGCAAATTTATTATGCTCTATTCAACAGTTATGTAACTTCTAATGTATGTAGCTACAGTTTTATAATAAATGCATTTACCTTGGCCATTTGAGTACACTGATTTTAATCAATTCTATTGTAACTATTTGTTCATATAAAAGTGTTAATTCTGTATCTTAATTCATAACGGAAGTCTATTAACCATGTGCAACTGTAAATTTTGTATTTAATTAGTAATGTGCTCTGTTAACCTTTTGAAACTGTTTAGTAAAATTAATTAGTAATATCAAACAAATAGGAAATGTAACTGCTAAGCTAAGTAAGTCATAACAAACAGCTGAATTTAACGTCCTATAGCATCAAAAATGTATTATATGTAAAAATGTCTATGTAAAACTGTATGTCTATATGGCACCGTAACCTTTTGGAGAATTGTTAAAAATGTCATCCTGCCAGCTAGCTGTAACCATGGATAACAGGTATTAGATGGCATCTGCCCACATGATAATTACACAGAGAGACTCTCGTTAGGTCCTACGGTCGGTGGTCATTTTGGTAGTGTTTCCATGGTGCTCTCCTTCAGAACTGGGGGCGGAACTTACAAAGTAGTACCGTCACTTGTATGGTGCTCGAGGATCTTGCCAACGGTAGTCGCAGTCTTGTACTCCTTGCCAGGATTAATTTCGTGGGCTGGTTTGATGTTACTGTCAAACAAGTAAGATTAAGTCACAACACCGCCAATAACTTATCGTGCAAGTTTTTGATTTTGAGTTAATCTGCACCAAAACATTCTACTTTAAAAATGGAACGACGGAACTTTTTGTTTATTCTTTACACTAGAACGAAGAATAAATATTGAATTTAGAACTTTTTGAAAAATTTCATTTTGTTAAAGACCTTCCAAGGTATATTGACAATCCTTCTCAGTCATATAAGCTTAGAGAACTTTGCCCTGTAATTAATCTAAACTATCCTACAGCTAACAAAAGCTATTAAAAAATTAAATCTTTACTCATTTTCAAAGCACAAGATTCTGCGTGATACATGAAATGTATGGCCTTAGACACATTTTTTTTTTACTAATTACAACAATATTGCAAATGCTGTAAAAATATGCACAATTATATTATATAACAAATAAATCTTAAAAATATGTCAGTCTAATTTATTTAGTAATAATTTAAAAAAAAAACAAAGATTTTAGGACACTTCAAACGATACTAGTCCAAAATCCGTCATTTGTCAGGGCACTTAAAAAGAAGGTTAAAGATCTTATGTCTCATGCGGGGTGATATTTACCAGTTCGCGTCGATACAGGTAACCTGGTAGTGTAACGTAACATATTGTGATATGATATAACCCTTAAAATTTACAAAGATTCCGCTGAATTTACTCCTAGCAACAGAGTTATACACAATTCTATGTCCGATTTTATTTAGTTCTTCAGGCAATTAAGTTATACGATGTTTTCTCTCTCTTTTCTGCATGCCTTCGTGGTGTAACGGTAGCACACTCGGTGCGCATTCAAGAGGTCCAGTCCATGCGAAGGCATTACTCATTTTTCATAACTCCTGCTTAAAAAAATAGCCTAATGACTTTACAGTGGCCCCCGAACACGGACGGTGATTGGATGATGTTTTTTCATCACGAGGATTTGACAATTGGGTTCCCTAATCCCCAGTTGCCCTTTAAAAAGGAAGTAAATAAGGTATTTTCTGCATGTCTTCGTGGTGTAACAGTAGCACACTCGGCGCGTATTTGAGAGGTCCAGGTTCGAGCCCTGGTGAAGGCATTGCTCATTTTTCACATCTCTCGCATCTCAAAAAAACCTTATGATTCTACAAAGTCCACAAATGTTTCCTACGATTTCAATTACCATATATAAAATCTCAGATTTTTAGATTTCAAATGAGGTTGAAATTATTAGAAATGTGATTTCCGTTACGAAATTTGTAACAAATGAAATAGAAAATATTTATAACATTAAACTATATAAGAAAAATCTTCTCCTCTTCTAACACGGACAACCTCGTTTAATCTCAAGTCAAGCATCAAATTCATCCTACTTCTCACACTCGTGCGGCAATCACAGTCGGAACTAGCAACCGTGTCCGAGATTATAACCCAGCTTCAGAGAAGACGCCTGCTTTCACAAGCTTTTCTCCGTAACCTTAACTAACGAAGGGGTGGCGAAATTTTTCATAATGAGCAGAACAATTAATACCTCAGAAATTTAAAAAAAAATTGGCTTCATTCTCGTGGGAGACTTCTCTGCAAGGACTGGGCTGTCCAGTCTCCTTGAAAACGACCGCGTAGTTTTCGAACGAACAAAAGGGGAACCTCCATCAATATTCCGAACCGGCCTTCCCAATCGGCAAGTTGCAGGAAAAGACTGGGCCAATTAGGACAAGACAAACGATTTCGAGGACCCGCAAATTAGCGTCGGGCCATGGCCTGTTAGCGTGCCTCGCTAATTGGGAACGGGGTAGCACGGGTGTGCTCTAGGTCTCCGTTCTTCCTTCGCCGCGTTAAGTATTCGATACGTAATGGTTGAAGGGATAGGGTTGCTGTCTTTTTCCCAGATGATACCTGTCGCCAAGTCACGATTGCCAAAAATACAGTCTCCGATTATTCTCAAAATTCTTTTCCACGGAGAAATTCTCTCATTACTTTTTGCTTTGTAAGCTTCCTTTTATTACGTATTTTATGTTAAACACAAAGATATGTATTATTAATAATTAATATTTTATAATGTATTATCGTACCTAGTAATGACCACGACGGTCATTCATGAAACATATACCGCCCATAACAAAATTAAGGAAACTGTGTACTCCGAGGTTTCGAATCATAAATGCTATTCTTTTCCGTAAATTCTTCTGCCTTAGAAGAGATTTTCAGTGTACACTTCCTATAGTGATTTTCAACTCAAGCTCTGCTTCACGTCTGCACAGCCCAAAATTTCATAATCTAAGGGTTTCATTTTAGAAAGAAAAAAAAAAAAAAAAAATTAAAGCTTTCAGATTTTACATTACGCCCAAAGGGGCTTTTTTTAACGTTTTGTGTGCTACCTTTATTTATTAAACTTCATGCTCTTTGCACTTAAACCATAAAATTCAATTCAACAGCAATATCACAAAATAATTTAAAAAGAGCATCTCCTTAGAATTTCCGATACACAGTCTCGCCCGTAGGAGATAATTTTTTTTTCTTTACAGTGTTTCCATTGCTAGCTTTGAAATCGTTGAGTTTGTTAATCAAAAATGAATTAAAGTTTTACAAATATGAAACAGATAATAAAACAAATTCCAAATTTGGGCATCCAGATGCCCATATTCGAGTGAAGGACAGTTATTCAAAATTTGATGGCTGTGGATACCGTTGTTTTATAGCAATGCCAGAAACATAGATACATTCATGCAGATTCTTCATCATTTAATTTATTTAAATGTAATAAAGGGCTCTAAAATTTGGTGACAAACAATTTGAAAAGTGAAACGCCGTTTATACTGATTCGACGCAAAGTGCCAAAAGGAAATTAATACCTCATTGGGTGTTTCTTTTGAGTGGGGTGGAGTGGGTATTTGTTTATGGCAAACCAATCAAGGGGTATCTGCCTGGGGGATGGGGAGGAATGCCTTAATGGAGGACTTTCTAAGAGAAAGTGGCTCAATTGCACGTTACTCTTAGAGAAATACACGAAAACGTCCATGCAGTCAGCCTGTTTGTGCGATCCGAACATCGCAACTAGCTGCCAGTGTTCAGTGATTTTACCGCTCGGCCGCTGGTGGGCCCATGTTCGGGAGGAGGACAACGTTATTCAAAATTTTATCGCTCTAAGTACCGCTGTTTTTCTCAGTGGGAGAAACTTACATACATTCACGCAAATTCTTCATTATTTAATTTCTTCAAATATGACACAAGGCTATAATATTTGGTGGCCACAATATGAAAAGTGATATAGCCATTTGTAGTGATTCAGTGCAAAATGCCATTTCGAGCCTAATATCTCATTCGTAACTAACGCCTTTTTTGGGCCTTAATAATTCGTTTTATCTTTTAATATCTCTGTTAGCTAATAAATTATTAATAGGAATTGCAATACCAGTATACCGGGATACCCAACACTGGTATTTTGAGCCATTTGTACAATTTTGTAATACCGGTACTCACAAGTTTAAATACAGTTTTTTCGGTATTTACTAGAAATTTGTTAAATATCTCCACTATATGTTCAGGGGTCGCAAACATAGCAAAATAGTATACGTTTTTGTTTTTATGTCTCCCTAACGGGCGAAATTAATTAGACTGTGAATATAAAGCTGCATCGTATAGTTCTAGAGAAGTGAAACAATATGTGAATCATCCAAGGAGGTGGGCCAAAATTGTCCTGTCCTATTACAACTCACAGCGATACTGCACACGCGCAAGATTCGTAGCCTGATATTCGTATTTATGAAAACAAGGTTGTAGTTTTGAAGAAAGTGGGTAATATTTCGAAGAATTTCGATATTTTTTAAATTGTTGAGTTTGTTATTCACATTGTATTTGCATATCATACTCTAGGGTTCAAAATATTTTTCAGATTTATTATATACTCATAATTAATAAACCCATAATAATAAATAAGAATAACTTTAAAGAACGTAAAAAATCTGTTGATAATACTTTAGTTTGGTTTCATTACTTATATGATGAAAAGAGTATGGTAGTACAATGTAAAAAATGTTCAAGAGTTATTAAAGTGAATGGAGAAAGTACAAGTGGACCCCATGCACATTTAAAAACGAAACAGGATATACATTTGTTAAAGAGGAAAGAATCTAATTGCGATGAAGGTACAAATTCAAGCACAGTTTCTAAGCTCAAGCCATCGGGGATTTTAGAATATTTTGAAAATAAAGATAATTTGGTTGAAATTATAAGTAAAATGAATGGATTAGATGGTTTGCCATTTCGAGCGTTTTGCACTTCTACTGAATTAAGAAAATCACTATCCGCCAGAGGTTTTAAAAATCTGCCAACATCGATTAACATTATAAGAAGAATTGTTATAAACTGCAGCAATGGTGTTCGTAGTTCTTTGAAACACGAGTTAATACAATTAAAAGTAAATGGTGAAAAGTTTAGTCTTACATTTGATGAATGGACAAGCGTAAGAAATAGACGCTATTTAAATATAAATATTCATTCAGAAAAAAAAATGGAATGTAGGACTTAATTTATGTCTAGGGAAGTACGCCAGCCGAAAAATGTGTGGAAGTGCTTAAATCTAAACTAGGGAAGCATGGGAAAGAAAGAAGATATTGTATCCATAACGACTGATGGAACAAAGGTTATGAAAAAAGTTGGAAAGTTGATAGGTGCAAATCAGCAATTGTGCTATGCTCGTGCAATTTAATTAAGAGTAATAAAGGTATTATTTAAAATAATAAAGAACAGAAGAACCCAAATGCTGTGGATATCGAAACTTCTGATTCCGAGTTTGAAGAGAGTTTGAGTGATACTGACAATGAAGATAATGACAATGTAATTGTTGAACAAGATACTGCTAATGAAAAATTGCTTCCTATAATTAAGAAAATTCGAAAAATTGTTAAGATACTTAAACGTTCCCCTGGAAAAAATGCGTTATTACAAAATATATACTGATTGAAAATAAAACAGAACATACGTTAGAGTCTAAAACATGTTGGAACAGTTTACTCTTAATGATGGAACGGTTTTTGAAACGGAAAAATCCAATCCGAAAAGCAATAATCGACTTAAACATGCAAATTAATTTTTTCGATAGTGAATTCGACTTAATATCGAGAACTGTATCAGATCTACTAACAATAAAACTAGCTGTGGAGGCATTGTGTCGGAGAGGTTCTAATTTATTAACAGCTAATGCAACAATAAATTCCACGTTGCAGTCATTGAAAGAATTGCACACATCATTATCCGAAGAATTATACTATATTGCATTGAAAAATTGCACAAAAAAAGGCATACCGAAATAGAAAATGTCTTACGGTGTTTACATCATTATAATGATTTTAAAAATGAAAATGAAAAAGAAAAAAAAGAGACTAACCAAATCAAATTTGATCAAGTTCATAGAAAATTTTCTTAAAATTTTTTACTCACAAACCTATCCACATTCAGAAGAATTCGGTACAGTTATCGAAGATGATGATGACACTCATGTCGATATCGATAGTGAAAAGGAATGGTCTTTTGAACAAAAATTAAAATTAACGATAACTAAAAAAATTTCAACAAACCAAAATACAATACAGAAATCAGTTATATTCGAAACCATGCGACGAGAAATCGATTTATTTGAAGATGAGGGATTTATAGTTAAATACTTGGAAAAAGTATATCACGAATTGCTAACAGTACCCCCAACTAGCGTGAATGCTGAAAGAGCGTTTTCGACAGCTTGTAATTTTTGCACAAAATTACGTTCCGTGCTTAATGACTATACAATGGATGTATTATGTTTTTTAAGATCACATTTCAAAAATTTGTAATACAGTCAAATACCAAAAATCCGCCGACCTGAAATCTGCCAACTCCTGAAATCCGCACTGCCTCTCAAAATATAAACATTGAATTTATAAGTTCCAGAAACCGCAGAATGGAGAATGAAATACCGAAGAAAAAATATTTATCCAATAATGATGTTATAATTACCGAATAATAACGATTCTGTGTTAGTGGCAGAAAAAAGATCTTAGCCCAGAAGAGGTTTTTAGTATGGATGATGTGTTCAGATGAGCCAACACGGGCATATCAGATAACCAATGATGAAATCATTGGCTCTGTTTTGGAGTCGCCACAGCAAGAAAACGATTCCGACGCCGACACAGATAATAAATTTGATAGGAGTGAGAAAATATCTTTTAATGAGGGTTTGGAACATGGTGAAAAATATCTAAAACAATTAGAACAACAGAGCTGTGTCACGGAGCAAGAGATTATGACCCTGTAAAATTTACAAAAAAAAAAACTTACTCTGGAGTACCTTAAGTTTTAAAATAAACCTCTATCAGAAAAATGTTTGAAACAAGTAAACAAAAAAGAAATATTTTATGCTTTACTAGTATCCCTATATTTTTACACGTCTCTATTGTATATGTCCTTAATGCTTTAAAATATTCCTGTGATCACTAATATAAATGAATAATATAAATATATATATATACATATAATAATTTAAAGCATATAATAAAATAATGTAATAATGTATATTATTGTACATAATAATTTAAGTAAATGTATCTAATGTGCCTTATTTATTTTGCACTTTTAGTCTGAATATTATGATTTGGCTTTTCTGTCCTGAAATCCGCAAAATCCTAAAATCCACACAACTTCTGGTCCCAAGCATTGCGGATTTCTGGACTTCTACTGTAGTACCACAGACTGAATAATGATATTTACACTTTTTTGTGATTTAAATACATAAGATGTTCTTGTTCCTTTACTTTTTTATGGTTCTTTATATACTGTTAAAATTTATTAGTTAATGATTTTTTGTAAGATTTACTCTCTGTAATAAAACTTCTAAATAAAATAAAGAAACGCCCGTGTTTTCTTTCTTTTTCTAAAATTCCTACTACTAGTATTAAAACCGGTATTCCGGTATTAAGATCTAAAAAATACCGACTACCGGTATTGAACTTTTGGTCCGAAATTGCAATCCCTAGTTACCAAGTACTAAAATGATTTTCAGACTTTCAAGTAGATCATGAAATATATTAGATATGTCATTCCTCTGATCGTAAACACAATAACATAGCATAAAATATGAAATTTCAAAGACAGATTATATTTCTGGAACGCGACTTCCTCATTTATTAAATTGCGAAATGAAGTATCTGTAATATATCACTGACCTAAATTAAGAAATGGTATTGAAGTGGCTTATACAAGTTTATTGAAGGAAAGGAGACAAGAAAATATTATCAGTCAAAAACCTGATACGCTTTTCAAGGTATTAATTTAATAGTTAATGGTTTTCCATTTAATTCAAAAGAATGAATAATAATAAATGACGCAATATATTCCACACAATCTTTTCTATAAGAACATGGAAGTCATCTTTTTCTTGCAAAAGTAAATGCTTCTATCATTCTTGAATAATTAATTCATTAATTAATCTTTTCAATCAGATGTAATATAAGTGAAGATTTACCTACTCGGGTAAAGTCATTTTCTAAACAAATAACGTTTTTATATGGTCTGTAGTTGTTAGGAAGTTGTAAAGTATTTTGTTTCCTTCATTAATTTTCCTTATTTATTGTGCTTTATAATTTTGTTTGCACGTGTTATTTCCTCCGATTGTTGCATTTGTTATCAACAGCTAAAATACCACATTAGAAGATATGACTACGTAGTTTATAAATATGAAAAGTTTTTCCAAACAATGTTGTGGCAAATTAATTTTTATATTAATTTTTTAAGTAAGTTTAAAACCATAAAATTCAGTTTTAATATTTATCAAGTATGGATGGCATACAGAAATTTTGTTACTAGATAGAAGAAAATATAAATTAAATAAGTTTTTTAATACCATTCATAAAATTTCACTTCATAAATAATAAAATATTGTAACGTGCGTACGGGTTCGTAATAGATTGATTGAATGCATAAGTCCGATAAGACTTAAAGTACTAAAGTGTTAAATAGAACATAATCCAAAGCGTAGAGAAAGATAATCCGATCAACAATAATAACACCTACTAGGGAAACTGAGATGTTTCTCTCTGGCTTTTTAAAGCTTTTAATCGTTTACAGGAAAGCTCTGGTAATTTCTGCTTATCGAGATTTCTGGAAAGCAAAAGAGTAGAATTACGGTTACAGCTAACGCAGTAGTCAATTACATTTATTCAATTTAAATATAAATTACCGGATGTCAATTTATTAAATGTTAAATGCACGTGCTCCTGTGTCTTTACTTTTCTGGAGTAGCTTTCTCTTAAAATATATCTCGTGCTGCACTGCGCGGGGAAATAAAATAATTTTAATTACAATTCTACTAAAAATATCTAAATAAATACAAAATTCGTAACATTATTGTTTACCTGATTAGATGTTTATCTTTTATGTACCATTCTATTATTTTGCATGTTGTCTATGTATGATTACGTTATGTATTGATGTTTGTACTGCTGATGTATTTTTTTTTTGTTTCAGTGTTATTTCATTTTATTACTACTGTATTATTTTAAGTTGGTTTAGTGTCTTTTATAGGAGTATTAACATAGTTTAGTTATTCATGGTATATTTTAGTATTTTTATTATAATACTATTTGCATTATATAAACATATATATGTAATTAAACAAAATTTCTATTCGTAAAAAGCAATTTAAAGTAAAAAATTAATTATAGAAATAAGTTTAAAAGAAATTATAAATAACTTATATTGCTGCGAACTAATCTACAATATCATTTAAATTCTGAGAACATAAGTAAATCGAGTGCAAGCATCAAAAATAAAATTGTAATTAATTTTTTTAAAATCCTAAAAATAAAATATATGCATAAGTGAATAATTGTTGAGCTGGAAGAAGACAGACTTATCAAGGGGAAGTTGCCCTCAAACCTAACTCTTCAATTATTCAATTCGTGTTTCGTCATTTATGAACGCAAGTGTAAAATTCAAAACCAAAAGTAAAACCAAATGATGTGACTTACCAAAAGCAAAACCAAATGATGTGACTTACCAAAAGCAATTCAAACAAGTGGAACTTTTAGAAAAGTACAAATCAAAACCAATACAAAACAATACCCTTTATAATACCAATTTTTTAGAAAACCAATTTAATTTAGAAACTCTTCCCCGCAAAAAACTTCCCCGACACGAATATGCATGTAAACAAAAAGATACAGAAACTATTAACACACTAAAAATAAACTAGAAGCTAAATTAAATAATACTATATAATAAAGGCAAGTAAAAAGCAAGTTTTAAATTAAATTAATTAATTTACCATTATTTCTATTGGGGTGTGGACAAATTAAGTGATGTAAAGTAGTGTTCCTTCTATTTATAAAAGAGGGCGCTAGTAAAAGGTAAAGTTGAGTGATAAGCTGCTGTATGTACTCTACGAGGAACTACGTTCCTTTTTTCCTGACTTCTGTCCTGCAAGCGTATCTACGTCGCTTATGGTTTCTTGCCTGAAATGACGCATATAAGAAATTATCGTAATTGCTATGATTAAAGAGTATATTGCCCTACAAGAGATTATTCTAGTGTATTTGCACATTTGCAAATAAAGATGTTAATTGGCTGAATTTAGTTTAGTATCAACTCTTTCCTCTCGCCTTACCACTCAGCCATCCAGACTGTGTTCCGAAAATATGACATATGTATATATATATATATATATATACACAGCCCAGTCACATTAATGTGACCACCACGTACTTTCCATGTCAGAGTTAAATAACCAATCACAGAAGGCAGGTGGCAGCACAGTGCAGTTGAGCGTATATAAAGGGTGTGTGAGGGCTTCGGAAAACATTTCAATCGTTGGCGTAATGCAGAAACGAAGCGATTTATCCGACTTCCAAAAGGGCATGATCATTGGCTTTCGGGCCAAGGGTGGAAGCATTTCCGAAACGGCTGAGTTTGTGAACTGTTCGCGTGCCGCCGTGGTAAAAGTGTACCGTGCATGGCAAAATGGGACTGTCCAAAATCAGCGACGTGGCAAATGTGGCGCACCACGGGCCATAGATGACAGAGGCGAACGACGGTTGCGGAGATGCGTTCGGGCAGATAGACGGGCTACCGTTGAGCAACTGACCACCAAAATGAACCAAGGGGCTACCAAAAGTGTCTCCCAAAGTACTATTCAGCGAACATTGCTGCGTCTGGGCCTCCGAAGCAGACGCCTGGTTCGTGCACCTATGCTGACTGCTGTTCATCGACGGCGAAGGCTAGAATTTGCACGCCAGTACAGCAGCTGGACGTCCACTGAGTGGCGACAGGTTGCGTTTTCGGATGAATCGCGTTTTATGCTCCATCGGACAGATGGACGTTGGCGTATAAGGCGTGAAACCTCTGAAAGGAACCACCCTGCAACCATTGCCGGAACGGTCCAAGCTGGAGGCGGGAGCATTATGGTCTGGGGAATGTTTTCCTGGCATTCTCTAGGTTCACTGATCATTGTGGAAGGCACAATGGATCAATACAAGTACGCATCTGTCCTTGCGGACCATGTTCACCCCTACATGCGCATTGTTTTTCCTCAGGATGATGGCATCTTCCAGCAGGACAATGCGAGGTGCCATACAGCTGCCAGTGTACGTGCGTGGTTCGAAGAGCACCAGGATGAGTTTACCGTCCTCCCCTGGCCAGCAAACTCACCTGACTTAAACCCAATCGAGCATCTGTGGGACCATCTCGATCGAGTTGTTCGCGCCATGGATCCTCAACCGCGTAATCTAGCGCAGCTGGCCACGGCATTAGAGTCGGCATGGCTCAACATCCCAGAGAACACCTTCAGGGACCTATGTGACTCTCTTCCTGCACGTCTCGCAGCAGTCCGCTCTGCGAAAGGTGGTTATTCTGGCTTTTGACAGATGGTCACATTAGTGTGACTGGACTGTGTATATATATATTTTCTTTGCTCTTTCCAGGCCTAGATTTTATGTTTTTATCGTTAAATTCCTTGTATTGTGAGTTATTTACCTACATCGTTTTGCATTTACTTTCTTAATTAATAAAAATGCATACTCGGAAACACTTTCTTGGTGCGGTAGTGACGACACAAATCACAAAAAAGCAAGGACACGAGCAGTGTGACGAAACATCTTTTGTTATGTTTAGTACAGCAGAAATCAACAAATACGAGCAAAGATAACGATCATCAATTAAAGAGGGTGTTGGAAATTACGACTCCGGACCGTGATGCAGTCCTCACATCTCCGGCGCATGGAAGATGTGCATCGTGCATCATATATATCGCATGGAAGATGCACGACGCACGGTTCCTGCATCGCGGTCCGGGTCGTAATTTCGAATAGAAGATCGTCTGTTTTTGTTCTTCTTTCTTGGTTTCCGCTGCACTAAGCATTATAAACATTATTCGCACCTTGTTCGTGTTTTTCCTTTCTTGCGTTTCATGTTGTCACTATCGCTCCGGGAAAGCGTTTTCGTTTATTACATTACTATGAGTTTTACCGTTGTCTACGTGTACTCCATCTCTCCTGAAAGTTTGTATGATTTTATGTTTTTATCGTTAAATTCCTTGTATTGTGAGTTATTTACCTACATCGTTTTGCATTTGCTTTCTTAATTAAAAAAAATGCATAGTCGGAAACACTTTATTGGCGCTGTAGTGACGACAGAAAACGCAAAAAAGCAAGGACACGAGCAGTGTGACGAAACATGTTTTATTATGTTTAGTACAGCAGAAATCAACAAATACGAGCAAAGATAATGATCATCAATTAAAGAGGGTGTTCGAAATTACGACTCCGGACCGTGATGCAGTCATCACATATATCGCATGGAAGATGCCCGACGCACGGTTCCTGCATCGCGATCCGGGTCATAATTTCGAATAAAAATCGTCTGTTTTGTTCTTCTTTCTTGGTTACTACTGCACTAAGCATTATAAACATTATTTGCACCTTGTTCGTGTTTTTTCTTTCTTGCGTTTTGCGTTGTCACTATCGCTCCGTGAAAGCGTTTTCGTCCATTACATTACTATGAGTTTTACCATTGTCTACGTGTACTCCATCTCTCCTGAAAGTTGGTAACCGATTTGCTGAAACACCATGTATGTGCATAAAGCTCAAAACAAAAACTCTGAAGCTATAAGAAAAATACAAGTCTTGTCATGTAATGCTACATAACATACCAAACTCACATTCTTAAGGATTACTACTATTTTTTTACTTGCAGTTAAGAAATTAATTTCCTTTGAGTAATTCATAAATTTTCAAACTTTCATTTTAAATTATTCACATTTCTTGTAAAATAAAAAATTAATCTAAATTCCTAATATACCAAACCAGTCATTCATAAGTAATAGCTTCTTAAAGATCTTACAAGTGAAAATTAAATAGCAGTCTATGTAATAAATTACATTAGAGAAATACTAATCACAGTATCCTCTGCAAAATTTCTGGGCTCCATACAATTTCTCTGCTTACATCCCGCAGGTCAAAATTATAATTTATTTCTCCTTTTATAGTGTACTAGCGGGAGTACCCGACGCCAGTTAACTTAAATTAAGAATAATGTATCTAACAACAGAGAGAACGATACCGCTGTAATCCTTCTCTAATAACGATGCAACAAATACAATTCATAGTTGTACATTTTTCAGTCTAATGCGGTATGGAATCCACATTAAACATTTCTATAGAAAAATAAACCAATTCTCTCTCATTATATCGGCCACAATGGCACGCAGTTTTTAATGATCTTCGTCTTTCTAATGAAATGGTTGTAAAAGCTCAATTTCCATCCACTGTTTCACTTATATTCAATTTTAGTCGATTAAATGTGGCAAAAAATTTATCATAATTAATCTGAAATCAATAACGCGAACAAACAGACACATAAACAGACATTCTTCCTTATATACATAGATTTTGTAAAACTTATAAATCTTTGATTAGCAAACTCTCCTATTTGAATGCTAGTAGTAGCAATACTTTTTGAAATAAAGCATTTTTTTATCTCCAATGCGCGAGACTGTTGCCACTCAGAAAAATCAGTGAGAAAATTAGTGTTTTCAGAGTTTTTAATTAATATGTATAGTATTTTACTCGTCTTCTTCGCGGTGTAGTGATTAGCACACTCGACGAGTAATCGAGAGGTCCGTGGTTCGAGTCCCGGCAAGAGCATTGATTATTTCACATCTCCTACTTCTGAATAACCTAATGACTCTGCACCGGCGCCCGAACTAAAAAGTTGGTGGATGATCATTCTCCACCAGCAGGAAAAAGCCCTTTAAAAAGGGAGAGTATATAAGGTATTTCTTCCGCCTTCTTCGCATGCCTTCGTGGTGTCCTGGTCAGCCCGTTCGGTGCGTATCGTGAGGTCTGTGGTTCGAGTCCCGGTAAGGGTGTAGGGTTTAACTCTTTAAATCTTAAGTTCTTACTTAGAACCCCACGAACACTTTACAAGCGAATAATTGCTTAAGTGTGAACAGAACAGGTGAAACTTGAGAAGGGTTTAAAACCCTTTATTATTCAGTATATTTACAATCAGTTCCGGCTTGGAACTTTACAATAAAGCCACCACTCGGGCTTGAACTTAAATACTAATAATTTGAACTAAAACTAGCTTAACTAATTCTCTTTAATAATATAGCCAAAGCTATCACAATCTAACTAGTTGGCCCCTTAGTAGTAATTGAATCGGCGAAGCCTAGCAAGAACCTAGATATGGCCGAGCGTAGTAACAGCTAAGAGAGATGTGGACAGAAGGCAAACGCGCGCTAGTCAGGAAATCAGACTCTCTCTCTCTCTTGAAGTCGGTTAAACCAGGACTTAAATAGTACTCATTCTCATTTGCATTCTCTGCGTTTCTGAATTCACATTCTGGCAGGAAATTGTAAGCTGAAATTAGAATAAGATAGGAAAGATACAAAACTTAAAATAACTGTTAGAAAACGCATTATAAACCTTACATCGGCATTGCTCATTTCATATCTCCTGCTTTCAAAAAATCCTAATATCTCTACAAATATCTCGGCTGATTAAAGTCGTACGAAATTGGGAATAGTCGAAATGGCTTCCTACGAATTTTTTGGAATCGGGAATGATATATTTAATGTTTGGCAATGCTATTTTTATTTCATCGTAAAACTTAGAAATTTTTTATTAACAAACTCTAGAATTTGAAAGCGAGCAATGGCAACAACTTTCGACATGAAGCAGATTTTCATCTCCAGCTTGCAAGACTGTTGCCAGTCGGAAAAATGAGGGAGAAAATTACCGTTTTCCGAGTTTTTATTTAATAACTCTGATTTTAGCTACTTTTGTTTGACGTCGTGTGGACGTCGATCTTTTCCAGGACCCAGAAAAGAATTGTAGAGAGTTTGGCGATGATAACTATAGTAGAGACTGAGTTATTAGCGAACAAACAAACAGACTTTCTTCTTTATATATATACATAAATAATAACTCTTTTGATTGATAAGTAAATAAGTACGTTTCGAGAACTTTTATTAAAATTTTTTAATAAAAATTCAATAAAAAAATAACAATGATACCTTTTCAATTTCCCAAATAGTATGTACACAGCATTGACATATATTAAATGTGTTTTTTCCCTAGCATTTATTTACCTTTCTCAGGGAAATACAGACTCCATTAAAAAAAAATTCTTTTGAATCGATAAAGTTTGAAGAGCTTGGATTACAGAAAGGCCTAATTAAGTATACCGCATGTATGAATTTCAAAATACACAAGATGCAGCAAAAATATTAATTTTAAAAGCGAACCGAATCGCGAAATAAAAACGGAAAAATTAGAAAGAAAAATTTAAAAATAAACTTAAAGTAACGCAGAAAAATTAATTTTAACGGATATATAATATGAATAGTCGAGGCTAATGAAATATCGTTTCCGTATTCTATAGTCAGGTGAAATTTTAATTAAACCCACTGAAGCTTCCTTAATTGCTTCCTAGAGCGAAATGAAGAGCCAGTGATTAAATTCATTTCAAATGTAAGATAAATTCCTAGGTTCTCTAACTAGGAGCTGTAAAAGGGATAGAAATGTGTTCTAAGGAGTATAAATGATGTCAGTGAAAAGTGCTGATTCAGGCTGTGGGAAATAATTGTGTGTTTATAGTACTGTAATGTGTGTAGCTATGCATGTATATTTGCATATACTTGAATATTGATTTTTTATTTATCTTGCATTTGCTTTTGGTCATTATTTTATTAAAGTACATTTTTTGGTAATTAAAGCTGCTTCACCGTGAAAGAAGTTCACAGCAAACCTTCATTTGCATAAAATAAAAAAAAATATATTAAGATAAGCGAATAAGCGCACGTTTTAGACAAGAATAATTACACTTAAAGGCATATATTGAACTGTTGATTTTTACTTAGTAAAAATATTACTTAGTATTGCAATCCTGAAAAATTTCGGGCATCATATTTAAACAAAAATATCGATTTTGACCGCACTCGAATCCATTTGAACGATGTTTTTGCGTGATATATGTAAGTACAGACATAATAGAGGCCTCTTTTTCCCAAAATGCATTGAAAAATAGATTAAAAATGCATTCGGAAGAGATTTTTTCGTGATGTCTGTACGTACATATGTATGTATCTCGCATAACTCAAAACCGAGTAGTCATACACCCACTCTATTACTGATACATATATATATATATATATGTATACCCACTCTGTTGTGCGGCTCAGTGACTTCAGTTTTTTTACTCTTGTACGTATGTTGGTAAATTGTACATTTTTTGCTTTAAAAGTGATTGAATTAAATTTTTATGTTTCTTTAAGTTTTTTTTGCCTTCAGTTAAACAGCATACAATAGTGGTAGAATTATCAACAATTTTAAAGTTGTTAAAGTGCTACTAAGCTTAACCAAGCCGACATTTGTTTACATTTGAAACTCTTAGTGTAATAGTGAATTAAGTCAGTTTCTGCACCAACTTCAGTGCCTCTTTAGGAAGTGGGACCAAATGTAAACTTCCAGTTTTGTGCACCGAAAACTCTGTCTTCCTGCTTGCTACCGAAATTGCTTGTTTTCTGTAGAAACTCTAATTTTAACTGTAAAAATTGTTCTTTAACTGTTTTAACTGTATTTGGTGATTTATGTTTTTCTGTCTTTTACAATTCTAAATGAAATTGTTTTGAGTTTTATGCAATTTGCCTTGCCGAGAAGAGAGACCTGAATTAATTGAATGAGAAATATATCTCTAATGAAATTCCAGGCAATAAGTTTAAATAAAATGCAGCAAAAATTGTGTATAATTTAACAGGCCGTACAAGGAGGTCATGTTTTGTCTACATCAGGTTTCTTATTTGGAAGTCATGTAAATCTTGTAAAACCTTGGACCTTAAATACAACGCTTATCTTCGCGGGCAATAATCAGACCCCGAATTCATGTACCACTAAAGAAGAGATATAAAATACCCATTATTAGACACGTTTATACAAATTGTCTGTGAACTTTACATGCATATTATCGAATGCATAACGTGTGGCAACGCAGCTGCTCAGAAATGCGAGTTTTTGCAAAGATATTTCATTACATACATTTTTATTCGCAATTACGTCTGTCAGATATTGTTGTACTTTGAAATATCAAGTATATGGTTCTGCCATTGAAATTAAGTTATGATAAATTCATCATTGAAAGACAGATCTGTTGCGAAGTATCATTATTTCTAACCTGGATGATAAGTTATTGAATTTGGTGACACTCGTGCAAGATCGAGACTCTTTCCATATTACCTCTTACACTCAACTTTGGTTAATAGTAAATAAAAAGCTGTCAATTTGAGTATAAATGACAATACAGATCTCCAGATGTGAGAACATGTTTATTAATATTATTATTATCGCTTTACTTTACGTAATGGATATTCAAAGACTTCCAACAAAATTGGAAGCGTGAAAAAAATATTTTATCGACTGGTTGTATCGTGATTTATATTACGTTCTTACTGTCTTCAGGTGTAGGGTGATTAAGTTTTTTTCTAATGACAGAAAACTAAAGAAATGCGCAATGTCTTTACCTGGACTCGAACCATGGACCTCTCGATTACGCGCCGAGTGCACTAACTATTACACCACGAAGACATGCAGAAAGGAGGGAGAAAATAGCTCATATAATCCCGGCGAATGGGGATTTGTCGAGGCGCCATATTCTGGCGGTGAAAAATCATCATCCACCACCTTTTAGTTCGGGCACCACTGTAGAGACATTAAGGTTATTTTGATGCTGGAGACGTGGAAAATGAACCACGTCCTTGGGACTTGAACTTGGGCCTCTCGACTTATGCGCTGAGTGTACTACCGTTACACCACGAAGGCATTCTGGAAGGAGAGAGAAAATATCTCATACAGGAATACACTTATATAAAATCATGGAAGGAAACTCAAGATTGCCTAATTTACTTATACAGGAAATGCTTAGGCATGATAGATACCATATGCAGCTCTTTTGTATTTTTCATGAATGAAGCGCCATCTAGCTAACGTAACTGTAACGATATTGCAAAATAAAATACCCTTAAGAAAAAAAACCTAACCTAATGATAAAAAACCTTTCTGGGCTAACGTCTGTAGACATGCCGTTTTGTGCCAACATCTGTAGACTGCCTATGTTACTATGTCTTTCTGAGCTAACATATTTATGACATATTAAAAACTCAATAAAATTTTTATAAACATTTACAGAAATTAAGAAAGCGCGACTTTTATACATTTGCGTGGTAAATGCGATAAAGTAAACCGAAAATTCGTTTGGATACTAATAAATTTGTTCTATATATTGGTCAATATCTCACTTTTTAAATTTCTTTCTAAATTAATAAAAGTTTTTGCTTTGGTTCTTTAATATTCGATTTTAATTTCCTGATCCCATTTCAAGCAAGTATTCATGCACATTTGCATCTTTTCTTCTATCATCTCGGTGACATTTTCTAGGTGCTTATGGAACAGAACTAACGTTGTAACACTTAAGCATTTGAGCTAAAATATGTTTTGTAAGAAATCTCCATTTGTTTACATGCCTAGTAATTTATTACTTATATTTTATTGATACTAAAAAGCTGAAGAGATCAGAAATAATTAATAGTTTCGTGTATTTGCCTTATTTCGTCCGGTATGGAATTTCGTTGTAAATAAAGAGGGCTTAAGGTTAATCTTTTAAAATTATTAGCTGCTAAAATAAAAAAAAAAAAACTGAACCATTTGTAGTTTTAAAAGTGCTCAAGCAAGCTTTACGTGTACACAGTTTAAGAACGCGGAAATCATATGGGGGGGGGGAGGAAAAGGGATAGAAGGACATAGAAAAACACACTTCAATAAAAAGTTCAGACTTCGGATGTAGTATTTAAAAACAGAATAGCAGGAATTTCAAGAGAATACCGAAAAATTCATTTCACAATTCAGTATCTCACTGATATATATTTCTAAGAAGATTTTTGTCGTATATATATATTATATATTTTTGAAAATATGATTGCATCTGCGGAATATTTAGCATCAGAAGAAATCCCTAAAGTTAATAGTTTCATTTCTTTCATTAACATAAACAATTATATCTCAAGCAAAAAAAATAAAATGCTATTGAAATCAAAATTTTATTTCTATAAATTACTTTTAATAGCTTTATCACTATGCGAGTTTTAACTGTACTGTAGCAGATACGCTAAAGTGCCTTCTTTAATCATTCTATTAAACAAAAATCCTGATTTACAATACGATAAATTTAGCCCCTTCCTCCCAAAACTGAAAATGAAACTGAATAATTTTGAATTTTAATAATCGCTACATTTTCTACGATATTTCTGGTACATGAAATTATTTTCAAAAACTGCCTTGGTCGGTATGGTGATTAGCAAGGGGGACTGCTACACGAATGGACTTGAGTTCAGTCTCAAATAAAGTTTCGTTATTTATGATTGCCTTGTCTCCGAGAATTAGTGGCACATAAAATCTGACTATCCAAAATCTCTTTTAAGCTGTTAGTGAAAAAGAAGCAAGAGACTTTCCCCCAGGTAGCTCTCGATCAGATGTGGAATGATGTTGAGCAAAATCATGCGATCACCACAGATACTCATAGATCTATCGTTTGTGTAACTAATGGCAAATGTACTCACTACTTATTCTTGGTTCTTCAACGGTTTCTCCAACTTAACATGGAAAATTAATTTAAAAAGTAATAAATAAATAAAAATGTAATCAAATAATTAAAAGGTAATAAATAAATAAAAAAAAATAAAAGAAGAATGCAAAAAATTTGAAAGCTTTCAGATTTTACATTACGCCAAAGGAGAGTTTTTTTTTAACATTTTCTGCCTTACCTTTATTAGTCCAAAGGGATTTAGTCCCGAAGGACTATTACTTTCGTTTTGCGATTTTGCGTGGATTCAGTCTGAATGCCCGATTCACTTTTCAAATTGTTGCCACTAAATGTTATCGCTCTGCATTAAATTTTAAAAAATGAAAAATCTGCATAAATGTATTCCTGTTTCTCGGATTGTGATAAAACCTAGAGCCATCGAATTTTGAATGACGTAATCCTACTGCGAATATGGGCATCTGGAAGCCCTAATTTTGAATTTGAAATTTGCTTTATTATCGATTTTATGTTTTGTAACATTTCAACGAATTTCTGATTAACAAACTAAATGATTTCAAAGCGAGCAATGGCAACACTGTACGGAAAAAAAACATTTTTATCTCCAGCGCACGAGACTTACGGAAATTCTAAAGATATGTTCATTTTAAAATGATTTTGCGATATTGATTTTGAACTGAATTTTATGGTTTGAGTACGTAGTACATGATATTTAATAAAAAAAAAGATAGCACACGAAACGTTAAAAAAAAAAACGCGCCTTTGGACGTAATTTAAAATCTGAAATTTTTCAGATTTTTTTTCTTTTTTTTTATTAAATATCATATTCTTCGTACTTAAACCATAAAATTAAATTCAACAACGATATCGCAAAATAATTTTAAAATGAGCAAATCTCTGGAATTTAGGATACAGTCTCGCGAGCTGGAGACAATTTTTTTTTTCCCCCGTGCAGTGTTGCCTTTGCTCATTTAGAAATCGTTGAGTTTCTTAAAAATTCTCTAAAGTGTTACAAAATATGAAATCGATAATAAAGCAAATTCCAAATTTGGGCTTCCAGATGGCCGTTTTCGGGGAAGGCTCACGTTTTTCAAAATTTGATGGCTCTAAGCACAGTGCAAGACACATATGTACATTTATGCAGATTCTTCATTACTTAATTTCTTTAAATGAAACACAGGGCGATAATATTTGGTGGCAACAGTTTGGAAAGTGTTAACGCACATTCACAGTGAATTGACCCAAAATGCCAAAACGAAATGAATAGCACTTCTGGGCAAATTGTCCCTTTGGGCTTAAAACGGAAGTGGAAAAAAGTGCTATCAATTTGTTCCGACACAACAAATTAGCTCTAAGATAATTTATTGATAGCTTATAAATAGCTATTGATAATTTGACATGAGATATTTTGAGATAACTTTACACAAATTAAACTGAGATATCAATTTCAAATTTCACTCATGATATTCTAATTTATGTAAAAGTGCGTACTTTGAGAAAGAGCGATAAGTGATTTAATACACTTTATAATTTTAAAATTTCAGAATACCAGTGACAAGATTAAAACAACGGGTTACGAGTACAATCGGTATAATAGAATTTTTCAACAATAAAAAGAGAAAAGACACACATTCCGAGGTTCAAAATATGAATTCAGATCAACATAAGAACTTTAAACCTCGCCAGCACAAATTCGCAATCTACTATAATGTAATATTTATATCATTACTTATTGCTACTAGAAAAGCACTTGGCTACTTATTGCGATGTGAGAAAAAGATAAAATTCTTCGCCAACAACAATAAATAGCCAAGTACGGCAGTTACATCTCAGCGTCAACTAACCGCAATCTCGGGAAGCACACGCCAATTATCTTCGTTCAAGAACTCACCCTCCACCCTCAGTATAATCGCAATATAATTAGATTGCATAGCCCTAACGAGGTCAATTATTTAAGCATACTAACAAGTAAGGCCACAAAAGACTTTTTTTTTTTTTCTTAGCACACACTTGGATTGTTATTTTTTTCTCCATTAGCAAAGCCTCTGATTTTTTAATATTCAACCTGAAAATCGTAAGCTTCCGTTAAGCCTGTCTACGGAAACAATAAAGTTCTTGAAATGCAGGAAACTATTAATGTTCAGCCACAGGCTTACTGAATGCTAACGATCACGAATAATATTAATATATAACGATTTTACAAGCATTTGTGAAGTCTGTGTCATAGATCTCAAGATTAGCCGAAAAAATTGCCGACAGACATGGAATTAGATATTGTATTATAAGGTATTTTCTCCCTCCCTCCAGCATGCCTTCATGGTGTAACGACATATCATTCGGCGCGTATTCGAAAGGACCATGTTCGAGCCCCGGTGAGGGCACTGCACACTTTTCATGTTTCGTGCTTTAAGAAAAAATATAAATAAATAAATAAAGTAAAGAGAAAAACCTGAAAGGCTTCAGATTTTAAATTACGTCAAAAGGGGCTTTTTTTTAACATTGTGTGTGTTACCTTTATTTATTAAATATCATGTTCTTTGCAATTAAACCATAAAATTCAGTTCAACAATATATCAATATCACAAAATTTTCAAATGAGCATATCTTTAGAATTTCCGATACGTTGGTTTCACGCGTTTTAGATAAAAATGTTTTTCCTGTACGACGTTGCTATGGCTCCCTTTCAAATCCTTGAGATTGTTAATAAAAAATTCGTTAAAGTTTTACAAAATATGAAATCGATAATAAAACAAATTCCAAATTTCAGATTTGGGCTTCCAGATGCCCACATTCGGGTGGCAGCGTTCAATATTCAAAATTTGGTGGCTCTAGATACCGTTGTTTTATCACAATGCGAGAAACATACATGCATTTATGCAGATGCTTCATTATTTAATTTTTTTAGATATAATACATAACGAAAATATTTGGTGGTAACAATTTGAAAAGTGAAACAACTCTTTTAGTGAATCGACGCAAAATGCCAAAACGAAATTAATAGTCCTTCTGGGCAAATGGCTCCTTTGGACTAAAAAAAGAAAAAAGAAAAACTGATAAGTACGGTGGCGCCTGAACTGAAAAGATGCTAGACGATAATTCGTCACTCCTCCAGAATTTGACTATAGTGCCCCCTAATCCTCAATTGCTCTTTAAAAGGGGAAGTATATAAGGTTTTTTCTGCCTCCTTCCATCATGGCTTCGTGGTGTAGCGGTAGCATACCCTGCGTGTATTCGAGACGTCCAGGTTCGAGTCTCGGTGAGGACATTACTCATTTTTCATGTCTTCTGCTTAAAAATAACCTAGTGTCTCTACATCATATTATCTTAAACTGAATGTGTGTTTTAGAACACATTCACAGTTCGGAGCATACAGGTTTTGTGTACATAGGAAATCATATTTTTGCGTACAATATTCAATGAAAGAGACTTTTTTTAGATAAATTTTCCTACGTAGTTACTAGCGGCTGCTTTAACATATTCAAATTAGTTTTATACTATAAGTTTGTGTTATCTTAAAATTAGTTTAAAAAAATTGCGAGCAGACTTGAAATGAGGTATTGTGTATCATAGGACACATTCATTATTCATAACATGTAGGTTGTGTATTATAGGAAATTGTTTTGAATCTTATTTTTATTGAATTTATTTGATTTTATTGAATATTTTATGCATTTTTTGCCTACAACATTCAAAGAAAAGAGACTTTTCAGATAAATTTTCCTGCATTGTTACTTGCAGCTCTTTTAATACATTCAAATTATTTTTATACTATTATCTCCATAAGCATAATGTAAAATATTGAAAAGCAGTCTATAAAATGCACAGGCATGGAAATAGCAAAAAATTTCTAATACACTGTTTTTAAAGCTACGTTTTGATGGCTCATTTAAATGTCAAGTTAACTTCACATAACGTAAAGTTATCCATATTTATATAACGTTATGTTGTTTGATTTAGAAAAGTCCATTTATTGTAGGAGAATGTGTAAGGCAAAAATAATAGTCACTCTTCACAGAATAATATTTGATATTCATCCCTATGTAACATTTTTTTTTTCGAAATAATAAATAACAGTAGCATACATTATTTTATTTATTTATTTTCAAATCCATTACAAGGACTTCTTGAGTAATCATTCCGAAAGATTTATGGGAAATTTGTTGGTGATTTAGCCCTGCAGAACCGAAAGTATTGTTCGAGATTCCGGAGGATCCATACTACACTCGCAGAAAGGCAGAGAAGAGAACCCACACGAAGTGAAGTGAGAACCCACACCGTTGATTTCGGACTCCCGGTATTAAGTACAGTATCCGGGCGGCCATATTTATTTACATAAAAACTGTCATAGTAAATTAATGTGATTGATAACTGGAAAATGTAGGCTTGCCCAAGATAATAAACTGTTATCTCAACAGATTTTTCCTTCCAGCAGGAAACGAAGGGTTTCCATAGGATCCGTTCGTTTTCCAGCCCATTGTATAATTGTGAAGGAGGATGAGTTACAAATGAAAGGAGTTACATATCCCCCTTCATTTGTTATACCAAAAGAACAACGTGGTTTACATTAGCTTGTCTTCGCGTATGACCTTTTAAACCAATTTATAGTACCTTTTTTTACTTCCTTATACGAAGTAAAAAGGAAGTATTGTAATCCCGAAGAGTTTCGGGTATTATATTTCAAAGAAAATATTCATATTGACCGCTATCGAATGCAATTTAACGATGTTTTCGCGTGACATCTGTACACAAGGATAGAATAAAGGACTCTTTTTTTCCCAAACGAATTATAACACTGATTTAAACTCAAAAAAGAATACTCTCAGAACGTTGAAACTTTGTATATACGACTGTTATAATATGTAGATGCGCACCTTCTATTTTGGTTGCAATCGGCCGTACCAAAAATATATAAATATATGTATATATATATCCACTCTGTTACTCGGCTCAGTGAGCTCAGTTTCTTTATTCTTATAAATTTGTGAATTGTGCACTTTTTGCTTTAAAATAGTTGAATTATGTTGTTCTTTTCTTTTGGTTAAGGGTTTTTTTTCTTTTTTTTTTCTTTTGGGTTTTAGTTAACCTTCATGTCATAGTTGTGGAATTACCAACAATTTAAAAGTTGTTTAAGTGCTGCTAAGCCTAATTTTTTTACCATAGCAGCCACATTTGTTTACATTTGAAACTTAGCAGAATAGTGGATTTGTTGCCAATCTAGAGAAACTAAACTTTGCAACAACAAAGTAATGTCTTCTTTTATTATTGCGATGTAAATTATGCTTAATCCATTCTCGAGTTATCATTTGCGCTATTAAATTCTCCCATACATTGATTCAGCATAACGTCAAAACAAATTCAATCAGTTTCTGCGCCTTCGGTGTCTGTTTGCCGAGTGAGACCAAAAGGAAACTTTCAGTTTTGTGCACCGAAAAATCTGCCTTCTTGCCCACTGGACGAATTGCTTGGTTTTGCATAAAAACTGTAATTTTAATTGTAAAAAAAAAAAAAAAATTAATTGTTTTAACTGTATTTGATGTTTTATGCTTTTCTATATCTTTCAATTTTTAATATAGATATTTTGAGTTTTTATGTATTTTGTCGCAAAGTGAGACCTGAATTAATAGACTGAGAAATATATCTCTAATGAAATTCGAGCAAATAAATTTAAATGGAAGGCAGGAAAAATTGTGTGTAATTTAATATTCCGTACAAGGAAGTCATGTGGTGTATACATCAGATTTTTTGCAATGAGCTTCTAATGTTCTCATAATGCTGGAGATACTCTCAGGGCTCAACACTGTAATTTTGAAAAAGATGAAATAAAACAAAGTTATATTATAGATTCAAAATTATTATAAAATATTATTAATGGCCAAGATTTTTGAGAGACTAAAATAAAAGAAACTGCTTATAACTATAACAAACTGCTGCTTTGTGACATATCTTGAAAACGTGTAAAACGACGTCCAAAGGTTCTGCTAAAATAATGCAAAATGAAGAACTGTTATGCCACTGGAAACACCACCTTAACGTTCTCTTATTTATAGAAGGGGTCATAAAAACACAGGTTGTATTTCCAATGAAATGAAGGAGTATTTCTCCATCCGGCTCAATTGTAAATCAAATTACTGAATCCTCCTCTCAAAGAACGAACGAACGAATTAGTTGAAGAAGAACGATTCTCAAAGAGCGAACGAATTAGTTGAAGTATACAGCCATGTGAACGATTACTTAACACAAGACGTCTTTTAAGAGAGAAGAAAATGGACGTTATAGTATTTTCCACTTGTCATCTCTAAATGTAGTTAAAAGGAAGCTTATTTTTAATGGACTTCAAGCAATGTAAACTGCGAAGACCTAATGGAGGTATTCCATTTTGGTTATTCTATAATTTAAACATGTAAATACTGAGTTCTCTTGCTAGCATAGTCGAGAGGGTTGAGCGGTCTTGCATCAAAAACGCGTTTTCTCCTCATTTCTTGACAGTGGATTCACAGGTTTAGAAGATAAAAAAATAAATAAATAAAGATGCAAGTAAAGTCGTGACCGTACCTGTAATCTCAGGCCTACTTAGCTTCCCAGTTTAATGTCTTGAATGGGAGTTTCATTCAGAAAACCTCTTTAACCATTTCAAAGACTTGACCCCGTTGTCACACATGAATTAGTCTTTTCATTGGCAGATTTTTCTATGGAACTCTTTAATTACAGGTTCTTACACACAGGTCTTTCGCTTCTTTTTAGATACTGATGGCAGCGACCGCAGTTAAAGTTGGACCGGGAGATGAGATACAGTTTTAGATATAATTATTTTAAACGTTTTAATTCACCTGGAAAAAATAAACCATGAAGCGGAGGCTCTTAAGTGCAATTTGTTTATTCTTTCGGCATAAATAATAAAAACTTCACCAATAAAAAAGTATTTTATTGAATATGAAAGTATGATACTTATAAGCACCAAACTATAAAATGGATTTTTTATTCTGTTCCTCTAACTTGGTTTCAGTTCAAGCGTAATTGAACATCGTTTGGTAATGTGTATATAGTATAAAGATAAAAGTCTGTGTCCTCGATTAACTCTATCACTACTGTAACTATCTTCACCAAATTTTCTACAATTCATTTTTACGGTCCTGGGAAAGGTCGAGGTCCCTTTTTTCTAAAAAAAAGTAGCTAAAATCAGAGATATTCATTAAAAACTCTGAAAACGCTAATTTTCGCCCTCACTTTTCCTAGTGGCAACAGTCTCTCACGTCAGATTAAAAATCTGCTTTATTTCGAGAAGTGTTGCCATTGCTCGCTTTCAAATCGTAGACTTTATTAATAAAAAATTTCGAAGTTTTACGATAAAATAAATAGTGTTGCCAAACATTAAATACATTATTCCCGATTCCAAAAATTCGTGGGAAGCCATTTCGACTGTTCCCATCTTCGTACGACTTTAATCATCCGAGATGTTAATTAAAAACTC
Source organism: Stegodyphus mimosarum (assembly GCA_000611955.2). Taxonomy (NCBI): domain Eukaryota; kingdom Metazoa; phylum Arthropoda; class Arachnida; order Araneae; family Eresidae; genus Stegodyphus; species Stegodyphus mimosarum. The sequence continues at coordinate 446,829 of KK116678.1, read as the reverse complement.
TGAAAACACTAATTTTTCACTCATTTCCCCGAGTGGCAACAGCCTCACGCATTGGAGATAAAAATACTTTATTTCGATAAGTGTTGTCACTGCTCGCTTTCAAATCGTAGAGTTTGTTAATCAAAAATTCTTAAGTTTTAGAAAATCTATATATAATCTATATATCGCCTCTTTGTGTGTTTGTTTGTTTGCCTGCATTTTTGATTTCTGATCAGTTATGATCAACTTTTTGCCACATTTAACTGACAATTTTTGCCACATTTAGAATTGAATATAGGTGAAATATCGGATTGAACTTGAGCTTTTACGACCCTCTGATTAGAAAGAAGAAAATCATTATTAAAAACTGCATGCCGTTGTTTCTGATATAATGAAAGATAATTAGGTTATTTTTCTACCGAAATTTTTTATGTTGGTTCTGTATTGCATCAGACTGAAAAATGTATGATTATGAATCGCTTTTATTAGAGCGGATTATTATTTATTAGATTATCTAGATTACAGCGGTATCGTTCTCTCTGTTGTTAGATACATTACTCTCAATCTAACTGGCATCGGGCACTTCTGGTAGTTAAAAATACTTTTTATCAATTAGTGGAGTACAATATTTTTGTAAGCATTGCAGAAAAACTGGAGTTCGAATCTTTTCGGACACCACTAGTGAGATTAAAAAAAATCACAGCTAAATTTCATTAATAATTAGTATTAAATTTGTTAAAAAAATAATATTAAATCCTCAAAACACAGCGATCTCTATAGATTGGGTGACTTCGGCCCAGTCGCAGGTCATGGACCTTGAGCACTAATCACCACAGAACAATTTTGCTGTATTCCATTTTAGTTTTAATTGATGGAAAATTGAAAATTTTGTAGAGCCGCATTCTGAGAATTAAAATCGACGGCATATAAAATAGTTCCTAAACAATTCAAATAACACAAAATTTTGATGTAAAATCGGACTTGCCATCAAAATCGAAGACTGGTATTCAAAACCAGTATTCTGTTCTTTTACCTAAAATACTACGTCTAACAAGATTTTAAACAAGTTATGATATAATATAAATTTAAAAAAACCTATTTATGTCAAATACACTAATGTATAGCATTAGAAATATCCGTTAATGCTATTATAAATATCTTGTCAATAATCTAGAGGTTTCAGTCAGTGCCGCTTAGCAATAGGTAACTGGTGTGAGGCAGCGCATAAGTGTAGATAGATTTTTAATAAAATTAAACCGAAGGAGGCGAGCATTCATAAAAGACTTAGTCATCGATGGGACTCATGTTGGTCGCCGCCAAGAAATTTATTGCACTGCATCACGTCAGTGTCCAGGTGGAACCACTGTCGTTCAATAGCTAGGACATTGGTGCCCAACAGTGTAATAAACTAAGATATAGCTTAGACGTAAAATTAAACTGAAGCACATTACCCATCAAGGTATTTGTCACTGACAACTATAGGTTGATAGTCATTGTTGTTCTTGGTGGTGGTATCTTATTTATGGGAATTCAAATCTGATCACAAAAGATCATGTGTAGACAGGACGCAGCCAGCTTCACATTGGTGTTCTCAGAATAGACAGCTTCTCAGGATCAAAAGGATATTCCCCAGGATGAATGAAGGACCTTTTAATTGCTGGACAGTCAAAAATATGGTCAGGACTTAATTCCATTTGGTCACAGTTATTGAAGGGATAGTAGGATCTTGTGCCATCACTTTCTACCTTCATATTCCAAAAGTGCTGAGTTGTGAGTTGAAATATAGTTTTTGTGATGTCTGTATTAGCACAAATCTGATAGTCTCTTTTGGTGGTGTTTCCTCTAAGTCTCTGACCTCTTGCGATGACATAGCATCGTCAAAAGGGATTAAGGATTTGATGAGGGGTGTTCAAAGGAAAAGGCATGGAACTTCGTAACAAATAAACCGGCTGAAATTTTAATATGCCGCTTTGGCACAACATAGTGAGATATCTAAGGACGCGAATATAGTGTCCAGCGTGGTTGTCTGCACGGGCTGAGCTGAGCGCCCACGCCTGACGCAGAAGAGAAACAGGAGTTATGCGTTCCGTCCAATTGATGCGGTAGTGCGTGTGAGGACATCATGGCGTTCACATTACAAAATTAAACGACTGAGGAGCAGTGAGGTATCTATCAAATTTCTGATTGTGAAAGGAATTAAACTGGCTGATATTCATCGTCGCATGTTGGCTGTATACGGGGAAGACTTTCGACAAATCAGTGAGAAAGTTAAGTGCCAGTTTTCGTGAAGGCCTAGAGTGTTTGAGCGATCACCCAACACCAGACCAGGAAAACCCTGTAATCTCAGCCGAACTCACCAGCAAGATAAACGACCTGGTGAGAAGTGACATCTCAAAGGGAAGCGCTTGAACTCGGACGACGAACTAAAGCGTACAGTGGAGGACTGGCTCCTGTCACGGCTACGGGAATTCTGGGAAGAGGGAATCCTTCGGCTCGTGAAACAGTGGGATAGTTGTGCTTAGGTCTGTGGTGATTACTTGTGAATAAAGATTTCAATATATCCATAGTGTCATTTCGTGACTTTTATTTGAACACACTTAATAATATCGTTTAGATATCTTGCGTCTTCTGTGAGCCTGTCTGCGATTTCGTTTCCAGGAACGCCAATGTGAGCAGACATCCAGTGCAGAATGCAGACCTTATTTAGATTGTCAATTTCCCTCAGTTGATGCTGAATATCTTGGACAAGTGTTGATAGACTTTTATGTATTGTATCTAAGGTAGCTCTTGAGTCACAGAAGACAATCGAACTATTTGCTTTTTCCGTTTTATCAAGTAGATAATATTCAGATAGTCGTTAGTCATAAAGCCTTGTAGAGCCATTAAGTTTCTTTTGAAGCAGGAGAAATGAAAAATACACAATGTCTTCGCCGGGACTCCAGCCCAGGACCTCTCAAATACGCGTCGAGTATGCTTCCACTTAAACCACGAAGGCAAGCGGAAAGAAGGGAGAAAATACCTCACAGTAGAAATTTGATATTTAATGTTTTACTTGCTTAATTTTAATTCATCAATCAACAAATTTGCTTTAATGTAATTCATTTGTTTTATGCTCCTCTGATTTTATTATTATTGTTGCGTGCGTGCGCATTCGTAATACATTGAATGCACAAGATTAATACAATTTATTCTTATCACAAGATGTATAATAGAATGCTGGATTTTTCCCCGGAGATATTCGTACGATAGCACAATATCACGCAATATAATCAGTAGCCACACTTTAGACTACTAAAAACGTTAAAATACAACGCAATGCAAAGAGAAAGCTAATCCGATCTCACTCTGAACTCGCAAAAATAACAACAGCAGCTAACTAAACAGCAACTGAAATGTTTCTCTCCGGTTTTTTGAACCTTTCAAACGGTCGCGAGAAATTTCTAGTGATTTCTATGCTTCTCGAGATTTCTGGAAAGCAAAAGAGTAGAATTACGGTTACAGCTAACATAGTAGTCAATTAAATTTATTCAAATTAAATATAAATTACCGATGTAAACTTTTATTCAATGTTAAATGCACGTGCTCTTATATTTTTACTTTTTCGATGCAGCTTTCTCTTAAAATTTATCACGCGCAGCATTGCACGGGGAAATAAAACAATTGTACTTGTAATTATTCTAACATTAGCTATTTAGATACAAAATTCATAACAATATTACTAATTGTTTAGGATTTAAAGTGTTCTTCTCTGTCAACATTTGCTCTGCAATTTATATAATCCTTTTGTGTAACTTAGTTTTTTATTCTAGAATATATATCTGACTTAGATTCCATGTAAAGTTATCATTTCCAGGTTTGAAAACTTCGCAAACTTTTATACGCACAATTTTGGTGCTCCGTTTTTCATAAAGAATATGAATATTATACAGCAAGTTATGCTACCAATCCGGAAAACAAAGTTTTTGCCTCTCATTGTGATGATGCAAAGTTATTTAAATTTGTTACCTGCTTAGATTTGTTGGTTCTTAAATAAAAAAAATGGCGGTATACTTTAAAAAATAATAGTGAACTTATCTACTCACAGTGAGGAATGATTCATTGGCTCTTAACATACGTCATAATTTTAAAAGAAGCATTCCTTAAATTAATTTTGCAGTCACAAATGCATTTTTAGTGAAAGAGCTCTTATTTAAAATTACCAACTTTATTTTCACTGTTTAAAATAATTTATTTTCCTTGATTCTATATGCACAGCAAAGTACTGTTTTACAGTCTTTTGTCACGGAACCGTTTCCGAAAGGGGAAAACAAATAACTAAAAAAACAGTAAATAAAAAAAAATCTTAAATTTTCTAGATTTTACATTACGCCCAAAGTTTTTTTTTTTTTTACTTTTTGTGCGTTATCTTTGTTTATTAAATATCAGGTTCTTCGCATTTAAACCATAAAATAAAATTCAACAGCAAAATCGCAAAATAATTTAAAAAGAGTATATCTTTAGAATTTCCGATAAGCAGTCTCGCTGGCTGGATATAAAAATTTTATTTTCGTACAGTGTTGCCATTGCTCTCTTTGAAATCTTTGAGTTTTGTTAATTAAAAATCGTTAAAATTTTACAAAATATGAAAGCGATAATAAACCAAATTCAAAATTCAAAATTTGGGCTTCAAGATGCTCATATTCGGGTGGAGGATTACCTTATTCGAAATTTGACGGCTATAGGTACCGTCGTAATACCATTACACCACAAAGTGTACTACCATTAAACCACGAAAGCATATTATTAGGAGGGAGAAAATATTTTATAAAGTCATCTGAATCATTCCTTGCAATGACCATGAGAGCTGAAGTCTACGATAAAAGACCTGAGCGTTCCTTACTGGTAAATCGCTATTCAATTTAAAACCCGATTCGAAGTCTTAGTTGAAGGTAATCAAGAATGGTAATTTTTTCCGTTGTAGATGATTGTTATGGCAGTGAAAATGTAATGATAGATACATGAAAGTGGATGTAAACAAATAATAAATGCAAACTAAAAAAAAAAATCTGAAAGGTTTCAGATTTTAAATTACGTCCAAAGGGGCGTTTTTTAAGCATTTTGCATGTTACTTTTATTTATTAAATATCATGTTCTTCGCATTTAAACCATAAAATTCAGTAAAGAACAATATCGCAAAATAATTTTAAACTGAGCATCACATCTTTAGCATTTCCTACACACAGTCTCACGCGCTGCAGATAAAAATGTTTTTTTCTATACAACGTTGCCATTGCCCGCATTAAAATCCTTGAGTTTGTTAATCAAAAATTCGTTAAAGTTTTACAAAATATGAAATAGTTAATAAAACAAATTCCAAATTTGGGCTTCCAGACGCCTATATTCGCAGCAGGATTACGGTATTCAAAATTGGATGGCTTTAGGTACCGTCGTTTTATCACAATGCGAGAAACATACATACATTTATGCACATTCTTCATTATTTAATTTCTTTAAATATAATACAGGGCTGCAATATTTTGTGGCAACAGTTTGAAAAGTGATTCAGACTTTTAATGTATCCGACGCAAAATCGCAAAACGAAAACAATAGTCCTTCAGGGACAAAGCCCCTTTGGAAATGGACGTACTGTCTTAGCCATGCTCAAAGATGAAATGTGATGCGTGTCTGCTCAGAAATATCAGGAAAAGATTTCACAAGCTTCATATAAAGTTTTTCACAGACACACATGAAATATTATTTTCTTTGCTTGGATAATAATGCCTGCCAACATCGAGCAATCGAGTTTGACGAACTTCTTGAAATCAAAGACACTAAGCGATTTAGATAGAGTCCACGCAAAACTTACAGAAACATCATGTATTGTTGCGTGCATGCGGATTCGTAATACACTGAATGCACAAGATTATTACAATTTATTCTTATCACAAGAAGTATAACAGAACGCTGGATTTTTCCTTGGAGATATTCGTACGATATCACAATATCACGCAATATAATCAGAGGCCACACTTTAATGTTTCTTACTTTCCCGATAATTCTCAATGGTTTGAAGACCATAGTGCTGTGGGATATACATACTTCCTCAAATTCTAATTAGCTCCACATTGCGAGCATGAAATCGCGTTGTGATATATTATATTTGCATATTAATCTGATCACTTTAAACCCGAAAACCTGCATCTGAATCCAATTTAGTAAAATGTTTTCCAAAATTCCTTTGCCACATGTATTTCAGTTTTAATATTGTTACGAAAATTTAGTTAGATATTTTTAATAGAATTATAATTAAAATTGTTTTATTTCCTAGCGCAATGCAGTTTGTGACATATTTTAAGAGAAAGCTACGCCAGGAAGGTAAAAAAATACAAGAGCACGTGCATTTAACATTGAATAAAGTTTACCTCTGCAATTTATTTTTAATTTGAATAAATATAGTTGACTAGCTGTAACCGTAATTTTATTCTTTTTGCTTTCCAGAAACTGCTAGAATTGTCTCGCGAGGTCTATTTAAAATGGCATAAAGGCAGGAGAGAAACACCTCAACTTAGTAGTTGTTTAAGCGAGCTGTTGTTGTTTATTTAGCTTCTGTCATTTTGTGATCGGATTAGCTTTCTCTGCGCTTTGGATTGCGTCTTATTTAACATTTTAGCAGTTTAAAATATAGCTACTGTTTATATTGCGGGATATTGGGATACTGCATGAATATCTTTGAGGAATAATCCAGCGTTTTGGTATATTTCTTTCGATTAGAATAAATTTATTAACTTCTTATCGTACTTGTGCATTCAATCCATTACAAACCCGTACGCACGCAACAATATTTGCCTCATAGTACAGTTTGTATCATTCGCATCCATGTTCGAATTTGATTCGATTTGATTCGCTATCGAACTTTACTACTAATTTTGAGTTTAAGAGTAGAAAAATGCTCATGCATATAAAGATACTTCTGGACATCCGCATATTACAAGAAGATCTCATATTTAACTTCTTCGTTGTTATAATTCTAAGAGCGCAGGGCGTTGATTTACTTCAAGAAACCATTTCAACTCAAGCGAGAAGCAGAAAATTGAACCCTTGATGGCGTCTGTAGCAAATGCGAAGTTGGTTCTTTTGAGTGAGGATTAATGAGATGACACTTACGCAGAGTTAAACAGTAGAAAAGCAAGCACATAAAACATAATGAAGGAATCTGCGATTCCCAAATGACAGGAACCCTACAGCATCCGATTCAAGTTTGTGTTTTCGGAAACGGAAAAGGGCGGGTCAGTTTTGGACTACCGGTCGCAAATGACCACTACCCGCGGAATCACGCATTTTAACTTCCAGAACCTCCTTAGCTACAAAAAAAAGGGTAATGACTCGTGTTATAAGGGATACTGATTAATTCTTACTAAGGGAGAAAAAAAAATTACTTGGAAGCTTTTCCTTTTCCAGATTTGTTTACTAGTTTTAAGTATATCGTTTAATTTTTTTCTACACCTTTTTATTTCCTTGTACGAAGTAAAGGAAGTACTGCAACCGAGAAAATTTTCGGGTATCATATTTCAACGAAAATATTTATTTTGACGGCTCACGAATTCATTTGCACGATGTTTTTGCTTGACATCTATGTGTACGAAAGAATAAAGAACTATTTTTTTTCCAAAACGGATTTCTAAAATGAATATAAAATGGATTCAGAATACATTTTTTTTCATTAC